>PPHJ01000106.1:0-559811 GCA_002991585.1 Ilyonectria mors-panacis | reverse complement strand
CCCTACCTAACCTAACCCTAACCCTAACCCTAACCCTAACCCTAACCCAAACCTAAAACCCTAACCCTACCCTAACCCTAACCCCTAACCCTAACCCTAACCCTAACCCTAACCCTAACCCTAACCCATCCCCCCCTCTTAATCACACTTATACACCTTCCCCTTCTAACTCTTACCTAAACTCTCTCTTTCTTATACACTCTCTCTCTCTAACCTTTTACTCTCTTACTCTTACCCTTATACTCCTCTCTTAATACTCTTAATAACTCTACTCTTAACCCTTAAATATATAACTCCCCCTAACTCTTATACTTACTACTCCCTTTAACTCTCTTATATATACCTCCTTCTCTTAACTCTTAAATAAACTACTCCTTTTAACCCTTAAATAAACTACTCCCTCTAACCCTTAAATAAACTACTCCCCCTAACCCTTAAATAAATTACTCCCCCTAACTCTTAAATAAACTACTCCCTCTAACCCTTAAATAAACCACTCCCTCTAACCTTTAAATAAATTACTCCTCCTAACCCTTATATAAACTACTCCCTCTAACTCTTTAAATAACTATTTACTCTTTAAATTTTCTTTTTTTACTCTTTTTTACTTTTAACTTTTTCTTTTTTCTTTTTTCCTCTTTCTTTTTAAATAACCTCTTCTTTATTTTAATCTTTTTTTTTTCTTAACTCTTTTCCTTTTAAAAATAACTTCTTCTTTTTTTTTTACTTCTATCTTTTTTTCTTCCTCTTTCTTTAACTTTCTTCTTCTATTTTAACCTCTTCTTTTTTTCTCTTTTTTTCTTTCTCTTTTTCTATTTACTTTTTTCTTTTTCTTTTCTTTTTATTTCTTTCTCTTCTTTCTTTCTCTTTAAACTACTAACTTCTCTCTTTTTTACTTCTTTTTTTTTTTTTTCTCTTTCTTACTACTACTCTATATCTTTTTCTCTTTCTCTAACTAACTTTCTATTTATTCTTTTCTTTTTTTTTTCTTCTCTACTTACTTTCTTACTCTCTCTTTTTTACTTACTTACTCTCTCCTTTTTACTACTCTTTCTTACTAATTTATTCTTTTACTTTCTCTTCTCTTTTACTTTTTTTTTCTTTTTTCTTTTACTTACTACTTTCTTTTTTTTTTTTCCTCTTTTTTATTTTCTTCTTCTCTCTTCTAATTCTTCTCCTCTTTTTACTCTCTCTTTCTCTCTTTTTCTACTAATACCTACTTAATTCTCCTCTTTCTTTTACTTTTTTTTTTCTTCTAACTTTCTTTTTTTTTTCTTCTTTTCTCTTAAACTCTCTCTTACTCTCTCTCTTAATTTTTTCTTTTTCTTTTTTTTTTTTTTTTTTTCTCTTTTCTACTAACTTACTAACCTTTCTTTTTTTTTTTCTTTCTTTTAACTTTTTTAAATTTTTACTTTTATATACTTTACTAACTATTTTTTATACTCTTTCTACTTTTTTTTTTTATTCTTCTCTCTATTTTCTTTATCTCTCTTTTTTCTTTTCTTTTTTTATTTTTTTTTTATTTTATTTTACTACTCTTTCTATATTCTTCTTTAACCTTTTCTTACTCTTTTACTTATTTCTCCTCTAATTTTTTTTTCTTTTTTTTTATTTTTTTTCTTTTTTCTCTCTTTTTTTTTCTATTCTTTCTCTTTTCTCTTTTTATCTTTCTTTCTATCTTTCCCTACTCTTCTTCTACTTCTTCTTACTATCTACACTCTTACTAATATATCTTTCCTACTATTCTTTTTATATATATACTACTTTTCCTCTTTTTTCTTCTCTCTATTTTTTTTCTCTTTCTATTTCTACTTTTTTACTAACTCTTATTACTTTTACCTTTAAAACTTATTACTCTCTCTAACTTTTTAAATAACTACTTAACTCTTATAATAACTACTCCTCTTAACTCTAACTTTTATATAAACTCCTCCCCCTAACTCTTATACTTACCTTCTCCCTCTAATCCTTATATAAACTCCTCCCTCTAACTCTTATATAAACTCCTCCCCCTAACTCTTATACAAACTCCTCTCTCTAACTTTTATATAAACTCCTCCCTCTAACCCTTATATAAACTCCTCCCTCTAATCCTTATATAAACTCCTCCCTCTAACTTTTATACTTACTTTTTCCTTCTAACTTTTATATAAACTCCTCTTTCTAACTCTTATATAAACTCCTCTCTCTAACCTTTAATTACTCCCTCTAATCTTTATATATATATATACTCCTCTTAATCTTTCTTTCTCTTTTTTATCTCTTCTATTTTTAACTACTTAATTTCTTTTTATCTTATTTATCTCTACCCTTTTTAATTCTTCTCTTTAAACTCTATTTTTTCTCTTAACTACTTTTTAAAACTACTTTATCTTTTTCTCTAATATTTATTTTAAAAATAACTCTTAACTCCTCTTTCTACCCTTTTAACCTCTACCTTTCTTCTCTTTCTTTCTTCTAATATTTCTTACTTAATACTTTTTATCTATACTCTTAACTTCTTTAATCTTTCCTTTTTCTCTACTTCTTCCTTTTTTTCTCTCTAAATTTAACTAATTAACTATACTCTTTTATCTATATTTACAACCCTTAACTTCTACTTTTCTACTTATTCTATATACTTTTTTTCTCCCTCTTTTTATCCTTTTTAAATCTTTTTTAATCTTTCTTACTCTCTAAATATACTAACCTTTAATTTAATTTAACTTTTCTATCTCTCTACTTTAACCTACTACTTTTTACCTATACTTAAACTCTTTTCTTTCTATACTACTTACTTAACTATTTATCTCTCTATTTTATAATTTTAACTCTTTTTTTAAATTACTCCCTATTTATCTTTATATATATCTTTCTTTATTTATTTACTTTCTTTACTTACCTACTTTCTTACTTACCTACTCTCTTTCTCTCTTTTTTCTTTTTATTCTACTACCTACTTTTTCTATTACTAAACTCTTACTTTACTTTATCTCTTTTCTTATTTTTCTCTTTCTTTTTTTTTTCTTCTTTTTTTTTACTTTTTTCTCTTTTTACTTTTTTTCTTTTTTCTTTTAACTTCTTAACTTCTTTCTTCTATTTTTTACCTTCTTCTTTCTTTTTTTTTTTTTTTTCTTTCTTATTTTTTTTCTCTTCTTTTTTCTTTCCTTTTTACCTTTTTATTTTACTTACTCTAACTACTCTTTCTTTACTTCTTTTAATCTTTACTCTTTACTTTCTTCTTTCTCTCCCTCTAACCCTTATAACACTCCTTCCCCCCTAACCTTAATATAAATACCCCTCTAACCTTAACAACCTAAACTACTCTCTCTAACTATTATAATAACTACTTCTATACCTAATTCTACTTCTTTACTTTTATATTCTTACCTCCTTTTTTATTCTTTCTTTTTTTTTTCTTCTTTCTTTTTTTTTTTTTCTTTTTTCTTTCTTTCTTTTTCTATCCTTCTTTTTTTTTTTTCTTTTTTTTTCACTCTTTATCTTTCTACCTTTATATATCTTACTTAATACCTTCTACTCTCTTTTTTCTTCTTTACTCTCTCTCTTTTTCTTTTTCTCTCCTCCTTTTTTTTTCTCTCTCTTTTTCTACTATTTTATTTTTTATTTTTTATCTTTCTACCTCTTTATACTCTCTCTAACCTCTATTTATACTTCTACTAACTACTCTCTCTAACTTTCTTACTTTTTCTCTTCTTTTCTAACTATTATTATTACTTACTCTATATAATTCTATTTCTTATATACTATCCCCCTCCCACTCCCCTCCTCTACCTACCTTCTCCTTCTAATTATTACACTTACTACTCCTAACTCTTATAATAAACTACTCTCTCTAACTATTATACTAACCTCTTTTTAACCCTAACTCTCACCTCTTCCTAATCCTAATCTATACTAGCACTTATTCTATATAACTCTATTTCTTATATAAACCACTCTCTAACTTTTCCACTCTACCCCCCTAACTCTTATATATACTACCCCTTCTAATTCTTATATATATTACTCTCTCTAACCCCTTTAATATTTAAAACTTTCTCTAAAATAGCAGCATTTTAAACACTTTTATTCTAATTATATTTTAACTGCCCCTACTTAAAATTACCCTATTTTACCTTTTAATAGAATTATAATTTTCTTTTCTTTTAAATATTATAACTTATCTATTCTTACTTATAAATCTAAATCTATATCTACACTTACTTTATTTATTTTTTTATTTTTTTATTTACTTGCTATATCCTTCTTTCAATAATAGTTTAAAATTTCCCAAAAAAATAGCAACATTTCAAACACTCTCACTCAAATTATATTTTAACCGCCCCCATTTGAAATCACCCTATTTCACCTCTCGACATATCGAATTATATCTTGACCGCCCCCGTTTGAAATTACCCTATTTCACCTCTCGATATAATAACCCCCTCTTTAAACGCAACAGATTACCCGTCTTCACTAATACGCCTAAGCCGATAGGATTTACATATTAGCTTTCTCTTTACCAGCTTATACAATTATATTATCTACTTACAACTCATTTTCATTAAAGCTCACTCAATAACCTTGCCGCTACTCGGGTTGCTTGAACGCATAGCGTACCACCAAGCTCGCAAGCCTCTCCAAGCCACCGCATATACTCCTCAAGACTTCTAAATAATCAGAAGCTCTTCGTAATAATTGCTCGTCGTCCGGTGTTAAAGAATGCCCCTACGCATAGTGGTAGTATTATATCCTTATACCGGCACCGAGCTTTCAGCTTTACCGTCTCCTGGACTACAGCCAATCGCATACCATTATTATCTTCTGCATCTAGATCCGCCCCTACGATATATTCGCTGCGGTATATAGCACATAAAGCATACAGTGAAGTTAGGCATCTATAGCTTGCCGCTCCTGTCACATTCCTTTATAACCCCTATCTTAGCATTAATCCAGTCTCTGCGTTAACTGCATAAGCCGGCGGCGTGGTCAAATAGCCTGCTCTTCATACGACATTGTAAACAGCAGCCTAGCATCATCTCCATATCGGCCTCAAACCTATCCAGAATCTCATCCTATAGCATAGTCCGGCGGAGCACCTCATCCAGACCGGTATATTGCATCATCTGCCTTAACTCAGCTCCAGTACTATCGCTTCCGTCGTCTAGTCTGTAATGATTGTTGTCGGCTTTGGGTACTGGTAATTTAGCTCGAGCCCGGCCGGTCGTCGCTTCGTATAGTGATAGGGGCATACCTCGCACAGCTCATCCTCCCCTTCCATACACCAGCGCCAATCTTCGCACGCATCTAAGAACTAGCTCATTACAGCCCGCAAGCAATATTGCTACTTTAAATATAGCTGCATCGACTCTTCGTCTATGCCTGCTGTTTCCTGGCCATCTTCTGCACGCAGCCGCCATACTGCGCTCACCAATATGGTGGATTCAGCCGGCCGGCCGTCGCGCCCTACCCTGCCCGACTCTTACGAGTAGTCCGTCATGCAGCGTGGCAGACCGGCGTGGATAACCCATCGCACGAACGGATAGTCAAACCCTACGCTGAGCGCCGATATCGCTACGATCGCGAGGGAGCCCGTCGGCCCCAGCCACTGCTCGATAGCCGCTCTCTTGTCATCCTCATCTATAATGCTGCAGTCGCCCGTATATGTCGGGCACTGCAGGTCGGCGGCAATCTCCATCATAAGTTCGATTGTCTGACAGTAGATGATAGCCCTAGCTCCTATACCGCCAGCTATTCCGTTGCCATTGCCCTCCGCGACGGCCGTGCTATATAACTGCACTAGCTCGGCTACATTCAAGCGTAGACCACCCTCGCCTTTAAAGCGCCGCACCCAGTACCGTATATTCAGTCGGTTAGTGGATTCCCTAACTATACGTGGCCGCACGAGCAGGTTATACTCCGTGAATATATGCTTGAAATCCGGCGGCAGCGTCGCCGTCAGCCATACCGTCTGTATACACACCCACCGTACATGCCAGCCGAGATACTTCATGCTCTTACAGTAGTCGTTCGCCGTAATGGTTAGATGGCACTCGTCGACAACGATCCAGTCCAGCTGCTGCCGGGACTCGAGTCGGATCACGTACTCGTCGAAGCCCTCCGTACATACCGCCTCCCGCCGATACAATCACCAGCGGCGCCGATCTGGTCTGGCCCAGCGACCACAGAATCGTCCTGATGCCCATCTTGGCGACCCGCTCCAGCATGTTGGCTCGCAGCGCCACCGTAGGCAGCACCATTATAGTCGTGCCGGCCCCTTCAAGCGCAGCAGCCACCATCACAATCAGCGACTTGCCCGATCCCATTCCCAGCACTACCACTACCTATTCTGCCGCTCTCAGCCCCATCACGGCCAACATGGCGTCTCGCTGCTCCGGTCCGCGAAGCTGCAGGTCGGGATCGTTGTGAAGCTCGCGCGCTACTGCTAGCAGACCGGCTTCCTTCTCGAGCGGCCTCGATCGAAGCTGTGCCTTCTTGCAGGCGCTTAACATTCTGCTACCGTCTGCCTCCTCTTCCTCGTCCTCCTCCGGCCCCCTCCGTGACCGCTTCGTCCTGACACCACTACTGCTGGCCATCTCCTCGGCCAGTAACTCGTCCACTCGGAACAGCAATCGCCAGCTCAGAGAGGCTCGGTAGGCGCGGTGTAGGAGCGTACTCATTGTAAGCGTTGTCGATCCGGCGTACGCCAGGTTGAATGTCCGGAATGTATGGTTGCTGCTTTCGGCCAGGTCTACCATCAGCCCTTCCTCGTCGATCACCTCCGCGCCCGCGATCTCGTCCAGGTTAAAATTGGCTTGCTCTTTGGCCGTGAACTTTTCCTTAGTGATACTCGCCGCCGCCTTGCCGCCACCAGGCAGCCTTAAACTGCAGTACCTGGGCGCGGACGCATACGCGGCTCAACCACCTGGACACGACCTGATCCTGCTAGACCTCGCCCTCCAGGCTCGACCATATATACGGCGAGAGCAGCGCCCCGGGCTTAACCTGGCGTAAAAATATCTGCCTGAGCGGCTACACCAGTGCCTAGAACGTTACCAATAAGTTCCCAATAGCTAGCAGCAGAAACCAGATATTATCTGTTATATCGCCTGTCTGCTGCTAGCTCTTATAGTAGCATACATACACCATCACCAGCTTCTCCTATATAAACGTACTTCGGCATCATACACTATTTGTATCCATCACAGACAGCAGTTCCAGTACTCTCAGCAGTAGTAGTAGTGCTATATATATAAGCGTGATCATCAACTTCAGGAAGTCTTATGCATGCGCCTTATAGACTGCTATAGCTTGCTAGCATAGCCTCTTCTTTCTTCCTCCTTTTTCTCTTCCCTTATCGACCTCAGCCGCTTTTATATCCTGCATAAAGACCCGCCGGAGATCCGCTCTCGACTCAATCTGCCGTAGCAACACTTCCTGCAACCCGGCTAGGATCTCTGCATTCCGGTCGTCCGTCAGCCAGGACCCACCATAGTCCTCAACGTCCAGGTCATCCTGCAGCCTCCACGCCTCAATCAGCGCGATATCCGTGGCGCCGAACAGCAGCTCGTCAAACAGCAGCATCCATGCCCTGCGGAACTCCAACACAATCAGCTGCGGTACGTAGTCCATATGCAGCGTCGTGCCCAGGTACATGATCTCCTTGCCGTCCCACGACCAGCAAGCCTAGTCTCGCAATATAGCCGACCTCGCCGCCGCCAACAGATACAGCCGCCACTGCAGTATATACCCAAACGCTGTCTCCCCCGCCTAATGCATATACTTCCTGCATACCTACGCCAGCGCCGCAAGCACGTCATCCTCGCAGTCCGTCACCTTAAAGCAGACCGACTCAAATATCACCAGCTGCACCGTCCATATCATCGCCGACAGATAGCTGCTGTAGTTTCCAGGGACCTTCCAGCTGCCCAGCTCCCTGCGCCGCCTTACAGTCTCATCCTCCTCATCGTTACTCGTCCCCTTCTCCTTCTCCATCTTCCTGCACCGCGCGCTATCGCCGCTCTTCTTAATCCTCTCTCGGCTGTACATAGCACAGTAGCTAATAATCGGTGACCGGAACGGCTTGCTGCCGACAGTATGGCATATCAGCGCCATCAGCAGCTTCCAGACCGCAAACTTAAGCTCGGCAACCTACTCCTCCTCAGTCTTGTCTTTATGCTTCTTGATTCCTCGCTTATCCTGCTTGCGTAGTGTCTTAATAACCTCCTCTATTGCCTGCTGCTGCCGTTCTGTCGGCTTGATGATGTCTTGCAGTACTGGCTGGTTTTCTTTCTTTCCTCTTCATATAAAGTGTCTGTTCTTGCGGTAGACTACACAATAGTAGTACACTAGTATCTCTCTTTCATCTTCCGGAAGTACGTTGTTAGGGTTGATTCGTTCTTGAGGCTGCAGAACGCCTTATCCTTGCCCTTTTTGCCCGCTCCCCACGCAAAATCGCTTAACCTTTGGGCTTGCTGCTGCGTTATCTATCGCTCCTGCGACCAGTCCGCCACTAGCTTATAGCCGTCTCACAGCAGGGACTTTGCTGCTGCTGTGATGCACCTCAGGTTGCCTTTGTCTCTATCTCTGCTGCCTTCACTATTATCGCCACCACCCTGATTATCGTCATTACTACCGTTGTCCTTACTATCACCACCACCGTTACCGTCACCGTCACCATTATCGTTATTGTCGTCATCATCGTCATCATCGTCGTCGTCGTTATCTTTCTATATCTCAACCTTATCTGACAGGACATTCTTCTTTGCCGGCAGCCTAAAGGATGGCTTTATCTCGTCATCTCTAAGCCCGCGTAGGTGCATCGGGAACCCAGTGTGGACTAACCATATCTCCTGGTCTGCCCGACCCTCTCCTGTATTCTGTACCGTCGATGCTATATTGTCTAGGTTATGTCTAGCCTGTTGTGTGTCCTCCTTTAGCTCGTCTAGCAGCTTCCGCTCTGGCGATAACGGTAGCGGCCCGGTATATGTTGCCCCTGGCGAGGTGTTGTTGCCTCTTCTCTCTGGTATTGGAGTTGATAATGATGATGATGATGATGGCGGTTTAAGTTTGTATCCTCCTCTACGTTCCTTAACTATGACAAAATAGTTGATCCTCCCTTTGGCTGTGGAGTACGTCTGCAGTAAGTATGCTCTCCATAGCGGCCTCTTCTGCCTGTCGTGCTGCGATGCCGTTGTTCTATGCCTCGGTATATGGTTGTGTATCTTCGCCAGCTGCCTTGTCATGAAGTCGTACTGCTCCTCGTTATATAGATAGATATAGCTGCCGTATACTGCCAGCCCTTTGACTCTCTTGTATGGCGTCCTCCTGCTGGGCTTTCACTGTTGTAGCTCCTTCGGTCCCCTTGTATCGTACGTCAACAGCAGCTTGACCGTTGTGTGTAGCTGCTCGTTCCTTATCTGGTGCGGCTCTCTATGTAGGTGATCCTTCTACTGCTTCACGCCGCCCGCCAACAGGCAGGTCTTACATTTCCAGCAGACTATAAAACCCAATACTCCATATTATATACGAAGTCGTCAATACCCATCATTAGTTGCGTGCATGTATGTATGTGTGTGTATGTGTATGTGTATGTATGTATGTATGTATGTATATGTGTATATTTATTATCTATTCTATTTTTCTCTATTTATATTATATCTATCTACCTACCTGCCTCCTTTTCTTCCTCTCCTCCTCTCCTCTCTCTCGTCTCTTGTCTCTACTAACTGTATAATTGCCTAATTGAGTATAGCTCAGGGTTACAAGGCCCCTTCGCTATCCAATCATCATCGACTCTTTCATCCGTCTCCTCTTTCATCCCACCATACTAATTTCCAACCACCCCAGTCAGGTCATTTCCCGCCCTGATGACCACCGCCACAGTACCTTCAGGGGTGCCCTCCTTGATTCAAGGAGCCCGCCGTCATCACGGCTAGAATTAGTATACTACAGCTTAGGAATAGATAATAACACATTACGCTCTAGTACTCACTAAAGGTATCGTAAAATAAAAGAGATTAAAAAGCAGTTGTCTGTTCTGTGTATTAGGGCTTTTAGAGTTTTTAACTCAGGCTAGAAATTCTGTAACCTTACAGTAATAAAGAAGAAGAAGAGTTAATTAATTAAAGAATTTAAGTTTAGATACTTATTTAAATAGGAATACAGAATATCTTATTGTCTTTTTTTCTGTATTCCCCTCTCTATAAGCTTAATATAATTAAACTATATAGTAGAAAAGTACTAAAGAGTTAAACCCTCCTACTTTCTATTTACTTTCTGCCTACTAATATCCTCTACCCTCTTACTATACTGCTCTTACTTTTAACTCTCTATAGCCTATAGCCTTTAGTTTTAATTTCCTATAGCCCTCCAGTTACTTATAGCCCTTTAAAAACTCTATTACTAATAGTTTTTAGTCTCTAGTAGTTATTTAAACTTAATATATACCTCCCTTATATATACAGACAACTTCCTTTACTATATAGTAGCTATCTTTATACTTCCCATAGTTTTTCCTACTGCTATAAATAACTCTAACTATAAAGTAAACTTTAATTAGTATTACTTATAGCAGCAGAAAGAACTATAGGAAGTATAAAGATAGCTACAGCCCTCTAGTACCTAAGCCTATACTCTCTTATAGTTATTCTAAGCCCCTAAAACTCTATATTCACTCAGTATACTCTTAATTTATCCCTTAATAACAGTAAATAGACTAGCCCCCTCTATACTGCCTAAATAAATAGATATATATAGTAGGGGCTCTAGCTAAAAAGGTTTCTTTATAAAGAAAGACTAAATATAGAGGTTATTTTAAACTTAGCTATACCTTCTCTTTCCTACTATAAAAGTCCCCCTCTAACTAATAATTAGAATAAGCTTATATACTTTACCTACTCTATCAATTAATAACTTCCCAAGAAAAGCAAGCCTTTATTACCCCTTCTTATATAAAGTAAGAGCCTACTAAATACAGTTCTTATAGTATTAAAATACCCTCTAGAAAACTTAAGCTAGATTTAGCTATAGTATTATTTAGTACCTAACAGCCTTAAAGCTTAAAACCCTAAGCCAGAAGAAATTAATAGCTAAGATAAATAGTACTAAATATTAACATCCAGCTAGAGCTCCTACACCCCCCAGTTTAGATATTCCTACTATTTATTTCTGTATTTAAATCCTAACTCTAACTACAGATTCTAATATTAAGTCTAACCTACTACTAAAGTAATATACTAAACTGCAGTACTAAAGCCTAAAGTATATACTGTTACTAACTCCTTAAATCTAAATACCCCTTCTTAAAAAGAAAGAGATCTCTAGCAGTCTGCCTAAGAATTTAGCTCTAAATAAGCTAGCTAATCCTAAAGAGCTTTAATCCTTATAGTAGTTACTAGCTATATATAGTAT
This sequence comes from Ilyonectria mors-panacis, assembly GCA_002991585.1. Classification (NCBI taxonomy): domain Eukaryota; kingdom Fungi; phylum Ascomycota; class Sordariomycetes; order Hypocreales; family Nectriaceae; genus Ilyonectria; species Ilyonectria mors-panacis. Next base: position 548,420 of record PPHJ01000106.1, on the reverse strand, counting down.
TAGTAACTCTACTTTAGAGTGCTATTAAACTACAGAAGGCTAAATAGAAGGATAATATCTTTAGACTTATACTTAATAACTCTAATAAATTAAAATTAGTAAACTAAAGATATATATTAGGTATACCCCTAATAGCTACTTCTACCTCTATTACTAGCAGTATTCAGTTTAACTTAATTATATACTATTTTACACTAAAAGGCACTACTTAAAGTTAAAGCTAAAGCTCTAATTATAGAGTTACCTTTTAGCTTTAACTGCTATACTGCCCCTAAGTATCCCTCTAAGATATTTTTAAATTTTAAAATAGAAGTAAATAATAAAAACAGCCCTAGAATATACTGTATAAGCTAGAGTCTTATAGTATAGTATACTCCCTTTCAGTATACTAGAGAAATAAGAATAAATACAATAGAAAGGTTTTTAAGGCTTATTTAAGAAACTCTTTTCACTCTAAAAGAAGGAGTAAAATAAAAAACTACTACTAGCCTTATACCCCAGAAATCCCTAAGCTCTTCAGTACATACTAAACATATAGCTATTAGCAGAATTAACTAGATAACTATTATTCACCAGAATTAGCCTCCAGTACTAATATTAGTACTAAAGAGATATTAAATTACTAGATAGTATCAGTAAAAATACACTCTAATTAGCATTTTACTTTCTCTATTTTAATTCCCTAAAGCTCTATTTAGAGGCCCTAAGGGGAGGATACAGTATAGAACTTCTACTATTTCAGTATCTACTATATAAGGTTTATCTCCTATTACCCTATTTATTATTCTAGCTAGTAGCTAGTTACTAATAGAGCCTAACTAACAGTAGTTACAGCTAAGCCTACAGCCCTTATAGCTAGATATCCTCAGTATAATATACTGCCTAAGTAGTTACTTTTATAGAGAGTAATACCTACTATAAACTCCCCACTAGTAAAGCTAGAGCCTATAAGCCTATTTAGAAGGCTATATAGTAAGAATCTTAAAAAATTAAATACTAAGAGAGTTATATAGGCTCTAGAGTCTAACTGTTACCAGTTGGACTTTTTTACCCCCCTCTTATATACCTACTAATAGACTTTTAGTTTAATACATATAGATTTAGACTTATAGGCTACTTTTTATTTTCCGTAAAATTTATTTATATAGGAAAATAAAAAAATCAACTTACAGCTACTAAACCACAAAACCATTTCACATACATTTTTTCTTTATTATCTTAACTAATATAACTAAAGCCTGTAATTCTAATAGTAGTATCCACACCTTAATACAATAACTATAATATATACTAAAGCAATTTAAATTAGAGTGTAGGATACAGTAGGATTAGGGTATAGCTTAACGCTGTATAAGCAGTAAGGTAGGCTACTATAGATCCTATAGCAGGCTACTATAGGTCCTCTAGCAGGCTACTATAGGTCCCCTAGCAAGCTGCTATAAGTTCTATAGTAAGCTGCTATAGGTTCTATAGTATACTGCTATAAGTTCTATAGCAGACTACTATATAGTATTAAATTAAACCAGCCTACTCTATACTGGAATAGCTACCTAACCTATACTAAAATAGCAGCCTACTCTATACTATAATATAACTCTACCCTATACTAAAATAACAGTCTACCCTATATCTAAATATAACTCTATTTTATACTAGGTAAATAACTTACTCTATACTAAGTGAATAGCTTACTCTACACTAAGCAAATAGCCTACTCTATACTAAGTAAGCAGCCTACTCTATACTAAAGAGACAGCTTACTCTATACTAGAATATAACTCTACTCTATACTAAGTAAATAGCTAACTCTATACTCTATATAATAATATAATAGCTTTTAAGAATTTCTAAAAGTAGATATAATATACTACCTTATTCTATAAAAGAGTAATATTTTAAATAGTATTTCTACTTTAAGTAAGAGTGTATAGGCTATAAGTTAAAAACTTTACTACTAGCTATATCTATCTTATTATATACTAAAGCTTACAAACAAAAATAACTCTATAAAAGAAAGAGAAGAATAATATACTAATCTATTTACTAACTTCTATATAAGTAATCTATTAAAATTAGGCTTACCCAAGCTCAGCCAATATAAGTACAGCTATACAGTTCACTTATATACACTCATTCCCCCTATAAAATACTACCTCTCTAAGCTAAAGTATATAATTCTATTCTATATAAAATAATACTTAAAAGTAGTTTTAAAATTCACTTTATTTAACTAAACTGGCAGTATACTCTATAGTATAGCAATATAACTATATCTGGAAACTAATAATCTATCTCCTCCTCTACCTCTAGATCTACAACTTAATAGATAGACTGCAGTTAATAGTATACCTAAATAGGCTTTAGGCACTAATATACTATACAGTAATACATAAGAACTTACTGATCTTTATTAGTAAATATCTACTGGAGTTTATTAATTCTATTTTAGATAAGCTTAAATATTATCTTAAATAGAATCTTATATCTGAAATCAATCTGCTGCTATTTCTATCTCTTAAGCCCAGTAGAATCTAATACTATTTAAGCCTCTACTTCTATAGCCTTTCGCTTAGGATACTAAAAGGAGCTGTTATTAATTTGGGTGGAGCTGTAGACTAAATAAGGTACACTATTTATCTATATATATAAGCTTTTAGTCCCTCTATCTCTTTAATTAATTATACTAAGCTTAACTATTTAAATCCTCCTGCTATATACCTATATTAGACCTAGCAATTTATAATACTTAGTTTAGGCTTTTTACTATTAGTATTTATTCCAATTTAGTATCCTATTATTCTAGCCCTACTATATATATAAATACCTAATAAATATTTAATATATTTACTCTAGCTTATAGAACCCTCTTTTCTATCTATCTCTATACCTACTTACTTTTCTTCTTTATAGATATTCTGCCTCTAAATATCCCTTTAAACTTAAGCCTCTTATAAAGTAGATCAGTATTATTAGGTATATAAGTCCCTACATATATAATTATAGAAACTATTACTCCCTTATACTGATACATTCAGCTATATATTTTCTACTATCCTCCCTCTACTGTATCTTCCTCCTAGGTATTATATAGCTTCTATAGTATAAAACAACCTAAATAGTATTTAAAGTCCTCTATAACTTTATTCTGCTATAGAAATCTATCTATCTAAATAGTAACACTAAAAGCTGCCCTTCTTTACTTATTTATATCTAGTATTCTAGTATATACTGAACCCCAGAATACACCCAATTCCCAATCCCTTTAGATTAATAAAAAATATAGCTATTAAGGTCTTACTTCTATAGCCTCTACTTAAACTTTCTGAACTCCTTCTATTTCTTTATACTATAGGTAATTACTTAACCTCTAGCTGCTTATATATCTAACTCTTATATCTATATACCTACTTTCTTTTTATCTTCTAAAATACTTAGTTCCTTTAGGTTAATAGCTTTACTTTAAGTCTAATAGATATTATATAGTTCTTCTCTATCTTTATACCTATATCAGTCTGTCTGTCTATCTATAACTAAGTCTATAACTATATAGCAGCATATTTATCCACTAATATAGTTATCTATAGCAGCTTTTTCTACTACTAAAGGCTGCTGTCTTTCTGGTATATCTTTAATATTTACTTAAATAATAATAGCCTCACTCTGCAGTCTATTTTAGCCAGCTTGCCTACTTTACTATATATAATTAGCCATCTTAAATAGCATCTCAATATACAGCACTATATAGATATTAGAGATATTAATACTAAGACTAAATATATTTATTACTATAATTACTCTTCTATTGCTATATTAATCTCGCCTTAACCTACTTATTTAGACTTACAGTCTCTCTATTTTACTGTTATATATATCGACCTTATAATAGTAAGTATTATACCTAAACTTTTCTACTAGAGCTTCTATTGCCTCTACTTATTAGCAGTATATATAATAATCTTAAAAGGCTATAGATATTCCTCTAGCTTCTAGTTAATAATCTTTCTTACTATAAGAGTAACTGCTATAGTTACCTCTTTAGTGCTTACTATAGGGATTAATCTTATACTATAGGCAATATTAATACATATTATCCTTATTTAAATTATAATAATATCCTTATACCTTATATTAATAAGGCTAAAGAGTATATTCTCTTAAGTAAGCAGAAGTATTACAGTAAGATAGACTATTTACACTCTAATAAGTATAAAGCCTTCTAGCTCTTATAGCTTAAATTGGAATACTTTTATACCCTTAAGAATTATATAACCCTTATTAATAATAAATTAGTCTAGTTATACTATAACCTATAGTAACTTAATATAGTCTTAAAACTGCTTTATTATAGCTAACTCTAGTATTATAAATACAATTAAGATATTCCCTAAAATACAGTTACTTCTCTACTTAGTGCAGAAGATATTCAGTTTCTAATATTAATTTAATATATCGCCCTAAAGAAATATAAGCAGAATAACAATAACTATTACTCTATTAAGGCAGCTAGCTACTAGTAGCATAAAGTAGAGGCTCTTACTGATACCAGTATCTATTACTATTACAATTAGGCTTTTATTTATTATAATAGACTTAACAGCCTTCTACTACTTGCCCTAAAAATAAATCTAGTCTCTATATAGGCAGTATAGTTCTCAATCGATATTAATCTACTGCAGAATCTTCTATTGCCTAAGCTAAAGTTTCTATATTACTTTATAGTATAGTAATAGATTCTTCTATTTATACTCCAGCTTTAAAACCTCCCTAAATCTATTAATAGTAGATAGAAACTTAAGAAGCTAGTACTACTTCTAGCTGATAAACCAAAAGTTAATACGCTACTTATTTATCTTAAAGTAACTCTCTATAATAAGCTGCCTATAGATTAAACCTATAACTAAGAATCTATACCCTACTTAAATATCCTACAGGCTATCTTTATTATTCTTATTATTACTACTACTGCTATAGCCCTTATCTACCTTACTAATAAGAGTTATATATACTGTAGTTATATTATGGAAATACTAATATATAAATATAATTACAAGATACCTCTAGCTATTAATTATAAGCTCTTTCTTACAGCTAGATTAGCTTATTCTTTATAAGATATAGGTTATTTAGAGGGATATTTAGTACTGCTTGAGTCCTAACTTATACACTCCTTATATAGACTCTTATAATAAATATCTCTTACTTCTAGCTTTACCTATATCCAACCTATACCTATTCTTACTATTACTGATATTATTATCTAATATCTCCTCTATAGCCTAGAGACTAATACTAAACTGGTCGACATTCCAAATATTAGCCTGTACCTCCTTTTAGTACAGCAATACAAACTAAAGATAATAGACCAGCAGAAGAATACTAACCTCCTAAGGTATAAACTAATAGATAATCTTAAGTCACTCTATCTTTAAGAACCCTTTATAGTAGCCAGCAATAAGTATAATAAGTTTACAGTCTACTAAGATATTCTATACCCTACTGTTTACTATATTATAATATTATAGGGTAAGGAGCTTAAGTACTTATACTGGCTGTCTGCTATAGAGATAGATAAGAAATAAGAGAACCTTAAGAAACTCCTCTAAATTTATACTATAGTGCAATATAGCTTTTTTATAGAGCTTAAAACCAGACTCTAAGTCAGACTGAACCTATTTCCTTCAGAGTTTATTATCCTTCTATATCTTTTAAAAGAGCTAACTCTTACTTATTAAATTAAACTAAAAGAGGCTCTCTATAAATAAATAGCCTATAGTAGTATTAGCAGTATTATTAATAAGATTATCCTATAGAACCTAAGGTAGCTTAAGCTTAGTAGGTAATTAATTCTTAAAATCCCAATAGAAAAGCAACTTTATATAGAGTAATAATTCAGCCTATTATAAAGCAGTCTAAAGTATTAACTAGACGCTAAAAATATTAATCTAAAGGCTCTTATAGATAGTATTATTACAGTCCCAACTAACTAAACCTTCTATAGCCTTATTGCTATTTACTGCTATACTGTAATTACAAAGTTATATAATAAACTGTATTAATATAGTATTCCAGCCTTAACTACCCCTAACTATAAATTGGCATATTATCTTAAAGATAAGTTTAAAATAGCTCAAGCTATTCTCTTCTGTATTTTCTTTACTCTAACCTTATTATCTCTTTTATTAAATAGACTTAACTTTTTTATTAATAATATACTTAACAAGCAGAAGATATAAAATAGCTATAATAGCAGAAAGCTTTAGTATAAAGTTACTGTAGGTCTTCTATATATTATTCTTATAAATACTCAGAACTATTAAGAAGCTAATAAAAACACTTTAGTATTTAGTAGTCTTAGTAAAATAGTTAAGAATGGAAATATATAGCTTTAATATAGCTTCCTCAAAGCAGAATTTATAGCTCTACTACCTATAGCACCTTAAGGTTGCTATTATACTCTTATAGAATATCAGTAAGATTATTAATATACTGTATTATAGCACTATATACAGCAGACTGCTTCCTACTAAGCTTAAATAGTAGTCTATCAGCTGGATTCTTAAAAGCTATAGCTTAGATAATATATACAAAAAGCTGTAGATATACTGTAATATACCTCTTCTAAGTTACCTACTTAAACCTAAAGTAAAAGGGCATACTCTGCTTTTTATTAAGCTTCTTCTAATTAACCTTAAATAGTATATTCTATAAGATAACACTCAGCTTTATAGTAGCTATTATACAGCAAATAAGATACTTAATAGCAGAGTGTATATACTGAAGCTTAGTGTTGTTATTGCCTTTTGAGTTCTCTAGATAGATAGTATATTTAAGTGAAATTAGACCCTACAGAAACTCTTTCTTCCTGCTGAATTCCTTTAAGTAGGTAGCTACTTCTAGCTGGCAGAGCTATATATTTAGGGAAGCAAAATCACTTTACTCTTTAATATCCTCAGCCTCTTACTTCTAGATATATTTTACCTTTAACTGGAAGGCTTTTAAGGCCTGCTAGATATCTTCCTTCACCCTCTATACCTCAACTCTCAAACTGTTAAAATCTTAGCCTCTAGCAACCTTAAAATATTTACTGTAGGAACCCTTAGCGAAGAACTATTAATAGAAGACTCTACTTCTCTATAGCATACTTACCTACTCCTCCTCAGCTTAAGCTACTATTCGGCAGCCAGCCTTAAGCTTTTAATTCTATTTATAAACCTCTTTAAGATAATATCAGTTTCTCTTTAATATCGAGCCTACAAAATAGCAGCTTAGCGTAAAGATATATTGAAACCCTCTAGTCTTCAGCTTTTTAAGTGCTTTAATTAGCATACTGTCGTCAGGCAGAAATAGAATATCCCTAATTCTATCTTATTTATAGATAATATTAAGTATAGCTGCCTACTGCTATACCGGCTTAATTTAAGCCTTAAGTAGCTTATAGAGTAATACCTAAAGATATAATTCAATCCTACACCCAATAATAATTATTTTATAAGAGCAGTAACTAAAAACCTAAAGGTCTAGTAAATAAGTAAAGTACTCTATTAATAAAATGTTTTTATTAAGGATTAAATACTACTATACTTAATAGAGTATTAAACACTTCTTTATACTTTTTTTATACTTCTTCTAAATATCTTCTTACTTTATTTAATTAATAAATATAGATATAGCTACTGCAGCCACTATATTTTATACTGCACTCTAATTTATTAGTCTATATATACCTCCCCTATTACCTTACAAATATTAAAACTTAAGTCTACAGTAAGATACAATACAGCTCTATAAATACTATAGATTAAGATAAAATAAATATAAAATTAGAATTATATACTTAATATTAGTATTCTTATTAAGTTTTAGACCTACTAGATCTCTAGTAGTTAGAAAACAGCTAATTGCTACCTACTCTATAAGTTAATTAATACCTACTCTATATCCTATTAGTATGTTTTAGTTTTCTACTTAAATTTAATTAACATCTACTAGATGTTACAGCATATAGTTTTAGGGCTTTAGGAATACTAAATCTTTAAGCTTAATATAAAACTACTCAATACAATTAGTATCCTCCGCTAAAAGAAGTCAGCTAACATACAGAAGTGCCTCACTAATAACTGCCTTTATTAGTATTTAGTCTAGTTACTTATAAAGCCTGACGACTAAAGGACGTTTAATTACTCTATACTCTTTATAATACTGCAGGAGTATATATCTAATAATCTATCTGAGAGGGCTAAACTGAATAAGGTTATCTACTAGCTGCTTTTAGATCTTACAACTTATTATAAAATACTTATAGCTATCTGTTTCTACAGACTGCAGAATACAGTAAGAATATTTAAGGAGGTTAAAAAGACAGAAGATAGATATATCTAGAGATAGCTATAATTTAGAAGTAGTAATATGGAAAATTTCAGTAACTCCTAAAGTATTAGAATGTTACTTTTTAAGGACTTCTATCTTATAAAGATACTAATAGGTCTAAAGATTTCTATCTGGCTTATGTAGTTTTAAAAGCTCTATATAGCTCTAGAGAAGTTCTAGAAGTTAATAAGAGGAATAATTAGAAAAGACTTTAAAGATTTAGCTTTCAGTCTAGTAGAAGTTAATAGCCTTCTTAAAGTTGTTTTAGTGAATCTAAGTAAATAGTATCTATAAGATAAGTAGTAAGAAGAAGATATAATTCTCACTACTATTTAGAAATCTAATAGCCTATAACCTGTAACTAATTTCTTTAATAGGGCTAAAAGCTGTTTAGCAACTACAATAATTGCCCTACACCTAGAAAAAAACAAAAATAAAAGGTAAATAAAAAGATAATATTATATCAGTATATAATAGTGCTGTAGGTGTATAAGCGGAATCTACTGTAGTATTTAAAGCTACTACTATTACAGTAATAAAGTAATTATTAGATATATTTCTCTTAATATTCTCTAAGAAAGATAATATTATAAAGGATATATTATAGGATAGGTTTATTTATACTATAGTAGATATGGAATTTACTGTGAGAAATAATAGCAGGTTATTAGTATTATTTAAAAAGCTTAATAGAGAGGGTAAGATTATCTTTTATAAACCTCATTCTATTCCTAAGATTAATTTTATTATATTGTAAGCTATAGGCAAAAGAATAGTAAAGTAGTTTAGATATAGGTGGGAATAGTTTGCTTTATATAATAATACTACTTAAGCTTAAGTATAGTTCTATAACTGTAATTAACTGCTTAGGCAATTAGTCTCTAGATAATGTATATTATGAAGGCTATACTATCTTTCTTACGGAAAGAAGTTTATAAATAAGTGGAATGTCTATAGGGTAGCTTATTAAATTAGAATTGCAGTTTATTCTGGAAGGATATAGTTGCTATTAAAGCTCTATTGAATTAATTACAGATACTAACAGGAATAGTATAGCTATTATTAAGCTATAGGACTGGTTTATAGGTTCTAATAAGGATACTATTACTGCTAGATTAAATTAGTTTATAGCTACTAGTATAAATACTATTGCTATTAAGACTGAGTTAAATTGGCTAAAACCTACTAGTAAGAATACTATCGCTCTTAAAATTATACTATATATTAGTTTATAAGTTCTAACTGGAATACTGTTATCTTAAAGTCTAGATAGTATTTATTATTTTAACTAAAGGTCGGTTTATACTTAACAGGGGTATTAATATTTATAATTAAAAATAAATTGGTAAGTTAGATTAAGTATAGTTTTATCTATTATATAGTTATATTTTTACTACTGTTATTGTTATAGTTAACTGTTACTATACTGAAATATTAATTTAGAACTGCACTTAAAATTTCACTAAGTCCTACAGAATATAAGTGCAACTCACTTTTTATATTCTAAGTTATATAAAATATTATTAAGGGGGTTTGTAATTTTAAAGCTACTTTTCCTAGAGATATTATAATTTATAGCTATTAGTTTAGTTTAGAATATACTATTAATCCAAAATACTAACTAAATTAGAAATAAACTCTATATTCTTTTTTTTGTAGATACTAGCCTCTATATACTATATAAAGCTTTTATTCTAACTTTACTAAAGCTTATACTAATTCTTTATATATATATCTTATCTATCTAATTAATCTAACCTTAGTATTATTGTGTGTAATATTTTTTTCTCGGCTGATCCTTTATAATTAATATATATCGGTCTATTTAGATTCTCTTCCTACTTTTAAAAATACATTCTATAAATCCTTTAGAATCTTTCCTAAGCTATAAGAGGTGTCTGTATAGTTTGTATAGCTTCTTATCTCTATATAATCAGTAATTACTATTTTATAGATACTGTTACTTTTCCTATACTGTAACTTACTCTAGCTTTTACAGTATAAGGTTGTTAACATTTTATCTTTCTGCTTATTAACTATAAGCTATCTGTATCTATAGCAGCTAGTTAATCTCTTCTTTATTACTTACTAATCTTCTTAGATATTACTAATACTAAATATCCCTTTAGCTTTTTCTCTTTTATACTCTATAGGAATTCCTTAGACTGTAAGAACTATATTATCTGTGTTACTATATTTACAGCTAATATTACTAGGTCTTATAGCTTTACTACTATACTGAAGCTCTATTAGTTTAGTAATATCTATAATGTTGCTAAAGATATATATATTATTAGTGTTAGTATTAATATTAAGTTATATCTTAGATTCTTTAAGCTCTTTACTAACTACTTTTAAGCTACTAAGTAGTATTAAAAAGCTATTTTATCTACCTCTATAAGTTTTTCTTCTATTTTATTAAACTCTTTCTATATTAATCTAAGTAGATTTTAAAAGGGAATTTATTTCCTAAAATTAATCTTTTACCTTCTTACTCTCTTTTATACCTTACTACTAGCTTATTCTATATTTATCTTAGCTATTAGAGTTGCTTATTTAAGACTATCTAGTAGAGCTTAAAGAATCTAGAGGTTACTACTATAAATCCTACTAACCTTATAACTTAATAGTATATCAGCTTGCTTTTTTTATACTCTGGTATCTAATTAATTAGTGTCGACTGAGTTGCTACTGTAATACTATCAACCTAATATTCCTTCAGCCTAACATCCTAATTTATTTCATCTATAGCTAACCTTAGCTCTATTAACTAGCTTAAGTATTTTAGTGTAAAAGCTCCTAGTAGTCTACTACTGCTAAGTACTATATATATAGCTCTTCGGCAATATTATATTACATCTAAGTTAATAGGAAAGAGTTATTAATTTATCTATCTGATTTAATAATCCTTAATATATCCCTTAATAAGCTTTCTAGCTCCCTGTTTTTTTTAGTTAGTAATTTAAGATATATATCTGCTTTTTCCTGCTTTCACTCTTCTGTCTGTATATATAATTAATAGGAAGAAAGCAGACTTATAATAGGCTAAATAGAGTATTATATCCCTTCCATTTTGTAAGTGCTGCTTATACTTATATTAATACAGCTCTTTCCTATTTATCTGATATTCAAGTTAGCATATTATAGCTACTTTAAATATAATCCAGTTCTTTATAAAGCTTGCAGCTAATAAATTCCCTTATCTGTTATACCTATAGATACTGAAATACCTTTTATATAAACTGGGCTAGGTTTTTAGCTTGTAATTGCTTTTTTAAAGTCTACTTACCTATAACCTAACGTCCCTTAACCTTTTCTAGCTTCTTATTGCCTATTTAGATTTATTATCAGCCTGATCAGATTACCCCCTAAGAATTACTCCTTATCTAATATCTAATTCTACTTACTGCTGCTATTATCTCTCTATTCTTTCTTTATACTATTAGTTCTTATTGCCTTAAATATTGTTATTGCTAATATCCTGTTACTTTAGATAGCATAAAGTGAGTTATATATCAGTATCAGTATTAGCGCTATTTTGGGATTTTAAAAGGGGTAGAGCATTATAAAAGCTTACCTCAGTAGAGATAATAACCCCCTATTTAATTCCTCCAATTTAATCTAACTAACTTAGTTAGCAGATTTAAAATCTTTATAACTTATATTAGAAGGTGACTCTGTATTGCAAAGAATAACCCTATATTATAAAACCTCTAATAGATTAATATCCTAACCTTAATTAGAAGGGGGGCCTAATAACCCCTCTTCCAGCCGGTCCAAATAACCAGCATAAGTAATTATTAACATTATTATTACTACTTTAAACACTATCCATTTAATCGAATTAACTATAATAGATCTAACAACTTATACAATATAGCAGCTAAGTAAATACTAACTGATAAGTATATCTGCCCTTAAATTAGATTTATTATTTTGAACACTAGTTTATAATGGGAATCCTTATAAGAGGGATATAAATTTGTACTGGAGATCTTATTTAAGGGTATATTTATATATACTTATATTTATTTTAATAGTTAACTATTCTTAACTTATTTAATTTAAGGCTCTTATAGTTATTCACTCTATTTAGGATCTTCTTACAGTTTGAGATTAGTAATACTCTACTGCAGTATATAGCAACATAAAACTATCTGTAGAAACTGAGAGTTATTAGTACTACTTAATATAATATAGACTTTCCAGTTTATTTAGTAAACCTATATTATTGCTTTTAATATCGAAATTAACATCAATCTCAGTTTCAGTTTCAGTTTTATCACTCTTAAATATATTAGACTCTATGTTTACTATATTAATATCTTCAGCCTTAATATGCCACTTTAAGGGCTTCTTCTGAAATAGAAACTATCTTAATAGCAATTGTAATTGCGGCGTTAATTCCCTTACTTTCTTTTTTGCCTTGAGGTAACTAGGAATTTTATATTAACGACTGTTATTATAGAGTTAATATTTTACCTATTGTAATTGTTAAATTAACTCTGAAGAAACATTAGGGAAGAATCTAAGAGTATTTAGCAGCTCTACTATATTATACTGAGTTAGCAGTATAATTATAAGCTCACTTTAAAAGCTATTAGGGCCTTCTCTAGCGATAATAGTGGCGGGTATAGGAACGTGGAAGGTATGTTGATTTTAATAACCTTAGTTCCCCTTCGGCCTAAGTCTCCATAGTATAATACCCTCTAACCTCCTATTACTGCCCTATGTGGAACTAGCTAGTTGGGCAATATATTGTAGTGTCCGTCGGCATCGACAATTAATATCACTCTAACTAGCAGTATATAGCTAATTGGGTTTAAATGTAGCCTGTAGCCAATCTTAATGGATCTTTTTCTCGACAGCCTGAAACTCTTTAGTTATTAAGATCCTTAGGGTCCTATTAGGTGTCGACCTCCTAGAGCGGCTATAATAACGAGAAACCGATCCCGAATGGAAATAGCTATTAGTCTATAGGGGAGAAAAATATAAAGCCTAATACTATATCTGAAAAAAGAACGGTTTTCTATGGTACTATATATCACAAGTGTGGTTTATACTAACCTCTTTCACCTAGTTACTATTAAAGATAACTATAATGTACCTGCCTAATATACCTCTTAAGCAGTTATCAAAAGACTCTACCGACCTACTAATAACGTCCTAAAATAACTTAAAAGTCCTATATACCTGACGGAAATAAATACAATTCCAGGTTAGTAGGCTTAGACGCACTAAGAGATGTTCAAATATAAAGTCCATCTAGTTGTCTTTTGACAGCTAGTACTTATGAGTTTTTACCTAATAGGGGATCTCTCTGGGTATCTATTCTTCTTATAGAGACTCTACAGATAATACTGAAGTATATACTGCCCAGGCTTCTATGTAAATCTCTAATATCATCTGAGCTAAGATAATCCGGCTGTGCTTAGTATCTGAGTCTTCCTTTACTTACTTTAATTAGGATAAGGCGGGAAGTTTACTGCATCCTAGGTGGTTATATACCTGCTCCCAATAGGACTGTATTTTTACGAGGAGGTATTGATTATATATACGGGCAATCTCCTCTGCAGACAGCCTGATAATACAATCAGCTAGCTTTCTCCCCTTGTCCTTTTATCCCTCTTTAAATGCTTGCTGGGCGTTCTGGATCCATTTTTGAAGGTAAAAACTCAATTGTCAGCTGGGTGGTAGTAAGTACTTGGATATTGGACTGTAAGGCTAGCGAAGCCTGAAGGGGGCTTCTTGGGATGTAAAGATGAATTAGCATGTTAAAAGCAATATGTCTATAGCGCCAGTTAATTCGGTTGTAGGGGATCTAAAGTATCCTAGATTCATCGATAGACTTTTTAAGTCTAAAACCTTATCGCTCCCTGAATGATTCTAGCTGCTCTTGCACTCTTCAATCTGGGAGCTATATCCACTTGTCATAGTTAAGCTCCTACTTGCTGTAGAAGTTTAGTATTAAAAGCCAGCAGAGAAGCTGGGCGGTATAAAAGGAAAGGATCTGTTAAATAGAGGACCCCAATAAGTCGCTAGGAGCTGTCTGATCTTAAGGACTTAATAATACCTCTTGAAAGAGATAGTCTAGCGGAAGCATAAGGCGAGCTGCCTGCATGAAGACCAGAGTATTAATATCTCTTATTAGTACAATCCAGAATGAATACTGGTCTTCTGACTTATGGCGGAGTGGGATTAATTGAGAGGTTTATCCAGTGTGAGGGCTCTGTTTGGGGTTAAAGAAGCTGCAGTACAATATCGTTAGGATGATATTAAGGCGGAATATACCCTCCTTCTGAATCCTATAGTTTGTTAGAACTTTTGGGTCTGAGACTGCTCTTATGTGTTGCTTATTTGCTTCCTACGCATAAAGGAGAGATGCTCAATTGAGTTGAGTTATATATGCCTGCTGATGATTCTTACTTATTGAGGCGAGGTTTTAAATTATCTTATTGCTTAGTGCAAGAAGTGGAAAGGACTCTAAGTAAAAGAGCCTATAACTGCTAAATATAATGGAGAAGAGTTCTTTATTGTAGCTATATGCCTTAAAGCGAGGGATCCCAGGCTGCCGAGAATCTAGATAGTCTAGATTTAGACGTTATACAGGCTTTACCTTTAGAGTTATATTCCCGATATTACGGAGGAGGAAGGATTAAAAGTATACTGCCTCTAAGGTCTCCTCAAAAGTAATTTCCTAGAGTTATTACTGGAGGTAGTAGTTATACTGGCTCTTCTAGAGGATTGTATAAGGTTTGCCTTCTCGGGGGGGAAATAATATAATTCTGGGTTTCAATATTAAGCTAATATGAGTGGATATCTAGGTATTTTGGGTTGAGAGTAATAAGGACTGTCTTTTTGAAATGATTAATTGTCTCTTGTAGATTTAGCCGGGTAAAGGTATTTTTTATGTTGTATGCCTGGAAGAGTAATTGTAGATTTCGGAAGTATATAACAGCCTTTCTGCGTTGGGTTGTAATGTGAAACTGGTTTGTTTTGTCTATAATAGAGTGCTAGAAATGTAAGAGAGCTTGTATAGAAAGAGTATATACCAGACTGAACGATTAATTCTTGTTACCTACCTTCTACTATTTTATAGCTGGCCTCTTCTGGTATGAATGAGACTTTATATAAATAGCGTTAAATGTCTGGGGAATCTCTTAATAAAAAGGGTTAGGGATGGTTTTATATGCAGCAGGGAGGATAATATTATTGTAGAGGTCTTTCTGTCGGTCTAGGGAGAGGGTATTTGAGGATGTAGATGTTCTTAAGTGAGGTGTTCGGGCAGACTTAGGGAAGAAGAGAAAGATGTTAAAATAGATACTTAGGGTGTTAAATAATCTAAATAGAATATAGTGTGTCTTCGCTAGATCGAGTCTATAGGGCTGAATTATCTAGTCTGTAGATAGGTTTAGGGTGAATGGGGGCAGAAAGGGAGAGCTGGAAGTTATTAGGTGGTTGAATTATACTGAGATTGTTAGCTCTAAACTAGATACTATTGATATCCTACTGTTGTGTGATAGTGACTGACTCTTAGGAGAGTGTAGTCTGTGTTTTTACGAAGGAGAGTACTTAGAGTGGCTGGTGTAAGAGGAAATTCTGCTACTGGAGGAAGTAGGAGTGAGGGTTGTAAGGCCTATACTTTCTAAAGATATTAGAGAGGGGAGGGAGATAGTGTTAAAGATAGATAACTCTCTCTTATAGAGTATATATATACTCTAACTTATTATATTTATAAGAGTGTATATCTAAAGGGACATTAGTAAGTCTTCTATTAATAGGAGGCTAGATATAGGGCTTACTATTATATTTAACGCCAAAGATAATCTTAAAAATCTTATTATATATATTGCTCTATATCTTAAGGTAGTTAGCTCTACCTCTAGTTTCCTAATTGCAGGTAGCTTCTAGAAAGAGAATACAAGCCGGTTTAGCACTAAGTAATAGTGTTAAAGCGGATGCAGATATTCTGCATAATAATGGCAATAAGCCTAGGGAATCTATGCAGCTAGATAAGTTCAATAAGAATAGATAAGAAATGCTGAGCTCGGAAGGTGAGGTAGGTTGCTGAGAGGGGCTGGGTGATACTATCGGAGTAATTAGATAGAAGGTTGCTTTGCAAGTAAGTAGGAAGTTTTTAAGGACGCAAGACGTGGGAGTAGCAGGAGATAATTCTAGAGATAGAGGTGCATACTTGGATCCTCTATCGGATGAGCACTTGGATCTATGTGCTGGTCCTGATACAGAACCCCATCCAGCTGATGCTTTATAATGTAACTCCTTAAGGGGAGAAGAGATAAGGACTGAACTATTGCATAACATTAGATCTAAAAACCCAGAGATAGAAGACTCCCGGAATAGTCTGCTTCTGTTGGTTGTCAATAGTGTTCTTATTTAGCTTGGGTAGTTACAGTACTATTGGGGTTTTGTGGGCTTGTAAGGCTGAGAGGAGAGTAGGCTATCAGCAAGCGACGGGTCTAGCGAAGGGGTATCTGCCACTACAATTACATCTACATCTTCAGTCCGGCGAGGGATAGGCTCAGTAAGTCTTAGGCTTTAATAGCGCTCCTGTATCTATTGTATTCCTATTGATAACTGACTTCCAGCTTATGCAGAATGTTATTCTGTAGCTGGGGTGGGAGTAAGTGAGAAACTGAGGGTAGGCTGGGGAAGTAAAGGAGCTTGTGAAGATTGATTAGAACTATAAATCAGTCTGATGAATGGGTTATATTGATATTCTTGGTGGTGTTGCTGCTAACTTGTTAATAAAGCCTTTTGGTGATAAGCCTTAGCTAGTGCAGTCTTATGTTTTCTTCTTTTTATCAGTAGAAATAAATAGAGGAGCTATTAGTGCTGCTTAATAAGTGGCAGTATAAAGATAGCAGAACCACTAAAAGATGCAGGAGTAGTATAAAACTGCATATAAATGGCACTAAATGTTTGTTTATTTACTTTGTGTTTATTTATACTAGCTGTAAGTATTACTGTTAGCAACTATAAGGAATATTTACTAAGGCTGCTATAATTCCAGCTTAAATCTGAGAGTTAATTACTAAAAGACTTCAGTTTTGAAACTAGTAGCATAAAGCTAGACTGTTAATTAGCTAGTAGGATAGACTATAGGTAATAAAGAGGTGAAATAATAGGGAAATAAGTAGGGGTTATAAAGTTTATTTTTAGTTGGACGGGTGAAATTGCAAGTACAGCACAATAAAGCTTAAAAATAAAGAGAAGGGAATTTAACTAATTAATAAGTAGTAGTTAGAAAGGTGCTCGCTAGAATAAAGTACAGCTGGGGATTTAATGTATATAATATATTAAAATACCACAATAATATACTAAGGATATTACTTAACACAGCCTAAACAGTATACAGCTAGAGGGATACTTAGTATATATATATCTGCAGTTAAATTGCATAAAGTGGGTATAGAGTAGGCTGTTAAATTATATCTTATAAACTAGCAGATTGGAATATCTAGCTAGAACTACAAAATTAAAACCAGTAGTTTAGCTGAATTGTATATTAAAATATAGTTCTATTAATATAAAAGCTGTAATATTGTTCCCAAGCTATAAAGACTCTATTTAGTTCTGGTGTAGACTAAATTGGTAATATACACACAATAAGACCAGCTAAAATCAATAAGAATACAGTTATCTTTAAGTTACTTTTAAGCTCTATACGCTCCTGGATTTTTAGAAGCCGCTAGTATAAATACAGGAATCGCCCTATATGTAGGGATACTGTAGCTATTAAGACTTATACTAATTGGTATATATTAAAACTGATAGAGATACTATAGCCACTAAGACTGGCTTTTATTAGTCCGTTATTACTAGAAATCTAATAGCAGCTAATAAGCTAAGAGCTATATAATATAAATATTATCTATTCCGATCTCGATTTTTATCTTTAGTATAGTATAACTCACCGAGAAAAATATTAAAAAGAGAGTAAGTTGCAGAAGCTTATTATATAGAGTATTCTCTATCAATTAGTATATATTTTTCTGCGTTATTGCTTGTAGTGGAATTTTAGTGGATTTAAATGTCCATTTTGCATCGAGCGCGCAATTTCACTAAGTCCCGCCCGATACAACTAAACCCAGCTATAATTTGTAGAGCTAATCTCCTCTTTTCTAACCCTTATACTTAACCTTCTCCCCCCTAACCTTTATATAAACTCCTCCTTCTAACCCTTAATTACTCCCTCTAACCCTTATACTTACCTTCTCCTTCTAATCTTTATATAAACTCCTCCCTCTAATCTTTATATAAAACTCCTCTCTCTAACTCTTAATTACTCTCTTTAACCCTTTATACTTACCTTCTCCCTCTAACCCTTAATTACTCTCTCTAACTTTTATATAAACTCCTCCCTCTAATTCTTATACTTATCTTCTCTCTCTTTAACCTTTATATAAAACTCCTCCCTCTAACCTTTATATATAACTCCTCCCTCTAACTCTTAATTACTCCCTCTAACCCTTATACTTACCTTCTCCCTCTAACTCTTAATTACTCCCTCTAACTCTTATATAAACTCCTCCCTCTAACTCTTATACTTATCTTCTCCCCCTAATCTTTATATAAACTCCTCCCTTAATCTTTATATAAATACTCTTTTAATCTTTTTTTTTCTTTTTTATCTTTTTTTATTTTTTAACTACTTAACTTCTTTTTATCTTATTTATTTTCCTACTCTTTTTAATTCTTCTTTTTAAATTCTACTTTTTCTTTTAACTACTTTTTAAAACTATTTTACTTTTTTTCTTTAATCTTTATTTTAAAAATAACTTTTAACTCTACTTTCTACTTTTTTAACCTCTATCTTTTTTCTCTTTCTTTCTTTTAATACTTCTTACTTAATACTCTTTATCTATACTCTTAACTTTTTTAATCTTTTCCCTTTTTTTTACTTCTTCTCTTTTTTTCTTTTTTTTTTTTTCTTTTTTTTTCTCTAAATTTAACTAATTAACTATACCTTTTTATCTATATTTATAACTCTTAACTTCTACTTTTTTCTTCTTTTTCCTTTTCTTCTTACCTTTTTACTTTATTTTATCTAATTACTCTTTCTTTACTTTCTTTTAATCTTTACTTTTTTACTTTTTTTTTCTCTCTCCTTCTAACTCTTATAATACTCCCCCCCCCCTAATCTTAATATAAATACCCCTTCTTAACCTTAATAACCCAAACTACCCCCTCTAACTATTATAATAACTACTTCTATATCTAACTCTACTTTTTATTTTATATCTTATCTTCTTTTTTTTTTTCTTCTTTTTTCTTTTTTTTTTTTAACTTCTACTTTTTTTCTTCTTTTTTCTTTTTTTTCTTATTTTCTTTTTACTTTGTTACTTTTACCTTTCTATCTTTAATATATCTTACTTAATATCTTCTACTCTCTTTTTCTTTTTTTACTCTCTTTTTTTCTTTTTTTTTCTCTCTCTTTTTTCTCTCTTTTTCTACTTTTTATTTTTTATTTTTTATCTTTCTAACCTTTATATACTCTTCTCTACCTCTATTTATTTCTTCTACTAACTACTCTTTTTTAACTTTCTTACTTTTTTTCTTTTGTTCTAACTTATTACTATTACTTACTCTATATAATTCTATTTCTTATATACTATTCCCCTCCACTCTCCTTCTCTACCTACCTTCTTCTTCTAACTATTATACTTATTACTTCTAACTCTTATAATAAACTACTCTCTCTAACTTTTATATTAATCTCTTTTTAACTCTAACTCTTATCTCTTTTTAACTCTAACCTATACTAATACTTATTCTATATAACTCTATTTCTTATATAAATTACTCTCTAACTTTTCCGCTCTATCTCTCTTACTTTTATATATATTACTTTTTCTAATTCTTATATATATTATTCCCTCTAATCTCTTTAATATTTAAAACTTTCTTTAAAATAGTAGTATTTTAAATGCTCTTATTCTAATTATATTTTAACTACTCCTACTTAAAATTATCCTATTTTACCTTTTAATAAAATTATAATATTTTTTTCTTTTAAATATTATAACTTATCTATTCTTACTTATAAATCTAAACCTATATCTGCACTTACTTTATTTATTTTTTTATTTTTTTATTTACTTACTATATCCTTCTTTTAATAATAGTTTAAAATTTCTTAAAAAAAATAGCAACATTTTAAACGCTCTCACTTAAATTATATTTTAACTGCCTCCATTTGAAATCACTCTATTTTACCTCTTAATATATTAAATTATATCTTAACTGCCCCCTATTTAAAATTACTCTATTTTACCTCTTAATATATTAAATTATATCTTAACCCCCTTTAAAATTATTCTATTTTACCTTTCGATATATTAAATTATATCTTTACTGCCCCTATTTAAAATTACTCTATTTTACCTCTTAATATAATAACCCCCTCTTTAAATATAATAGATTTATCTGTCTTTATTAATATGCCTAAGCTAATAGAATCTATATATTAGCTTTCTCTTTACTAGCTTATATAATTATATTATTTACTTATAACTTATTTTTATTAAAGCTCACTTAATAATCTTACTGCTACTTAGGTTACTTAAATATATAGTATATTACTAAGCTTATAAGCTTCTTTAAGCTACTATATATACTCCTTAAGACTCTTAAATAATTAGAAGCTCTTTATAATAATTGCTTATTATCTAGTATTAAAGAATACCCCTATATATAGTAGTAATATTATATTCTTATACTGATATTAAGCTTTTAGCTTTACTATCTTTTAAACTACAGCTAATTATATACTATTATTATCTTCTGCATCTAGATCCACCCTATAATATATTTACTGCAGTATATAGTATATAAAGTATATAGTAAAGTTAGATATTTATAGTTTGTCGCTCCTATTATATTTCTTTATAACCTCTATTTTAGTATTAATTTAGTCTCTATATTAACTGTATAAGCTAGCAGTATAGTTAAATAGCCTACTCTTTATATAATATTATAAATAGCAGCCTAATATTATCTCTATATCGGCCTTTAAATCTGTTTAGAATCTCATTCTGTAGTATAGTTTAGTAGAGTACTTTATCTGGGCTGGTATATTATATTATCTACCTTAGCTTAACTTCAGTATTATTACTTCTATTATTTAGTCTGTAGTAATTATTATTAGCTTTAAGTGCTAGTAATTATAGCTTAAGTCTAGCCAGTTATTACTTTATATAGTAATAGGAGCATACCTTATATAGCTTATCCTCTCCTTCTATATACTAGCACTAATCTTTATATATATTTAAAAACTAGCTTATTACAGCCTGCAAGCAATATTGCTACTTTAAATATAGCTATATTAACTCTTTATCTATACCTGCTATTTTCTAGCTATCTTCTGTATATAGCTGCTATACTGTGCTTACTAGTATATAGTAGATTCAGCCAGTTAGCTATTACATTCTACTCTCTATTGACTCTTATAAGTAGTCTATTATATAGTATAGCAGATCGGTATAAATAACCTATTATATAAATAGATAGTTAAACTCTATACTAAGTGCTAATATTACTACAATTATAAGTAAGTCTATTAGCTCTAACTACTACTTAATAGCTGCTCTTTTATTATTTTTATCTATAATACTGTAGTTATCTATATATATTAGACACTATAGATTAATAGCAATCTCTATTATAAGTTTAATTATCTAATAGTAAATAATAGCTCTAGCTTCTATACTGCTAGCTATTTTATTGCTATTACTCTTTGTAATAGCTATACTATATAACTATACTAACTCAGCTATATTTAAGTATAGACCACTCTTATCTTTAAAGTATTATATTTAGTACTATATATTCAGTTAGTTAGTAGATTCCCTAACTATATATAGCTATATAAGTAGGTTATACTCTATAAATATATACTTAAAATCTGGCGGCAGTATTACTATTAGCTATACTATCTATATATACACCTACTATATATATTAGCTAAGATACTTTATACTCTTATAGTAGTTATTTGCTGTAATAATTAGATAGTACTTATTAATAATAATTCAGTCTAGCTGCTATTAAAACTTAAGCTAAATTATATACTTATTAAAGCTCTCTATATATACTGCCTCTACTAATATAATTACTAGCAGTATTAATTTAATCTAGCCTAATAACTACAGAATTATCCTAATATCTATCTTAGTAACTCACTCTAGTATATTAACTTGCAGTACTACTATAGGCAGTACTATTATAGTTATACTAGCCTCTTTAAGTATAGTAGCTACTATTATAATTAGTAACTTATCTAATTCTATTTTTAATACTACTACTATCTATTCTACTGCTTTTAGCCCTATTACAGCTAATATAGCATCTTACTGCCTTAATCTGTAAAGCTATAAGTTAGAATTATTATAAAGCTTATATATTACTACTAGCAGACTGGCTTTCTTCTTAAGCGGCCTTAATTAAAGCTATACCTTCTTATAGACACTTAATATCCTACTACTATCTGCCTTTTCTTTTTTATCCTCCTCTAGCCCCCTCTATAACTGCTTTATTTTAATATTACTACTTCTAGCTATCTTTTTAGTTAGTAACTTATCCACTTTAGAATAGTAATTACCAGCTTAAAGAGGCTTAGTAGGTATAGTATAGAAGTATACTTATTATAAGTATTATCAATCTAATATATATTAAGTTAAATATCCAGAATATATAGTTACTACTTTTAGCTAGATCTACTATTAGCTCTTTTTTATTAATTACTTCTATATACCTACAATTTTATTTAGGTTAAAATTAACTTACTTTTTAGCTATAAACTTTTTTTTAGTAATACTTACTACTATTTGCTGCTACTAAACAGCCTTAAACTACAGTATCTAAGTGTAAATATATATATAGCTTAACTACTTAAACACAACCTAATTCTACTAAACCTTACCCTTTAGACTTAACTATAGATACAGTAAGAATAGTACTTTAGGCTTAACTTAGTATAGGAATATCTACCTAAGTGGCTATACTAGTACTTAGAATATTACTAGTAAGTTTCTAATAGCTAGCAGTAGAAACTAAATATTATCTATTATATTATCTATTTGCTGCTAGCTCTTATAGTAGTATATATATATATATTACTAGTTTCTTCTATATAAATATACTTTAGTATTATATACTATTTGTATTTATTACAGATAGTAGTTCTAGTACTCTTAGCAGTAATAGTAGTACTATATATATAAGTATAATTATTAACTTTAGAAAGTTTTATATATACACTTTATAGACTGCTATAGCTTATTAGTATAGCTTCTTCTTTCTTCCTCCTTCTACTTTTCTCTTATTAACCTCAGCTACTTTTATATTCTATAAAAAGACCTACTAGAGATCTACTTTTAACTCAATCTGCTATAATAGTACTTTCTGCAATCTAACTAAAATCTCTATATTCTAGTTGTCTATCAGCTAGAACTTACTGTAGTTCTTAATATCTAAATTATCCTATAGCCTCTATACCTTAATCAGTATAATATCTATAGTGCTAAATAGCAGCTTATTAAATAGTAGTATCTATACCTTACAGAACTCTAATATAATTAGCTGCAGTATATAGTCTATATACAGTATTATACCTAAATATATAATCTCCTTACTGTCCTATAACTAGCAAGCTTAATCTTATAATATAGCTAATCTTATTGCTACTAATAGATATAGCTGCTACTACAGTATATACCTAAATGTTATCTCCCCTGCCTAGTATATATACTTTCTATATATTTATACTAGCGCTACAAATATATTGTTCTTACGGTCTATTACCTTAAAGCAGACTAACTTAAATATCACTAGTTATACTATCTATATTATTGCTAATAGATAGCTGCTATAGTTTCTGGGGACCTTCTAGCTGCCTAGCTCTTTGCACTGCCTTACAGCCTTATCCTCCTTATTATTACTTATCCCCTTATTCTTCTCTATCTTTTTATACTATATACTATTACTGCTCTTTTTAATTTTCTCTTAGCTGTATATAGTATAGTAGCTAATAATTAGTAACTAGAACAGCTTACTGCCAACAGTATAGTATATCAGTACTATTAGCAGCTTCTAGACTGCAAACTTAAGCTTAGCGACCTACTTCTTTTTAGTTTTATCTTTATACTTTTTAATTTCTTATTTATCCTACTTATATAGTATCTTAATAACCTCCTCTATTACTTATTACTGCTATTCTATTAGCTTAATAATATCTTATAGTACTAGCTAGTTCTCTTTTTTTCCTCTTTATATAAAGTGTTCATCCTTACAGTAAACTATATAATAGTAGTATACTAGTATCTCTTTTATCTTCTGAAAGTATATTATTAGAGTTAATTTATTTTTAAGGCTATAGAATATCTTATTCTTGCTCTTTTTATTTACTTTCTATATAAAATCGCTTAACCTTTAGGCTTGCTACTATATTATCTATTACTCCTATAACCAGTCCGCTACTAGCTTATAGCTGCCTTATAGCAGGAACTCTACTACTGCTATAATATACCTTAAGTTGCCTTTATCTCTATCTTTACTGCCTTTATTATTATTGCTACTACCCTAATTATTATTATTACTACTATTATTCTTACTATTACTACTACTATTACTATTACTATTATTATTATTATTATTATTATCGTTATTATCATTATTATTATTATTATTATTATTATTATTATCTTTCTGTATCTTAATTTTATTTAATAGAATATTCTTTTTTGCTGGCAGCTTAAAGAATAGCTTTATCTTGTTATTTCTAAGTCCGTATAGGTGTATTAGAAATTCAGTGTAAACTAACTATATCTTCTAGTCTATCTAACTCTCTTCTGTATTCTATACTATTAATACTATATTGTTTAGGTTATATCTAGCCTATTATATATCCTCCTTTAGCTTATCTAGCAGCTTTCACTCTAGTAATAATAGTAGCAGCCTAATATATATTGCTCCCAGTAAGATATTATTACCTCTTCTCTCTAATATTAAAGTAGATAATAATAATAATAATAGTAATTTAAGCTTATATCTTCCTCTATATCTCTTAACTATAATAAAATAGTTAATTCTTCTTTTAGCTATAGAGTATATCTACAGTAAGTATACTCTCTCTATAGCAGCCTCTTCTACCTATTATACCATAATACTATCATTCTATATCTTAATATATAGTTATATATCTTTACTAGCTGCTTTATTATAAAGTTATATTACTTCTTATTATATAGATAGATATAGCTGCTATATACTATTAGCCTCTTAACTTTCTTATATAGTATTCTTCTATTAGGCCTCTACTATTATAGCTCCTTCAGTCCCCTTATATTATATATTAATAGTAGCTTAACTATTATATATAGCTACTTATTCCTTATTTAATATAACTCTCTATATAGGTAATCCTTCCACTACTTTATGCTGCCTGCTAATAGGTAGATTTTATATTTCCAGCAGACTATAACTTAGTGCTCTATATTATATATATAAGTTGTTAATATCTATTATTCACTATATATATATATATATATGTATGTATATATATATATATATATATATATATATATATGTATATGTATATATATATATGTATGTATATATATATATGTGTATATATATATATATATTATTATCTATTCTATTTTATTCTATTCTGTTTTTCTCTATTTATATCTATCTATCTATCTGCCTTTTTTTCTTTCTTTCCTCCTCTCCTCCTCTTCTCTCTTATCTCTACTACTATATAATTGCCTAATTAAATATAGCTTAAGATTATAAGGCCTCTTTGCTATCCAATTATTATTAACTCTTTTATCTGTCTCCTCTTTTATCCTACTATACTAATTTCCAACCACCCCAGTTAGGTTATTTCCCGCTCTAATAACTACTACTACAGTACCTATAGAGATATCCTTCTTAATTTAATAAGCCTGCTGTTATTACAGCTAGAAGTAGCCTAAAAATAAGAATTAGTAAATATATTTACCTACCTAAAAGCTCCTTCTAATTTTTAGTGGAAAGGTATATTATAGAAGTTTGTATATAATATATTATATTATATAAAGGCTATTTCCTGCTGCCTTATTTATTTCTGCTTTATATTTATTTTAAGCTTCTTCTTATATATAGGATATTTATAAGGCTAACTACAGTTATATTTCCTAAGAGTAGTAGTAAGATTAATATTATCTATAATATAATAAAATTAGAACTAAAAAGAGGATCTTTAGGTAGTTATAATTAAATATATAAGAGTTTAGCAATTTATTAAGGAGACTATAAAGACTATTCTAGTTATTAAAATAAGCCCCTTTCTATATAAAACTAAATATAACCCCCCTTATAAAACTCAGATTATATAATATATACTTAAATAGATTATATATCTAGAGGTAATTTAGTAATATTCTAATTAGCTTTAAAAGTAATATAAGAACTAAAAGAGATTTAGATACTAACTGTAGCTATATTATTTTTAATTTAGTTTAGTTTTAACTGTAAAAATTAAATATAGTTTAGTTTTAACTGCAAAAATTAAATACAGTTTAGTTTTAACTGTAAAATTCTAATTAGTTATAAGATATAGAGTTAACTATAAGGTTAATAACTTATAAGATAAATATAGAGGCTACAATAAATAAAAATCTATTAATCTATTAGTAGAATATATTAAAAGACTCTATTATATTCTTAGAGTTTATACCGAGTAATTTTACTATACATTTAGCTTTTAGTTTAAGTTAGTTAAGATATAGTAGTGCAGATAAGGATCTAATACTCTATATTATAGATAAATCCCTTAGGTAGTTCTATTATAGCAGTCTTAAGGGTTAAGTAGCTACTATTACTACTACTTATATTAAGTTTCTTTCTCTTCTTTTAGGCTATCTTACTACTAGAGGGACTTACTAGCCTTTTATTCTGCTAGCTAGAATTAGGTATAGCAGTATTAGCTAGATATTATCTTTACTCTACTAAATTATCCACTATATTACTATTCTTTACTATATTACTGCTTACTGCTAAATAGTATTTCTTATAGTACTACTAGTTCTAGCTTTACTAAATTGTAAATAGTTAATAGTATATCTTAAGAAGCTCTAGTTATAACTATACAGATAAGATTCTATTAATAGTATAGTTCTTAAGTAGTATATATAAATAGTAGCTAACTCCTGCTGTAATTATTTAGACTGATATATTAGTATCAGACAGATAGTAGAAATTCCTCTTCTTTATAAGGTTACTAATATACTACTTTATAATAGTAATTACTGCCTATTAATAGAGTAATATTGTCTATAGTATCTGTAGATTTTAGATTAGACTTCTTAAGACTGCTATTATCTATATAGAGGTAAGATACCTCTTTTTATACTTTAAGTTCAGAAAGAGAAACTTATTGCTATAGTACTGTAGTAGCTTAAGCTAGTTTACTAGAAAGTTAAGGAATAGCTAGATATAAGCCAGATAGAGGAATATAGAGGAGTTTAAATTATTTAGAAGGTAGTATATAATATAGAAGGTGTAGTTATTTAAGGCGCAAGCTTTATTATAGCTAATAATAATAATAATCCATCCCTTATAGATAAAGATATTTCTAATAGCTAATTTTATATTTTAAAACTGAATACTTATCGTCTTAATACTCCAACCAGATAGTCCCACCGTTATATAGAACGCAGAGAAGCCTATTATAGTAAGCTCTATACCTACTTCTAGGTATACTAAGTATAGGCTAGGCAACCAGTAGCCTGCCTTAGTAAGAGCCTGGCTGCAGAAGGACAAAAACTATATACAGTATACTATTACCTTATAAATACCCACTAGGTTATTCTCCAGTTTATTAAGGAAGCACCAATCCGGCTGCTAGCAGGTTAAGTTGTTACAGATTGTAGAGAGGTTAACTATAGGCTCCCACCCTAATATCATCTTAGCGACTAGCTCTTATATTTATACAATTGCAGCTTAATAGATAGTATAGAACTTAGACAGCCATACTACCTTATTATTACTGATTGTAAATAAGTAGCTGTCTAGAGTTTAAGTTAAGTTACCCTAAAGATCTTTCTATCTAATAATGCTTTTTCTGAAAGCCTTTAGCTTAACTAGCTTGCTAAGAGGGAAATAATAACCTCTTAGTATATACTTTATCTAAATTGCCTTAAGATGTTCTAGCTGTAATAGGTAAGTACGTTAGGCCGGCTAGATATATATAAGGGTGTTATAGCTATATAGCAGCAGGCTATACTTAAAGAAGAATAGCCACTCTATCTATATAAGAGCTGTAAGATTCAGTGTTGAGTTATATATGTTACAATATACTAGAGAGAAATAGTAGACTCCTATAACTGCTATAAAATATATTATTATTGATAAGGCTATTATCCTATTTTAGCTTTAGTATGTTCAGAATATTATTAAGAGCTGGAAGAGTGCTTTAGATAGCTTGAGCTAAATACCTCTATAAGGGCGAAAAGTAAACTGAGTTAAGCTATAATTCTTTTTATTATCTTTCTATTTGCCTTTATTCTGTAAGCAGTCTTTATTGTTATTATTACTATTAGTATCTTTATTATTTTTGTCCTCTTCTTCCTTATTATTATTGCTTTTATTATTACTTTTATTATTATTCTTATTATTACTTTTATTGTCGCTCTTATTATTACTGTTCTTTCTTCCCTCTATAAGCTGTAATATAAGGCCTAAGATATAGTGTATTATCTTAATATTATCTGTATGTAACAGTACATTATATATCTGCTGGTACTGCTATAGTTCTAGTATAATAACCTAGAAGATATAGTAGATAAAGTGCTTCTACTTCAATTTATAGCTCTCTTTAGTTTGCTGTAGTATAATATAGAGCGGGCAGTTATAAAATGTGCCTATCTAGTAGCTTGTAAGCTAGTAGTGCAACTAGTAGGATATAGATATTAGGGTGGCCTTAGCTTAATTGAAGATGTTATTAACAGTATATATTAAGATATATAGCTGTATCTCTGCTGCTATAAAGCTCTAAAGCAGTATATCTTGCTAGGCCCTAAGTAGATAGTTCTTATTATTTCTATTAGGGTCTTAAGTAGGCTATCTTATAGAGGCTGTAATAATATTAAGTAGTTAGTTTTTAAAAATAGTTCTAGCCACTTTATATACTTCAGCTAAAGTGTTATCTTATTATCTTTAGTATATAAATACTCTTAACTCTTCTGCTATATTTAGTTAGCCCTAACTTATAAGTAATAGTTTTTAGCTATCTTTTATATAAGTAATATATTGTTATATTTTTATATAAGTATAGGTACAGCTAGCTATCCTTTAGATAGGCTGTTTTTAAGCAGTATATAGATAGGGCTTATAGATAGTAGAGTTAATAGATATATTAGTAGTAACTACTACTTTTAAGTAGACTAAAGTATAAATAGGAATATAGTATTAATATATATTAATAAATAATAATAGATAATAAAATAGAATATATATCTACCTAATAATATACTATACTATATAGGAGTAATAGTAGTAGTAGTAATAGTAGTTATAGTTATTCTATATATAGTTTTTATTTCTTCTAGTAGTATAGCAGGCAATTTATATACAGTTTATAGTTATAATACTAATAAAGAATAAAATTAAAAGGCTTTTTAGATAAAAAAGGAAGAAGTAAGGTAAATAGTAGTTCTTTAGTAGGGCTAGAGTTAGTATATTTATAATAATATTCTTTTTTTAGATAAAAAAGAAGGGAAATAAATGTTAATTAGACGGTAAAGCCTCTTTAGAGGAAAAAGATTAGTTAACTATAAATAGTAGCTTATAGCTAAAAATATATATTTTTTAACTTTTTATTATTAGTATTAATATATTATTACAGTAAATAATAAGCTAATAATAGGCTTTTTTTCTTATAGATTTTAACTTTTTTTATTATTATAGTAATAAGTAGGTTTTTTACTACTTTAATTTATAGCTTCTATAAAAAGACTTTTAATATAATCTTTTAGTATTTTATTTATAGCAGTTTTAATATAGTATTTTAATTAAGGCTTAAAATAATATATATTATTATATAGCTATACTAACTATTAAAGTTTAATATTATTTAAACTATATATAAAATTATTATATTTATTATTAATAGGGATTTTCTCTATTTAATCTCTACTACTATATTTACTACTTATTTAGTTAAAAGCAAAATAAGCTTTAAATTAAAATATTATACTATTTATTTACTTATTACTTTATAGTAGTTATAACTACTATTAATTTAGAGATTTAAGTAATAAATTAAATTAATAAGTATAGAAATTAAAAAGAATAGACTATTTATTCTTTTTTTAATTATTTATAAATTTTTAACTTTTTTATTTTTCTTATTTATTTTATTAAATACTCTATTTACTATTTACTCTTTAATAAAACTTAGCTTAAAAGTAATTTATTTTTTTATCTCTATATTTAGCCTTTTAATATTAAAAGCTAATATTAATTATATAGCTAGATACTATATGTAACTACTAATAAAGTATATAGTATTACTATAATATAGATATTATTTAGCTTTATATTATATTATAATTATAAATTTAACAATTTATTTTACTTATTAATCTTATTTTAAAAATAACTCTATATTATATAAGTTTATATTAGCTTTTTTTATCTCTATTATTAGTATATTCTCTTTACTATCTTTTTATTTCTATAAGTTATATATCTTTAGTATTTAATAGTAGTAAAAGTTTCTTTTTAAATTAGTATAACTTAATATTAAATATAATACCTTAATATATTAAAACTGTCTAAATATAGTTATAATATAGAATATTACAGTTAAAACTAATATTTTTTATCTACTTTATAATTATATTTTACAGCTTTAAGAGCTTAATATTATCTAACTAGCTTTATTTTTCTGCTATTATAAGTTTTTATTTAAATATAATATAGAATACTATAAAAAACTCTATTAAAGCTTATTATATTAAATCTAACTCTATATAGACTATTACTTATTAATATTTATCTATAAATAAAAAGTTAAAATATATTAAAAAGTTTTTAGTATTATAGCTATACTATATACTATTTATAAAGTATATTACTACTTTTAGCTATATTTTTATAATATAGAGATTTATTTAGATAAAATTCTATTATACTTTTATATCTTTAATAAACTTCTTATTAACTTTTAGTTTATATATTATTATTAGATACTATACTAAATAAAAAGCTAAATTTTCTATAAATAGCTCTTCTAATTTAATTAGCTTTCTATAAAATAAGGTGAAATTAAAAAGATTTAACAGTATAAATATTATTATATTTAGTATTCTTTTTAAAGTACTAAATACTGCTAATTACAGTATTTATATCTTTAGCTTTATCTTTTTAATCTACTAGCTTATATTCTATAAGATAGTTACTGCTATATTTAACTATAGCTATATTTATTCTAATTAAAGATATATTTATTTTTAGATATATATAAAATTATTACAAACTTAGTTAGATATAAGCTTAAGTATTAAAAACTCTATTAATATACTTTATTTATTTATTATTATAGAGTTATTAATTAAAGTAGTTTTTAGTTATTTAAGTTAAAAAATATTTTATTAATTATAATAAAGCTAGCTTTAATATAAATACTTAATAGATATTATATAATAGTATTAATAAATATAGAAGGGAAGTTTTCTATATACTTTAAACTCTAACTAAATCTATTAAGTATACTTAGTTATATAGTTTACTCTATACTATAGATATAAGCTTTAAGTTTAAGTCTATAGTAATAATATCTATTTCTATAAGATTTTATTTATTATTTACTAATTTAATAATTAAGTTAGTATTTATTATTTATTTTTAGTTTTTTACTATATTTATATATAATAATAATAATTTCTATTATTTTTAAAAATATCTCTATAAGTAATATATTATTCTATTTTTAATTTAATACTTAATATATTTTAAAACTAGTTAAAGATAATAATATACTATTAATACTATAAAAAAACTATATTTACTATAGTAATACTAATAGTATAAATAGAAAATATATTAACTAGATATATCCTTACTATAGTAAATATAAAACTATATATATTTAATTTAAAGATTAAATATTAAGCTTATTTATTAACTGAATATATATATTTATTATTATATAGATTATACTAACTGCTATTATTAATATTTAGTAGTATATATTTATTATCTTTATAGTACTTTATATATTATAAATTTCTATTATATATATATTCTTCTCTAAAATAAATTAACTTAAGTTAGATAATATTAACTATCTTTTTAATAAGAGTAGTATTACTAGTAGAGTATTTTACAGTTAGAAAAAACTATAAAAAGAAAGTACTATAAATACTAAACCTAATAGATAATTTTAAAAAAGTTCAGTATTTAAATTAAGTATATATAAGATTTCTTATATTTTAGTTAAAAATAATTATTATAAGAACTTAGTAATTTCTACTGTATTCTTATACTACTTTAGTAGAAAGTTATTAAAAGGTTAGTTATTATTTTTTATTTATTATAGTTACTTATAACAGTTAGATTTAACTTAGGGGTATAAAATAGGTTTAAAATGTATAGTTTATAATTAAGTAGATTAGAATATTATAATAAGTAATATAGATTACAGTCTGATAATAGTAAAATAGTAAATTTAATATAACTAAATATATTAATAGCTAGTAAGACTATCTATCTATAAAAGTACTAAATAAATATCTATATACTAAATAGTAATTAGTAGTTTTAATAGTCTTATTGTAATACTTATTAATAAAGATTATAAGTAGAATATTAATATTTAATCTATCTATATAATAAGTTAAGTAAATAGATATACTAAAAAAAGTAAATATTATTATAAGACTATATTCTATAATAAAAAGTAAGTCTATAGGAATTCTATTAGTTATAACTATTTAGTTCTAATTTAGGCTATAATATAATATCTCCCTTCTAATAGTTTAATTCTTAAGATCTATATATTAAACTATAGCCCCTAAAGATATTAGTTAGTACTTATTCTATTATCTTTATCTATTTGAAATACTAATATAATATCCAGCTATATTTTTAAGAAATTATCTACTAAAAAATAAAAAAGTTTAATTAAAGCTTACTATATCTAAATTCTACTTATTAAGGAGTTTAGTTATAATAGTATATCTTATTCTTTCTGCTCAGCAAAAAGTTTTCATTATTATATTGCAATAATATTAAACTGTTACCTAAAGTATATTTATTAAGATAAAACTTATAATATATTAGGTATTTTAGTAGTTATTAGTGCGTATACTAATATTTTCCATATTCCTAAAGTTCTAACAAATAAAAAATAGTAAATCGAATTATTATAGAGAAGTATTACATTAAGTATAAAAAGAAAGCTACTAAAGAAGCTTTATTAAAGTTTTATAAGGCACTTAAGACTACTTAAAAGGAAATTACAGACAGTTTAAATTATTTAGTTTATTTATAAAAGCAGTAAAATCAGATTATTTCTTACAGTAAGAAATTTATCTATTATAGTATTTATTTATTAGATAAGTTAGATACTATAGAGTATGTAGATTTAAAAGCTATTATTACTGTACAGTCTTTAGTTTATACTAACCTTATTAACTGGAGTTTTTTAGATTTTAATAATCTATTTTTATCTATTTTTAGTATTACTAGTAGAAGTTCTTTAAAAGGTATTATATATAGATAAGGTTTTTAGCTGGTTCCTACTAATTATTACTTTCTAAATAGTTTTTCTACTTAATAAGGTATTTAGTTTAGTTATTAATTCTTTATTACTTAAGAATTTTCTTAACTTTATATTCCTTAGGGCCTTTAACCTCTATTTTATATTTATTACTAAACTTAACTATAATATTTCCTTTTGTATTCTTAAGAAGTAAGATATAGAAGATAGAATAAAGTCTGACTTTTAGTAATAAGTCTAAATAGTAGTTATTTTCTGAGATTCTTTCAAGAATTTTATAGAGTTTAATATATTTATAGTTCAGTTTTTTATTTTATTATTTTATTTTATTATTTTTTATTATAAGAAGGACTATATCTCCCTCCTAAAAGAATAGTCTCTTTATTCTTTTTAGGTTATAGTATTTTTTTATTTAGTTTCTAATAAATTTAAGTTTAGTCTTTATTTCTTTATATAGATTTTTTAATTTTTCTGTTATAAAAATAGCTTTAGGAATAATTAATATATTTTAGTTTATTCTATAGGTATTAGAAGTAAATCTAAAGTTAGTATATACTAAAATAAGCTTTATACTTTTATATACTAATATATTATAGCTTAGCTATACAGTTAGAAGCTTCTTAATCTAATTATTCTATTTATAGTTAATATAGTATTAAACGTATTATTTCAGTATTTAGTTTATTTATTCTATCTAACTGTTAACTTATACTTAGAATACTATAGTAAAATAGTAATTTAATTTTATATAGTCTATTAGGCTTTATTAAAATTTAGAAGTAAATAGTAGTTCTTAATTAGAGAGAATCTCTATTAGAAGCCTATAAATACTAGTAATATTTTGTAAGAAGATATAGGCAAATTACTCTATATCTATTAATTTCTAATAGGATATAAAATAGGAAAATTTCATAAATCTATTTATAATAATAAAAATACTATTATATATAACTCTAGTTATAGAGTCTTCTAATAGAGGTAGTTTTATAATAAAATCTATAGTAATAGAGTTTTAAAATTATTTAGTAACTAGTAGGAGTTATAATTTTCTGTATAGTTTATAGTATTAAGTTTTTAGTTTTATTATATAATAGGTATTACTTAGTAATTTCTTTTACTACTGCCTTTATTTTAGGAAATTAATATATTATTCTAACTTATTTAAGGGTTTTATTAACTTCCTAATATCTATATAATAGGTATTTATATATTTCCTATATAAGTTAGTATTACAGTTCTCTAGAGACTTACAGTTTATCTGTTTTTTTATTTAGAGGCAGCTTATTATTATATTACTAAATTTAGTTATAGAGTTTATTATTACTTATAGTAATATAGGTATTTCCTGGGGTTTTCTTTTTAGTTTTTCCTAAATATTCCAGGCAATTATTAATTGCATACTGAAGTATATTCTAAAGGCTATATATATTATATATTTTTAATAATAAGCTGGTATAGTATATTAATACTTTTATTATATAGTTCTTCTTTATATAAATCTTATACTATCTAATACTAATAGTAGTAGAGAATAATAATATATTTATTTTAATATCTAATTTCTTCAGTATATTCTTAAGCTCAGTCTATAAAACCTTATATAGAGCTATTTCTATAAATTAAGCTTAGGTACTTAAATTAAATTTATATTTTTCGCGTATTTATAATATACTTCTACTTAAGATATCCTTTAGTATTAAAGTTAAGAATCTATTTATTTATTTTAAGCTTACTGATATTAAAGTTAGCTTGTTAACTAATAGTATTAGCTTATCTATTTTCTAATTTTTTTCTATAGATAATTATATAGTTAAATTCCAAGAGATATTTAGCATATTATAGTTATTATCCGCTAAGTTTCTATATAGTTATAAAGTATAAAATATTCTTATAGTCAGTATAGATTTTAATTTTATACTTACTTTCTAGAAGGTAGGTAGTATTAAAATTCCTTAAATAAGTTAATAATTATAAGAAATTCTTTATTATAGATAGAGTAATTAAGTTTAGCGCTATATATTTTATAAAAGAAAAAGACAATAGAGTATAACAGTTTATTATTATCCCTTTAGTTAATCTAAACATCTTATATAAAGTCTAATAAGTCTATCTTAAGTTTAATTTCTTATTTAAAATTAAAGGTTACTAGTACTAACTCACTTAAAATAATATTCTTAATAATATTAAATACTTTTTCTATAGCAGTATTCTATTAAAAGTCTACTTCTTTCTTAATAAGTTCTATAAGTAATATAGTATAGCTACTAAAGTTCTTAATAAATCTTCAGTAGTAGTTAGTAAATCTAAAGAAGAATTATACTTTCTTAATATTTATTAGTTTCAGCTATTTACTAACTGCAGTAATTTTCTTTAAATCTATTTTAATCTTATTATAGAAGATAATATATCTAAGAAACTCTACTTCTACAGTATAAAAGTTATTCTTCTCTAATTTAACTAATAGATTAATATCTTAAAGTACTTATAATATCTTATAGATATATTCTGTATATTCTTCTTTTAAGTTAGAGAAGATTAAAATATTATTTAAATAGTATATAATAAATATATTTAGATACTTATATAGTATATTATTAATTATTTATTAAAATATAGCTAGTATATTTATAAGTCTGAAGGGTATAATAAGATATTTATAAAATCCAAACTTAGTTCGAAAAGTAGTTTTCTATTTATATTCTTTTTTAATACAGATAAAATTATATACTCCTTTTAGATTTAGTACTATAAATACCTTCTTACTATAGAGTTAGTCCTTAAGCTCTATAATAAGAGGTAATAAAGTTTAATCTTTAAGTATAATATTATTTAATTATCTATAATCTATAATAAGTTAAAGCTTACTATTCTTTTTGAAAATAAATATAACTAGATATCTAGCTAATAACTTAAAGATCCTAATATATTCTTTCTGTAGTATATCTTTAATATATTCTTTTAGTATATTAAGTTGCATTTTATTAAGGTTAAAGATTTTATAAAATATAGGTATTATTCTATTTTTCAGTATAATTTTATAATTCTATTAACTAAATTTAAATAGTTCTATTTTAAGTTCTTTTATAAAGAGTTTTTTATAGATACAGTACTATATTAGTATATTCTTAAGTTATTCTTTTTTAGGTATTTTCTTATAATTCTTAAGGTTTTTATTTATCTATATAAACTATTATTAAAGATATCTAATTATTCTTTAAAGTTATATTTTCTTATCTTTCTGATATTTATATTATATTTCTTTTAGAGGTAATAAGATATCTATTATATCTTTATATTAATCCTTACTCTTACTATATTTAGAAGTTAAAATTAAAAATCTCTTACTTTTATTTAAGTTATTTTTATTATTACTAAAAAGAATATTATTAAAATTAATATATATCTAGCTAGTTTTTCAGTTTAGTTATAGGTTATATTTCCTTAGCTATAAATAGCCTAAAATAATATTATAATACCTTATAAATATAATATTAAATATAACTTTTTAGTTCTTACTATTAATAAAAATCTTAAGGTAATTAGCCTTACAGATTATCTATTTATTATTATACTTAAATAGATTGCCTTTAAGATTATATACTATATAAAGTCGCTTTTTATCTCTCTATTTTAGCTTTAGCTAATTAACTATAGCAGGATTAATATAGTCTGCTTTTACTCTACTATCTATTAATACAGTAAGCTATATATTTTTAACTTATACTTATAGCTTAAGTATCTTTCTTTTTTTTACTAATTTTATTATATATAGAGCTTTTATTAAAAGTAGTTCTTTCTTATATATATTACCTGCCTATTACTCTTCTATAGATAGTATTTATTATTTTTTATATATTCTTTATAATTTTCTTAAAGGTATCTTTTACTTAAGTATTTTCTGTATTTTAGTCTAAATAGTTTTAATTCCTTCTATCCTTAGAGTTATTAGTATTAAACTTAGTTATCTTAGTTAAGTCTAATTTAAGTTAAAAAGTTAAATTCTTCTCTATATATTTTATTAATATAGTTTTAAATCTCTTATACTTTAGTACTATATTATAGGTATTTAAGCTTTTTACAGATTATTATATTTTATACTAAATAAGATTAAGTATTCTAAATAGATTCTTTATTTTTACAGTTAGAGGTTATCTCTTTTTATTTCTTAATCTTCTATCTTACTTTTCCAGGCTTAGTTAAGGCTGCTTATTCCTCTATAGTTATTAAAATTATAGTTCTTATATATTATATACTTAATATATAGAAACTTATCTTAAATCTTCTAGCTGTACTTCTTATAGTTCTTATTATTATATTATACAGTCTTTTTAGTACTGCAGTTAGCAATATTTTTATTTTTATATTTATACTATTCTCTTATTTTCTGTTATTTATATATACAGTATTCTTCAGTTTTATATTCTTTAATAATACTAATATAGCTAGTATACCTAAAGGGAAAAAGATCTTCTTTATTCTCTAGTTATATAATACTAACTTCTATATACTATTTAATAACTTAAAAGTACTTAAGTTCTTTTTATAAGTAAAGTCTTTAAATTAGTTTATTATTAACTTATATAGAGTAATAATTATAATAGATTTTATCTTTTTTATATATTAAATATATATAGGCAATATATAATACCTATAAGATTTCTTTATAGTTAGAATATACTACTACTATCTTTAAGTTATTATCTTTTTATTTCTTTAGGGCTATATAGTATAAATTATATTCTAATTATATATTATAGGTATAAATATAGATAATATATATAATAAGCAAGTATATAGTATAAGTAAGTATATACTTTTCTCTAACCTTTAATATAAATTTAGTAATAAAAATACAATAAAATATCTAATTAATTAAAACTAATTGCTATACTCTTCTCTAGAGGTCTTAATAATAGCCTAACAGATTCTTATATTATAACTGGCCTTTCTAT
The DNA here is from genome assembly GCA_002991585.1 of Ilyonectria mors-panacis. Taxonomy (NCBI): domain Eukaryota; kingdom Fungi; phylum Ascomycota; class Sordariomycetes; order Hypocreales; family Nectriaceae; genus Ilyonectria; species Ilyonectria mors-panacis. The sequence goes on along the minus strand of PPHJ01000106.1, from coordinate 509,315 downwards.
AAGTTTTATAGTATCTTTCCCTTAGTATTACTAATCTCTCTTAACTACTACTTCTTAATAATTTAGCTACTATCTATATATTAATATCTCTCTAATCTATCTTACTTCTTCCCTTATTTACAGTTTTCTTTTCTTCTTAATATAGGTGGATTCTTTTTACTCTATACTGCTTACTAAGAGTTTTATTTATCTGTTAAAGAATCTAGTTTTTAAACTTTAATAATACTCTTTAATATATTATTGTCTTTATTCTCTTAGAAAATAACTTAAGTACCTTAAGAATTAATACTAAAGAGCTACTCTAATATCTTCTTATTTATCTTTTAAGATATTCAGACTGCAAACTGACTTTAAGTACTATCTTTAGGGTCTTTAAGACTTAAGAGTTAGAGAGATTAACTTTCTTTACAGCTAGTATTAGAGTCTGTAGCTATATATTAAGCTTTAATATAATACTTTCTAAGTTTAAAAGAATAAATCCAATCTCTCTAAAGCCTCCCTTAATATTACTTTTTATTATAGCAGCTTTATAGACAGTATAAAAGGCTAGAAAGAACTTAGTCTTTAAAATATAGATAATAGAGTATTTAATTAATTACTTAATTACTTAACTATAAGCTATTTTAAGCAGTCTAAAATACCCAATATTAAAAGGCTAAAGTAAATAAGATAAATAAAACAGTATATAAAGTATAATAATATTATTCTCTTTATAATATTTCTTAAAGTTAATAGAGTAGTAACTTTTATACCTATTAAGAATCAGAAGATAATAGTAACTAGTCGATTAATTCTTTATATACTAATTAAAGTACTTAAGCCACTTAAAACCTATCTTATTATTAGTTTAGCTATTTTAAGTTATTATAATAGCCTAATTACTTAGGAGGTTGTTTTTCCAGTACTAGCTGGCAAGGTAATATTAGCCTGCAACTACAATAAACAGCTAGATTGCCTAGCCTTCTATATTAATTGCCTGAATAACTGTAATTTATTTCCGGTTTTCAGGCTGTACTAATTTTGAATTTCTATATCTATCTGTACCTATAATAACTATTCCACTTACAATAATACCTATTATAAAGCCAGTCTTATTAAAGTTATAAATATCAGCTAGATTAATACTATATTTTGCAATTATATTCTCTATAAGCCTAAACTAATTATAAATAATTATTAGATTTTTATATTTAGCTCTTTAATAGTTATATTTATGAAAAAAACATATCTTAAGTTCTAGTTATTATCTGATAAAGTTAGAAGCTTAGTACTTACTGATAGGTAATATATTACAGTTAGTAAGCAGTTAGTTAGCTATTTCTTTAATACTATATAATTATAGAGGAAACTCTTATAAATTTAAGTTGAAAATAAATTGAATAATAATCTATTTTTCTAAATTGAATAGTTTTCTTAAATTAGATATAATATTACATTAGGAAGAAATACTATTATATTGGCGTTTTAGGGTGTAGCAGAAAACTTTATAAATCTTTAAAGTGTAAAAGGGAGTTAATTAAGAGTCTTTCTTAAGGGCTTAAAGAGTAAGATTAATATTTACCTTATTAATTAAGAATAATATAATTTATAGTTAAGAAAATTAAGTTAAAAAATAAAATTTAGTAGTTAGAGGTAAAAGTATATATTTATTTATATTATATATACTTACTTATTATATATGTTATTAGTATTTTTATTAGGTTTTTATTATTTATTTATAAGATTATTATATATCTCTATTAGCTTTTTCTATATTTAGCTTCTAAAGTTATTAAGTATTTAGTATTCTTTATAGCTGAATTTAGAATTTTATTTATTTTCTATTGCTAAATATTTATTAGTAGGAGTAATAATATTTTAGTTATCTACTAGTAGGCTAATATATCTTATTAAGCAGACTTTTTATTTAGAGTGTACTTAAGGGGTATTTTCTTTTTTAGTATAGAATTATCTTTAGAGTTTATCTTTTTCTTTATATTTCTTAAATATCTTAGCTTTTTATTCCTTATTAGTTAAAAGGGGTATAATTAATTTTAGTTATCTATTAAAGATTAAGTTTCCCTATTATATTATAGCTATAATATAGAATATTTTATTAGATAAATTAGTTATAATACTAATATTATTCTAAATAGAAATTAGTCTTTAGATATCTTTATTATTTTTCTAAGTGCTTTTTCTCTTTTTTTCCAGTCTGATTTATTATTTCTCTTTAGTTTTAATATCTATCTTCTGATACTATACAGCTTGTTTTTATTCTTTTTTTTTAGTATTATCTTTAATTTCCTTTATTAGCCTTTAGTTACAGAGTATAAGAGGCAGTATATTATTAAGATATTTATACTTCTAGTTAGAGTGTTTTTATTTTCTTAAGTTTTTATATACTCTACTAAATTCTCTATTATAGCTGCTTCTAGTTATAGTAAGAATCTTAAATTAAATAGCAGTTTAGAGTTTATTATTATTAGGGTACTAATAGTTAGTAAATTAAATATACTTACCTTCTAATATTAGTTTATACTTTTAGTTAGATTTTAAGGTGTAATATTTACTCTTAAAGTAGCCTATCTTTCTGTAGTTTCAGTATTTAACCTTTAAATAATCCTTTTAGACAGCTTCTAGTTCTATAGATCTTAATACTATTCTATAGGAAGTATTACCTTAGTACTTTTTATTTTAATTAAAGTTATTTTTCTTATTCTTCTAACTTTTAGGGTTCTTTCTTTATTTTTCGATATATTATTTAAACAGTTAGTTATTAAGAGTAATATAGAGATATATATAGGTATTAAACTCAGTTAGTAGGTTAAGAATTTTATAGATCTTATTCTTAACTTTATTTTTTAACTTTTAATAGAACTTATCTATTATATTTTTATCTATTTAGTTAAACTTTATAGATAGATATCTAAATTCTATAAGATACTTAAATACTATTTTAGTCTATATTAACTTTTAAATCTAGATAAATATATTGTATTTTTCGTTTTATTCTTTATATATATTTATAAGTAGCTATTTATATATATTAAAGCTACTAAATAAGATAGTTATTTTAAATTTATATTAGTTAGGTGAGTTTTCTATAAAATCTTTTAGTATTAAGCTTATTTCTTATTAGGCTTTACCTTTTAATAGTTTTATAGTATATTAAACCTTTAATAGTTTACTGCTAAATATAGTTAGATAGTATATATAGTAGAACTTAAGTTCTATAAAATACTCTTTAAGTTCTTTAGAAGTTCTATTAAACTTTTTTAGCTATAGTAGCTTAATAGTTTCTTTAATATTATAAGATTTAAAGATACTTAGAGTAATAGTAAAACTATTAAATTATTCTATATATTAAGCTTATTTAATATAAGCAGTAAGTTACTTATTAGTAAAGTTTATAATATATTCTTTTAGTGCTATAATAGTTACTACTAATATTAAGTTTAAAGTAGATATTATATTAGTATAAAAAGTCTAGATTTTATTATATAGAGCTTAAAACTTTTTATTATTTTTTACCTTATTAGTTTAAGCTATATTAATTAAGTTATTTACTCCCTAATAAAGTTAAAGATTTTTCTTATAGAGTTTTTTAAGTTCTTTATTTATATTATCTTTATCTAAAGAGAATTTCTTATTACCTATAGTATTATTACTGTTATAGTCCTTAGGGGTCTTTAGGTATAGAATGCTCTTTCCCTTAAAGGAAGTAAAGATACTAGCCAATAGAGTTATTAGAGCTATAGTAACTAAATTATAGTATTACTTAAGTTAATACAGTAATATACTAAATAAGAGCTATTAATATATAACAGTTAGATCTAACCTAAGGGTATAGAGTAGATCTAAAGTATATAGTTTATAATTAAGTGGATTAAAATATTATAGTAAGCAATATAGATTACAGTCTAGTAATAGTAGAATAGTAGATTTAATATAACTAAATATATTAATAGCTAGTAAGGCTATTTATCTATAAAAAATACTAAATAAGTATCTATATACTAGATAGCAATTAGTAGTCTTAATAGTCTTATTATAATACTTATTAATAAGACTGTCAGTCTTATTAATAAGAGTTATAAGTAGAGTACTGATACTTAATCTGTCTGTATAATAGGTTAAGTAAATAGGTATACTAGAAAAAGTGGGTATTATCGTAAGACTGTACCCTATAACGAAAAGTGGGTCCACAGGGATTCTGCCAGTTATAACTGCCTAGTCCCAACTCGAGCTGTAATATTACTACTATAATAAAGTAAATAAATTCCACTAATATAATAACTTTAAGTCTTTAAAATAAGATAATACTTAGCTTATAAAGTGCTATTATATAGGTTTAATATTTATTTATCTATTTATTACAGACCTTAAGATATAGAGAGTTATACAGTATTTAAAATTAATTTAGCAATAGAAAAGACTTTTATTATAAATATAACCAGTAGGACTAGTGGATATATATACTCTATACACTTATCCTTTTAATAAGAAAGTTAGCTTTTTATTTTATTTACTTTTATAAGTCTATAGCAAGATTAATACATCCATATCTAATCCTTAAGCTAACCAGAATTGTCTAATAGCGCCGTCTTCACCACTATTGAAAGTCTTACTCAAATTGTCAAGAGCTGCAAAATTTTGCGCATGCTCAAATCCCCTGAGTCGTTCTGCTTCAATCCGCGACCAGTCCCACGTATCCTCATCTTCCCCAGTTATAACCTTTAAACCATCCTCAGTTGCAGACTCTGCTGATGACAATTCGCGCTCGCCATCCCCAGTAGTCCAACCACCCGGACGTGGTGGGAGGAGTCCGCTCGCTCCCAACACAATAGCGGGATGGATTGTCAATCGTCCCACCTTGAACACTAGTTTCGTTATGGAGATAGCTAGTATGTTCTTCACCCAGTCATCTGGTTTACTCGGTGTGTTTCGAATAGGCCAGGAACCGCCAGTATCCCAGAACCGCGGCTTTACTGCTCCCTTCTCCACGAAATGCGAAACAAGGTAGAGCCATTTTCGATCCCAACTAAGCACTCGTGTCCATATTTCGTACTTTTCGTATGCCCTGAGCTCTTTTTTGAAGCTGGTCTGCACAGCACCAACGATGATTTTAACACTGCCTTTGGCTGGCTGAGTTGGCTTGGAAGGATCCATCACCATTCTCGTCCTTGCATTGTTCCATAGACCACGCATTGCCGGCGCGAAGAGATGCATCATGTGAGCGCGTGAGACATCAAGATCGGTGAAAAAGGTACTATTGGATTTGTGCATATTATAATCGATTTCGAAGAGAGGGACATGCGACTGGCTTATTACGGGGTGGAACAACTTGTCCGGACCATGACTGTGTGGTTTGAAGACGTAGAGGTGACCAATATAAGCACCAATGACCCGAACCTAAAAAAGCCCGGTCAGAAAATGCACACAAAGAACCATCTGATCCTTTGGAAATGCTTACACTCCATGTGAATGGCAGGCATTTCAGATTGGTAGCGAAAACAAGCAGGGCAAAGATGCGATTGTAGTTTCCAGGGCCTGTGACGACCCAGACAAGGTGACTGCGCGCGAGGTAGCCGCTGAGGATAATTACAACAGAACAGGCAAAAAGGAGCAATCGCCCTGTTATCGAAGAAGGCGGAGTTGTTTGGGCCGTAGACATTTTCATTCGAGGGTGGCAGCGCGATGAGGTAAAACACAATGTCGCTGCTAAAGAAGAGAGAATACCGAGGTCGGAATCTCTAAACACCTCAAGGGAAGGAAAAAAGCCACGTCCATCGAGCGTTCGCTTGCAACCAATCATAGCATAAAGACCTGAGGAGTAATTACATCTCCATTTCCGTTTCATTACTAAACACCTCCATGGCTCACTGGTATATTGACTAGTAACACGACCGCGATGCCCGTAACACAATCGCACAACAATGTGTTCGAGCACATGCTAGCGGATAAGTCATAGTGTCGCATGGGGCGAGATGTTTCTACATGTGCCACCTCCACTTGCCGTGGCCTGAGCGTGCATACCTCCCTGTTAGCAAGGGGCATCAACCAACGAGAACTGTCGTTGCGTGTGGGGGGATCGTGTTGCCCATGTCCCCTGTATGTTTACTACGTATAGAGAAAACTGTGTAGTAAGTCCAGGTGTCACTGCTTACTAGTCTACGTAAGCCGCAATAAAGCGCCGACGCGCCGACACAGGCCGACACAAATCTGCAAATCGGGCTCGAAGTTTGTCCGCCAAACGTCATACCCAGAACCAGATTGTTCATTCCTTTGTTCCTGGCTAGAAGCCCATTGGTAACAAGATTGAATCGTTCTTTGCATCCCGTATTCTTAGTTTGGGATTTCATGCATCTTAATTACGCCACAGCAGGTCGCTCACGTTTTCGCGATCGCTCTCCATCTCAAAATGTCCAACTACGATTACATCCCGGAGCCCGTTCGCGACGCCAACAACTGCCATCCAGACCTGATCGAAAATTGGCTCTCGCCCTATGGATATCGTCCTAGCTTGGCCGCTGGAATAGTTTTTTCTGTTCTCTTTGCTCTCATCGCCATTGGTCACGTTCTGAGGACCTTAACCTTTCGAACATGGACGGCAATTCTCCTCGCAATCGGCGCACTGAGTGCGTTTTGCCAAGATTACTTGCTGCATACATTTCCGGATCATACACTAACGCAAATGGTATTTTTCCTTAGCCGAGATGATTGGATGGGCAGGTCGCACATGGTCCTCTCGCTGCCCGTATAACCAGAATGCCTTTCTGATGCAGATCACAACACTTATCATCGGACCGACCTTCTTCGCCGCCGCACTGTACATGCTCCTGGGAAGTTTTATCGTCAACATGGGCCCGTCAATCGAGCTTGCTCTCGGCGCGGACGTATGCCATCGTGTTTTGCACCTGCGATGTGATTTCGCTGGTAGTGCAGGTCAGTCATAACGTCTGTGGAAGTTGTCTACGATTGGAGATGCCAAGGAGCAGAACCTACGACTAGTATCAGACAAACACTGACACCGAGTCCGTAGGCTGTTGGCGGTGCGCTGGCCTCTATTGCTGCGGGTGAACTCGACGGCGACACCTGGCCAGGCACTTACATCATGGTGGCTGGTATCGCCTTCCAGCTCCTCACTATGACGCTGTTTCTGCTGCTAACCCTAGACTTTGTGAGGCGTTTGTTGAAGATGGGAATACCGCAGCCATATTATTTGATATTGGGAGCCATGTTTGTATCCTTGCTGGCCATCTACATCCGCAGCATCTACCGTACCCTTGAGTTGACTGGCGGCTGGAGCGGACACTTGATCAGGGACCAACCTCTGTTCATTGGATTAGATGCTGTATTGATGGTGGTTGCGTCTGCCGTGTTCCTGGTGGCTGACCCAGCGCAGGTCAGTAGGTCAGCCCCTTTGGAGTCACTCAACAGTTCTGGAGACGACGGAGCTCCAATGACAAGCCTGAAGAGCTCCACTCATGTCGGTGATGCAAATGTCTCCTGAGAAATGAATACTGTATTTAATCACGTTTAATTGTGCATAGTACAATAGTACAGAGGCTTTTTGCCGAGTAAACGTTCATAATCGGCAGAGTAAAGTGGAACGGTTGATGACTGTCTAATCCACTTATACCCACGTCCCCCTCACCACCGTAGCTGGAAAGTCTTTCCGTGTCATTCATTATGATGTAATTCGTGCACATCTTAATACTCCGATGCAGCCGCACTATGAAATAAAATAGAAAATGCACATCCTAATCCGTCACTCCCGTGGGAGTAGCTATAGCAAAGTTTTATCTGACTCTGGTTGACTGAAAATGCTCTCCCAAATCAGTTTAGTTTGCCTGCCTGCCTGCCTCACAGGAATCTCGCTGATTACTGTGCAAAATCCATACCTCGTAGTAATCTGGAGCCTTGGCGTTGGATGGGGCCGGACTTTCGTAAATCCGCTGTCAACCGTCCCTTAATGCTTAGCTCCAACTTTTGGGGGCCTTGTGGCGTGATTTGGCGGTTGGCCCGGAGTTTCAATGGCCAAACGACACAATTCTAACGGAGTTTGAGCAACATTTCTGGACGCGTCGATCTTGTCACCATGGCAAAATGCGCCATCCACGTCGAGGACCGGTTCGGCCCTGCTGCCGACTGCTATGGCGGTTTCGACTTCACCCTCTTGTTCGAAGAGACGATCCTCACCATAATTCCCACGTCCGCAGTGCTCTTGATGCTGCCGTTCCTCGTCCCTGGTGTGCTCAAGTGTCGTATCAAAGTTCTGAACACATGGCACCACACCACTAAACTGGTAAATAGTAACATCTCCAACGCCGAAAGAAGGTCGTAGCATAGAATTGCCGGCTAATGCAGTGAGTACAGGCGGCATGGGCAGCTCTGGTGGCATCATACGCCGCAGTGCTGGGAACAACCATCCATTCCCGAACAGCCAAGACGAGAGCCTCTATCGCGGCGAATGCACTGGTGCTCGTTCTGGCCCTCTGTTTGGCCTTCTTTTCGCATCTACACCATTTGCGAAGTGTTCGACCGTCTTCCACCCTAGTCCTGTGGCTCGCATTGACATTGGTCTTTGACGTTGCTCGCTGCAGGACACTCTGGGCTATTGACTCTGCCGAGGCGGCAGCTGCAGCATTCAGTATTTCAGTTGGCATCAAGGCCGTCCTGCTTAAGCTGGAGTCTCTGGAGAAGAGGCAGCTGCTACTACCAGATTATCAAAACCTGCCTCCAGAATCGACCGCGGGCGAGTTCAACCAATGGTTCGCTTGGTGGATCAACCCGGTCCTTCTCAGAGGGTACAAGAGACAACTTTCACTGGGGAATCTCCAAGACATGGATGAGAGCTTACTATCTGACGAGGAAGGCGAAAATCTACACAGTCGTTGGACTCTGTGTAAGTAAACCACTGAGCCACTGATTTATCTTGGAATCAACAGGCTAACCTATTTACCAGGGAGGTGGAAACAAAAGCCCAAGTCGCTGCTAGTGGTTTGCATGTTGCATAGCACGAGGCTCTTCTGCAATGGATTGATCCCTCGCGTCGCTCAGACCGGCTTCACATTCGCACAACCCTTTCTGATCCAGCGTTTGGTCAACTACATCCAGAGTCCCGAATTCATTACGAGACCAGAATTTGGCACCGGTATGATTGTGGCATACGCGATTGTCTATGTTGGAATCGCAGTATCAACTGCCTTGACACAACAACGAACCTTTCAGCTCATCACCAGCATGAGAGCTGGTCTCATCGACTCCATCTATCGCCATACACTCCAAATCTGCTCTACTTCTTTGCAGGAAGCCGAAGCAGTTACACTGATGAGTGCAGACGTGGAAAGAATCATGACGGCGTTCAGGGGCTTGCATGAGCTGTGGGCATCACCTATAGAGATTGGCCTTGTTCTGTGGTTACTGAACAACGAGCTTGGCCTTGGTGTACTTGGACCCGCCGGCGCTGTCCTCATCTGCTCAGGATTGGCTGCTGTGGTGGCTTCGGGTGCTCCGGCGGCACAAAAATCCTGGCTCGACAAGATCCAGTTGCGCCTGGCCGCCACTACCTCGATGCTCAGAGTTATGAAGGCCGTGAAGATGACGGGACTTGGCGAAAAGCTCAGCAAGACGATCCACGACATCCGCGAGGACGAGGTGAAGACGTCTTTCAGTTACAGGCTTGTGCTGCTCAAGATTGTCTGCGTGTCCTACTTGACCATTGCCCTGGCTCCGGTTGGTGCCTTTGGAATCTACGTATTGTTGCAGAGGTATAAGGACTATGCCATCCTGGACATGACCAAGGTCGTGACCACCCTGACTTTGTTACAACTTCTCATCGCCCCCATGTCACTTCTTGTGGAAGGACTCGGTGGTCTCATGGGTGCTGTTGGATGCTTTCAGAGGATTCAAGACTATCTCAATGCCGAAGTACATGTTGATAGCAGAAAGCTTGATGAATCTCGCCATCAGGGCTCGATCCAATCGCAGCCCTCAACGCTTCAGGTCACTTCCCACAAAGAATCCCCAATGAACCATACAGCCCAAGCCGACGAAAAGAGCGAGGAATCCCATCCTTCTAAGGCCCTCGAGTTGAAAGATCTTGGCCAGCTGGATCAGATGAGCGTACGTTCAAACAATGCAGATGCAGTACGCGTGCAACATCTCTCAGCCAGATGGAAAGATGAAGGAAAGCCAATTCTAGAAGACCTCAGTTTCGAAATTCCCCGGGGGAAAGCTGACCATGGTTATTGGGCGGTTGGTAGTGGCAAGTCTACACTTCTCCATACACTCCTTGGAGAGACTCTGGTCTCAGGGGGGACCATCCATTCCAGCTTCCGAGATGTTGCATTCTGTTCACAGTCCCCTTGGATGATCAATGCCACGGTGCAGCAGAACATCATCGGCCCTCTCCCCCTGGATTCGGAGTGGTATTCGAGCGTTGTAAATGCTTGTGCCCTCTCACATGATTTCAAGCACTTCCCGCAAGGCGACCACACATCGGTGGGGAGCAACGGAATCAGCTTGAGTGGCGGACAGCAGATGCGTCTTACTCTGGCTCGGGCCCTCTACTCCCGCAAAGACATGTTAGTCATGGACGACGTCCTGAGTGGGCTTGACGCTACCACCGAAAAGGCGGTGTTCTCATCTGTATTTTCCAAAGAAGGCTTGTTGAACCATCACAAGATGACTGCAGTTCTGGCCACGAATTCTGCGCACCGTCTGGCCGAAGCAGATCTGATCATCGCTCTAGACCCAGATGGAACCATCGCGCAGCAAGGAACATACGAGGAGCTCTCCAATAGCGAAGGATACGTGTCAAGCCTCCAAGTCAAAGAACGAAAAGGTGAAAATATGGCAGATCAAGGATCTAATCCTCCAGCTGAAGCAGTTCGCGAAGCGCTTGCCAAGGCCCTCCCTGAGGTCAGCGCTACTGAGGCTGCGACTGGCGATTTAGACACATACAAGTACTACATTGAATGTTTTGGATGGGTCAGATGGTTCATTTTCGTGTTCATTTGCGCCGCATTCGGCTTTTTTGCTATTTTCCCGCAGATATGGATCAAATGGTGGGCTGCAGATAACGTCAAGCATCCGTTTGAGAACGCTGGGTACTACTGGGGTGTCTATCTTGCCCTCGGCATTTTGACCGTCGCGAGCCTTGAAGGTGCAGCCTAGTGAGCCATGCCATTGATCGTTTCGAGATTGTTGTATTGTATGCTAACACCTGTGCTAGTTTCCTCATCACAAGCCTAGCCCCCTCTGTTGCCAGGACACTGCACGGCCGCCTCCTTGTCACCGTTATCAAGGCTCCCATGTCCTTGTTCTATCTATCTGATGCTGGCTCTATCGCCAACCGATTCAGCCAAGACATGGAGCTCATCGACATGGACTTGCCATTGTCGCTCATTAACACCGTCATCATGATCTTTGTACTCATTGCGCGGGCCATCTTCATCGCTGTCACGGGCACATATGTCGGCGCTGCGCTTGTGTTTTGCATGGCGGTTGTGTACGTGGTCCAGAGCTTCTACCTGCGAACTTCACGGACGCTTCGACTGCTCGACATTGAATCTAGGTCGATTCTGCTCACTCATTTCCTTGAAACACTCGGCGGCCTTGTCACGATTCGGTCATTCGGATGGGATAAACGCTTTATCAAGCAGAACAACGAGGTCATCGGTATCGTTCAAAAGCCATTTTATCTCTTGCTCAGCGTACAAAGATGGCTCAGTCTTGTCCTGGACCTTGTGGTTGGCGGCATTGCCATCGTTCTGGCCGCAATATCCGTCAGGGCTAAGGGACTTGATGTTGGTTTGCTAGGCCTGGCCCTGGTGAACATCGTTGGTTTCAGCGCCGGCCTGAAACAGCTCATCACCCACTGGACGGTTTTGGAAACATCGGCTGGAGCGGTGTCCCGAGTCAAGTCATTCATCGACACCGTCGAGTCCGAAGACAGTCCGACTGAGTCACAAACCACACCAGACAATTGGCCTGCAAACGGCCTGGTCGAATACCATAATGTGGTGGCTTCGTACAATAAAGATGCGGGCCCTGTGCTCAAAGGCGTGTCTTTCAAGATCGAGCCGGGGCAACACGTTGGTATCTGTGGTCGTACCGGCAGCGGCAAGAGCTCGTTGGTTGCTTGTCTCTTTCCGTATGGTGGAGCTGGAAAGCGGATCTATCCACGTCGACGGCATCGACATCTCGACGATTCTGCGACAGGACGTACGAGGCGGGCTTATCGCTCTGCCGCAGGACGCGTACCTCCTCCCCGGCACGGTACGTTTCAACGTTGATCCTATGGGTGACAACGACGATGCCGAGATAATCAAGGCGCTTGAGGAAGTGGGGCTGTGGAAGATTGCTCTCCGCCGAAGGTCTTGACGCGCCGTTACCCCAAAACCTTCTCTCCCACGGCCAGCGACAACTGGTCTGTCTGGCACGCTCTATGATGCGACGGTCATCGGTACTTGTCTTGGACGAGGCCACCGCCGCGGTTGACGGCGAGACCGAGGCGCTGATACAGAGAATAATCCAACAGCGCTTCAAAAAGCAAACCGTCATTGCCGTGGCACATCGTCTAGATACAATTCGTGACTTTGACCGTGTGGCTGTTATGGATGATGGCGTCTTAGTGGAATGGGACGAGCCGGACAAGTTGATGCAGAGAGACAGTGCTTTCCAGAAGCTGTACAATGATATGAAGGGCGTTGTAGAGCAGACCGAGTAGCAGATAGATTAGAAATGGTTAGGCGCTCGAGGGCCAGTAAGATTAAAGGGGGTGATTAGAATGTCAAGATTAGAATTCTTTTTAATCAGCAGGTAATAGATTCCCTAAGGGAAAAAAGACCAGAACAATCAGACTGCTGCAGAACAGGCCTCTCAAACCACGGATCTCAAATTGAATAAGTATCAGCTAATCTAAACAGAACGCTAGAATAATTACACCCTTTTTCCAAACAAACTAAGATATTGTCATCAGTCTTTTAACCACTTCTCTCCAAGTCTGTTTTATCCTGTTGGCCTCTGCCTCAGTCAAGGCATCGGACCAGTGGCCCACAAAAGCATTGATCGAATCGAAACCACTCTTGTCTGAACTGATCTGAACGCCAATCGTGATATCCCATTCGTTCGAATCGCGTGCCCAAAATTGTTCGAAGCGCAGGCCGTTCCCTTCCATCTCCTCCTCACGGCGGACCCGCGAATCAAGGTACTGTAAACTCATGACCGAATTCCAGATTGGTGGAACTGATCCCACAAGGCTGTACTGGTGCTCAAGCGATGCCAGGAAGTCGCTTTGGGTTTTAATGAGCAAGTCACGGAGGCTATATTTCCTTGTGTCGACTCGGCAAAGCAGCATGTTGACAAGGGGGCCTGCCATGTCGTCCACGCCTTGGATCGAGGCATCCCGATTTGCCGTCATATAGCCAAATAGGACTCTATCGTTTCCAGTGTGTGCCGCTAAAACCAGGCCCCATGCAACCTGGAAAAAGGTCGCCATGGTGATGCCGTGTCCGGAACAGAACGATCGCAACTTTGTGGCAATGTCGGTTCCAACTGAAAGGTCAAAGACCTTGTGCGTGGTCCCGGCCTGTCTCTTGGCTTGTGGGTATTGGGTGCCCATGCTACGCACAAACTCTTGCCAGTAATCAGCCGACTGAACAGTGATTTGTTCGTCTTGCCACAAGACGAAATGGCTAAACGCAGGTGCTATCTCCAACCGCAGCCCATCCCGGTATGCCTGTTGCAAATCGCGTAGGATGACTGCCGTCGAGACTCCGTCATTTAGCGTGTGGGCAATCTCAAGCTTGAAGGCTACCTTCTGGCCGTCTTGACTTAGGAAGATTGTGAATTGCTGATGCGGGCGTTTCCTGCTTTGGTAGTCAACAGACCTGTGGGCCTGTGTCTGAGCAACCAAGTCGATACACTCGATGATTGGCACCTTGGCTTCATACTCTACCAACACGATCTGGTCATGGAAGCCGCGTCGTTTCTCACTGGGCACCAAAACGGTACGTAGGATTGAGTGTCTGTCGACTACCCGCTGCCATGCAGCACCAAGCTTAGCTGTATCCACCTTTTCGTTGGTGACGTAGAAAGCCATCTCGATCTCGTAAAGACCTAGTCCCGGCTCTCGCTCCAGGGCCAAAATCATGTGCTGTTGCAGTGGTACACAGGGGACAATCTCTTCGACGTTGTTCATGCTGATCCCGAGATCGTCAAGGTTCCTCACAATCGCCCGATCAGCGCCAACCCCGTTAGCTACAGCCTTTAGTGCAGCGCGCGTCTTTTCCATCCACTCGACGATTCGTTGTTGGTGTTTCATATTCTTGTTGTACTTCAATGTCATCTTGAGCTTGCCGCCAGCAACGAGGGCTGAAACCTCCAGGAGAGCCAGGCGTTCGAGGTCGGCGCCGTTGTCGTCAGTCTCCTCACCCTCCAGCAGTGGCGCATCCAAGAACAGAGCGTTCTTTCATCTCAAGTTGCCGGGACTGACCTAGATAGTTCAATAGTATCTCCATCTTACGCGGTCCGAAGGTGCCTCTGCCGACACTAAAGTGGGGTCCTTTGGACTTCATCGTCAACCGCGCGTTTGTAACCGCCTGGACCGTCTCATCGATGTTGCCACCAATTGATGGAATATACAGAGGAGTTATCGTGGTGAACCAACCAACTGTTCCTGACGGATCAACGTTGTAATCCCGCCCCGTCTCTCGTCCGTGGCCCTCGGAGTAAATGGTGGGCAGCGTAAGGCGGTCTGAAAACACATCTGAGAAGCACTGCAGCAAGGTGGCCGTCACAACATCAACGACCTCGACCTTGTTGAAGTTACTGCAGCTGAGTAATAGCTTCGTAGTAGTATCTTCGCTCAGTTCGTACGAGTACACTATAACGTCGCCGTACGTATCTAGTCGGCTGCCCATGTTCCAGTATCCAAGGTCGGGAGTCGGTATGGCATCCAGCATAGAGTTGAATTTGTTCATCTCGACCGAATTCCCGTCGCATTGCGATTTTTGAGAGTGCAGCCACGTTTGGAAGGAGAATGGACTTTCCGTCGGCCACGGCCTCACTACAGTTGTAGTCAAGAAGTCCTCCATTTCTCCCAAGATCACCAACCAGGACACAACATCAATGACAAGGTGATGGGCCGATAGGAGAAGTAGTTGTTCCTGGTTCTGTCTGTCGTCAATCTGGAACAGATGGACCGAGAACAAAGGTCCTTGGTTTATGTCGAAATCCGGTGAGCGTTGCCTCAGGATTTTAGGCAGCTGACTCCGATGGGGAAGCTCCTCAGTCTTGAAGTTATAAGAGTCGTCCGTCGTTTTAGTCAGGTACTGGAACCAATCGCCCTGTTCGTTGCGGCAGAACCTCGCACGAAGCATCGAGTGACGGCTAACGATGGCCTGAACAGCTTCCCGGAGCATCGAGGCTTCGATCCTACGGTTGACTTTGAGGAGGAGTGTCTGGTTGAAGTGTGATTTGTTCGAGCCCGGGGCCGGACCGGCTGTCTCAAAGAACAATCTCTGGATAGGCGAGAGTTCGAAAAGCTCACCCAATGTTTCTTCCTTGGCAGCAGCGGACGACAAGGTGATATTGGTAGTGAGATATTTCAGACTCTTGGCTTGCAGGATATCCCGAACACTGAGATCAATGCCAGCTGCTCTCAACTTGGTTCGGAGCTGCATGGCCGTGATAGAGTCACCTCCCAGGCCTAAAAACGAACGATGCAACTGGACATCGGATAGGCCCAGGACCTTGCTGACATTGCTTTGTAGAAGTAGTGCTTGTGGTGATCCTACTGCAACGGTATTTTGATCGATGTCGTCATCATTGTTCATGCCGTATACTTCCTGGTACGTGTCCTGATCTATCTCCGCAATCCATTTAGCAACAGCGTTCCTGTCGGTTTTTCCATGTGCAGTCAGTGGCATGGCCTCGACTCCAATCCAGATGGCTGGGACCATGTAGCTGGGAAGTTTGTCCTCCAATGCCTGTCGCAGGCTGCGAATCGCTTGCTTGGTCTTGTCGTCTCCTAACATCACTATATCTCCAATATTGGAGACTTCGTGGCCCGAAAAGCACAAGACAGCGACGAGTTTGGCTTCAAGGAGTCCCTGTGGGGGAAGATAGGCCACAGCATGACGCATGTTGTGGTGGGCTAGCAGGTGATATTCAACTTCTTTGAGTTCGACTCGCTGGCCACGTACTTTGACCTGGTCGTCTTTACGACCGACAAAGCTCATGACGCCGTCATCCTCGTAGCGTGCCATATCACCCGTCTTGTACATGCGTCGTGTGGGGGCCCAAGTCGGGTAGACGTATGCAGCCTTGGTCTTCGCCTCATCTCGCAAATATCCCCTTGAAACAATGGGGCCATCAACCACAATTTCGCCAACACACCCCACGGGAACTAGTTTGTTGACGTCTTCTGGGTCGCAGAGCCACGTGTGACAACCCATCACAGGACCCAACCTTCTAGCGGAGCTACCTGGCATCACCCGTGGAGTAGCTGAGGCATAAATTGTAGTTTCAGCTGGGCCCCAGATATGAATGAGATTCAACCGCTCAGCCCATGTCTTGATATTCTCGGCAGTTGGAGCCTCGCCGCCCAACACAAGAGTGCGCAAGGTGGGCACTGAGGCTGGATCGATCAACTGAGCCACCGTGGGCGTCACAAACATCCAGTCAGCGCGATACTTCGTGATAGCGCCAGTAAGGTCATTGACCCGCTCCTCCTCTGATGGCATGCAAATTGTACCACCGCGTTGCAGTGTTGTAAGTATATCGGCACAGCTAATGTCGAATGTGTATGCGGCGAACTGAAACACCCTTCTCCCCCTACTGATCTCGAATATGGCACCATGAGCATATGTGCTTGAGGTCAAGTTCCCATGTTCCACAACGATGCCCTTGGGTCGTCCGGTACTTCCCGAGGTGAAGAGAATGTATGCTGCGTTGCTTTTGCTGACCATTGGGAGTTGCACTTCTATCATAGAAGGCCTAGCCATGAACTCTTCGTCGATTGTCATACTCGGTACTATGCCTGCAAATTCTTCACCAATGCACTTGGAGGAAACCAGCAAGACCTTTGCGTCAGTCTGGTCCAGAATTTCTCTATTTCGACTGTGAGGATTCGAGACGCCGAGATGGGCTACGACTCCTCCAGCCTTGAGGACTCCGAGCATCGCAACGACGGCCCATTTGGACTTGCTGAAGCAGACGGGCACAATGTCCTCTAGTCCAACACCATAATGAGATACTAGAACCTTGGCAACCCGTGTTGAGTATTCATCCAACTGCGAATACAGCATCTCGCCATCCCAGCCCACAATGGCAAGGTCGGCGGGATAGGCATGAACTTGTTCGGCAATTATGTCGTGAACGGCTTTATTGACAGATACCCAAGGCAATCTTTCATTCCAACAGTTGAGTGTCGCAAGGTCTGCAGGGCTCACCATCTGAACATCGAGCAATGTTTCATCATGTACCATACTCCCGAGTTGCTGGAAGACGTGCCTGAACTGCCTGCAGAATTTATCCATCTGCTTGGTGGAGATGACGCCTGCATCGTATCTTGCGTCCATGGTCACTCGAACCTCACCTTGCGCGTCAGCGGAACCAAGGATGCATTCCATTACCAGACTGTAGTCATAGTAGTCCGTCATTAAATCACCGCAGCCCTGGAATTCTTCAAGAAAAAAGTCCTGGCCAAGCTTATCCATGTCATGCTGAACGACGAAGAGGTTCCTGAGATTCAACGCCGATTTCATGTCAGGACCAAGTCGGCGCAATGCATGTAGACCAGCGTGTTGATATGGGATCATGGTGTTGGCCTGACTTTGGACTTGGCTTAAGAAGTCGACAACCTTTTGCGCCTTGTCGACACGTACTCGGATGGGAACTGTGGTGACTGTCGGACCCATAATGTCCTCAATCCCTTCGAGGGGGCTGTCACGTCCCGAGAGGGCAGTCCCAAAGACAACGTCGTCCGAACCCACATACTGCGCCGTGAGCATAGCCCATGCTGCTCGAAGCAGGGTAGAGTTCCGAATACCAGAAGAGTTGCGGCGCGACAGCACATTGAAGGACCAGGTATGTCTGTGGCTTGGTTGAGGGTCATAGACCGGGCTTGGTGGTGTCGGGAAGCTCTTGGGTGAGCCGCCAACAAGTTGTTCGCGCCAGAACTTGGCTGAAGCGTCAGAGTCAACTGAGCTTAGGTACTGGCCGAAGTCTTTGAATGAACGTGTCGGTTCTGGTAGTACTTCGTTTTTGTACAGTTCCTCGACGGCGGCCAACAGTTTGGCTGCACTTACACCATCATACAAGGCGTGGTGGACGGTCCACACAAACTTGGACGAATCTTTGACAATGGCGAAGGATGTAAGGGGACTGCCGTACTGGACTCGAGACAAATTGTGGTCACGCAGATAATCATGGATCGAACCATCCGTCTCTTGCCACTCGAGGTCCTTCTTCACCACTACCTGAAGGGCTTGTGCGTCAGGTCCAAGAATAATGCGTGTACGCAAGATGGGAAACAGGTCAGCCGCCTTTTGCCAAGCTGCCTTGAATTGGTCAATATCGATGGAACCGGACAGATTGAATATCTTGGTCTCCATGTAAGCACCTGGCTTATCAGTCGTGATGGCGATCAAGCTCTGTTGCAAGGGGGTACACGGGTATATGTCTGCGATAGCATCTTTTTCCATGTCGCACTGTTTGCTGAATTCGTCATAAATGGCAGAATCAATTGGCTGAACCTGTTCCAGTCGAGGTCCAGCACCAGCACCAGCACCAGTAACTTTGAAATGTTCTGCCATTTGACATAGGAGTGGGTTCGCAAATATATCCGCAACTAGGAGAGTTTTGCCAATTTGACGAGCGGCAGAAGATAGACGCATTGCCCAGATAGAATCACCACCTAATTGAAAGAAGTGGTCATCGACGCTGATGGAATCGGAAGTAAGGCCGAGAACCCTAGCCCATAAACCGCGGAGCTGGCTCTCATCATACGTCAGTTCCCTCAACACTTTAGTATCGACTTGAATCAGGGAGTAGTGCTGCAGTTGTTCTCTTGTGAGCTGTGCGCCAAGCTCTCTGACCGCCTTCCGGTCCGTTTTGCCTGTTTGAGTGACTGGAATATGTCCGAGGCAGATGAACAGAGAAGGCACCATGAACGGATGCAACGTGTTTCGCAGCTTACGCTGCAGTGTGAGCAGTAGCCCTCTACTCTGTTCAGAGAGGGGTTCCAGGAGTGACGGATCATTAGGTTCGAGCTTGACGAAAGCAGCCAAGGCTGGCTTCGCAGCGTCTCCCGTCTGATAGATCATGTCCACGACAACACTGTCGGCCGTAAATCCACTAGAGACGATATGGTATTCGACCTCGCTACACTCGATCCTCTGGCCGTGAAGCTTGACCTGAGTATCGTCGCGCCCCATATACAGCAATGACCCGTCAGCGTCGTATCTGACCAGGTCGCCAGTCTTGTACATGCGCATATCGGAGATGTCGAACATGTCTGCGAAGGCGGGACGGTTGACATACGACTGTGAAGTCTTCTCGGGCTCTTTATGATAGCCTCTGGTGACTATTGGTCCCTCGATGCATAACTCACCAACACAGCCGATGGGGACAAGTCGGTTGTGGTCTTGCTTGTCAGTTACCCAGGTGCGGCAGCCTAGACCACGGCCTATATTGCTGGGTGATGTACTTGGCTGCAACCACGTCGTGCTAGTGTTGATGGTGCATTCGGCAGGCCCATACACCTGTAAGACTTGTGAGCTACTCAATCTCATCAAAGAGGCAGTTTACTGTTTTGGAAAAAAAAAAAAAAAACGTACGTTAAGAAGCTTGACCCTCCTGGCCCATCTTTCATGCAAATCAGGCCGGACTCTCTCTCCTCCCAAGGCGAGATACTTGAGTGTAGGTACCTCATCAGGATCCAGTGACTCAGCCACGGTTGGGACCACACAGCACCAGTTGACGTTGTACTTTCCGATTGCGTGTGCGATGTCATTTAGTCGCTCCTGCTCTGACGGGATACAAACGCAGCCTCCTCGCATCAATGTTGTGAACACGTCCGAGTTGGAGTTGTCAAACACATGGGCGGCGAACTGCAAAGTTCGTGTGTTCTCATCGATCCCCATGTGTGGGGCCTCATAGTGCTGCATTGAACACATGTTTCGGTGCTCCACGGCAATGCCCTTCGGTTTGCCAGTAGTGCCCGATGTAAAGACCACAGTGGCCGTGTTATGTGCTTGTACGTTGGAAGAGGTCGGCTCAGTTGGAACAAGAAGAGAATCTAGGAATTCTTGATCAATCTTGAGACAGTGAGGTGCCAACCCAATGAAAGATGACTGATGATGGGGTGAGCATAAAACAATACTGGCATCAATGCTTTGCAGGATCTCCTGACAGCGCGCTTTTAGGGTAGGTCGGACTCAATTGTGTAAAAGCACCACCTGCTTTCAGAACAGCTAGCATGGCCAATGCATTGAACTTAGATTTGTCGAAGCAAAGTCCAACTATGACTTCAGGGCCAACTCCAAGGCCTTGGAGATGGGCTGCCAACTTATCGGTAACACCCTCGAGCTCGTGGTATGTGTAGCTTCCGTCCCATGCACATATCGTCTCCGCTTCAGGCCGTTCGGCGGCACGTTGAGCGACGATGAAATGAACGCAATCATTTACCATGTCAGGAAGACTTCTGTTCCACTCCTTGATCTCTTCTAAGTCACCAGGACTTATAGTGTTGACGGTTCCAAGACTTGCCGAAGGAGTTTTGCATATCTGCTGTATGATGAAATCATAATGTCTGAGCAGGCGTCGGATTTGCTCAGAACTGAGAACTGATTTATCGTATTGGGCCTCCAGTGTAATACTGTTCTTCTCACCTATATAGCACTTCATGACAAGTCCGAAGGTATCGAAGTCCTCAAGGTCATTGATAACAACCTCCATACCCTCGACACCATCCCCCGTTGATGACGAGAAGGATGAGGGCTGGATCACAAACAGATGGGCTATGTTGTCGATGGCAGAACGAGCTTTCTCACTCATTCTTTTGATGTTCTGCAGACCCATATGTTGGAAGGGAGTCATAGACGCGATCTGAGCCTGTACTGCTTCGAGATACTGCTTCTTGGTCGTTCCGCCTAAGTCGTCGATTCGTATTCTAACAGGTACAGTGGTAATGGCCGGGCCGTTCATTTCAGGGATACCCGACACGGGAGCATTTCGGCCAGACAATGTCTCTGCAAACACCACGTCGTCGTTATCGGAATAGTGAGTAACAACTAGTGCCCAAGCCGCACGAAGCACAGTGGCCACGGAGATCCCCGTAGGGGAAAATGTCTGAGTCTCAAGGTAGCTTTTTTCATCCGGTCGGGCAGTCTGCTGCGTCCCAGCTGGCTTGGTCGGAAAGCCGGCCGGCTCTTCTGTCGCTTCTGGGAACTGCGATAACCAATAGGCGGTGGCATCATCTTGGTGGACGGATTCGAGATATCTGATAAATCCCTTGAAGGGCGCAGATTTTGTCGTCAAGGTATCACCGGCGTTATATAGACGACTAATCTGGTCAAAGAGGATGCCAGAGCTCCAGGCGTCGTAGATGACGTGATGTGCAGACCAGACAAAATAGCGGGACGTCCTCTCGTTAACAAATGCAGGCCTCCAGAGCGGCCCACCATATGTTGTAGGGGTTTCTCGATCTTCTCTGATGTATGCTTCAAGGTTGTCTCTCTCAATCCACTCAACATCAGTCTCAAGCACGACTTGAAGTGGCCGCTCGACTGCCTGAGTATTGATGATCCGCGTCCTCAGGATAGTTTCGGATTTGGCTACCACATCCCATGCATGCTTGAATCTTGCCATGTCAAAGTTTTCATCTGTGATGCGAAAAGCTCTTTGGGCCTTGTAGGTACCCTGCTGATGGATGGAAAGAGCCATGAGAGCTTCTTGTAATGGTGAGCATGGGTACAAGTCGACAACCGCTTCGCTCGTCACTCCGCACTTAGTCGCCGCCTCCTCTTGAAGGCTCCGCAGAGATTCATCAGGGATATGGAGGAGATCAAATGGCTCGTCTTTCTGCAGTGTTTTTGTTTTCCGCATAGTGAGAGCCATATCAGAGAGTAGTGGTTCAGCGAACATGTCGGCGACAGCAACAGAGACTCCTTCTGCACGTGCCACTGATACCAAGCTCATGGCCGCAACAGAGTCGCCACCAAGGCGGAAGAAATCATCGCCTAAGCTGATGTTTTCAGGTGGAATGTCCAAAACCTTGCTCCAGAGAACTTGGAGAAACTTCTCGTCTTCAGTAACTGGTACTTTCTTCACGCCCGTCAGATGCATGTGGCTGGAGAGCTGCTCGTCCGAAAGACTGGCTGCAATCTCACGCAGCTTGAATCTGTCAAGCTTTCCATTTGCCGTCCTGGGTGTTTCTTTAATCTTCAAGAAGAGAGATGGAACCATATACTGTGGGAGGCGGCTTCGCAGCTTCCCATCCAGTTCTGCCAACTGTTGCTGGCCCATCGGCGTGATAGATTCATCGAAGCTCCCTTCTCCGTTCTGGCTGTCCAGAAATTGGATAAATGCAACAAGGTTCTTTCCTCGAGATATCTTGGCCATGTGCATGGCATCGATCGAGACTAGAGTTCTGCCGCCCAGTTCGCTTTGGATGTGATGCGCAATCTCGTCGAGCTCCACTCGCTGGCCATTGATCTTGACCTGACTGTCTCTACGACCAAGAATGCTGAGTGTCCCATTGCTGTTGAACCGACAAAGGTCTCCAGTTCGGTAAACCCTACGGCTATGTCCAGGTGTCATCTTCTGCACCCACTCCGGATCCACGACAAATGCGTCGGCCGTCTTGCCTGGGTTCTTGAGGTATAGTCGCGCAAGGAGGGGACCTTCGAGTACAAGCTCTCCGACTGCCCCAAGAGGGACTAGCTTGTTGAAATTGGTTGCGCTAACAACCCAGGCCCAGCAGCCAGGAGCTCTGCCGACGTTGGATGTATTAGACTCGGCAGTAAGGGTATCAGTGCAGGTCACAGTCACGGCTGCCTCTGCAGGACCATAGGCTGGGGATAACATGTTAGACAGATCTCAGTCGAGGAATCGGGGACTAAACTTACTATTGTAAAGCTCGACTGCATCAGCCCAGGCATCCTTCGTTTCGCGGGCCAGAGGCTCACCGAGCTGGAAGATGCGCTTTAGCGAAGGAACACTGGTCGGTTGAATAAGACTCATGACAGTGCTGGTCAAGTTGGCCCAATTAGCGCCCAAACGTTCAATAGCAGCGCCAGGATCGTTGACCCGATCGTCCTCAGATGGCACGCATACACAGCCTCCGTGCTGCAGTGTAGTAAAAATATCTTGGTTCGATACGTCAAAAGTGTACGAAGCAAACTGGAACACACGTGATGTGTCGTCCAGTTTCAGTACAGGACCCATCAGGTCTGAGCTACTCGCCATGGACGCATGCTCAATAACAATTGCTTTTGGCTCTCCAGTCGTTCCCGAGGTGAAGACAACACATGCTGCGTTGCTGGGCTGTAATTCTGGACATGGGCAAGTGAGTTTTGTCGGGCAGGCTTTCCATAAGCTGGCGATTGACTATGACGAGATGCTTAACCCCCTTAAAGAGGTGAGCATTCTCGGTAGTAGTGCAGATAACTGAAGCGTCGACTGCATTGACAAGCCGCTTGAGACGCTGGACAGGATGAGTGAAATCTAGACCGACGAAAGCGCCGCCGGCCTTGACGATGGAAATCATGGTTATGATCGCCCAGCACGACTTAGGGAAGCAATGCGGAACAATGACCTCTGGACCTACGCCCAATGTACGCAGGTAGTGTGCAAAACGGTTCGTAATATCGTCGAGTTCCTTGTATGTCCACGAGCCGTCCCAGCCATTCAACGCTGGGGCATGAGGCCGTATCATAGTATTCTCCTCGAAGTGGGTGAAAATGAGGCGACTTGATGTTGGGCGAACACGGCCGTTGAACTCAACAAGTCTATCGATGTGATGCTTGCTGACCAAATTAACCTCGCCGATTGTCATTTCTGGTTCGGATATGATACTCGCAATTGCCTTGTCGAAAGCACTGACGATGTTCCGAGCCTGAGTCGGGGTCAAGTGGTCGGTCCAATGCCTCAACATTGCCCTGACACCGCCCTTGCAAAACCATATGTCGAGTGTGAGGGCATATTCAGTTGGATCGCTAGTGGATATGTTCCTGACAACGATGCTGGAGTCTTCCAAATCCATCACGTCCTCATCACTATTAAAGGTCACGATGGTGTTAAAGAGAGGGCTGCTACCCGCCTTGACGGCATGGTGGATGCTGGCAAGGCCGCAGTGCTGGTGAGGGAGGTACTCAATGAGATCAGCTGCTGCTTTTATGAGTACCTGAGAGACACTCATATCCTCTCTGAGTATAAACCGACATACAAGCATGGTCAGAAACGCTCCAACACCGTCCTCGATACCGGGCAGCGGCACATCTCTGCCTGAGGAAATCATACCGAAACAAACATCTTCAGACTCGGTATACACTCGAAGAACCAAAGCCCAAGCGAGCTGAAAGACGTTGGCAGCAGACACATTGGCATCTCGGCAGAACTTGGAAAGAGCCCCTGGGGAGAAGCTAAAGTCGATACGTGCATCCTCTGCGACCGTTTCGTGCCAAGACTCTTCGGAATTGGCTAGACAAGGGAAGATGCAGGGCTGAAGGCCATCAAGGTGTTCTCTCCAAAAGTTAATAGCCAACTCAGCGGGCAGCTTGCGGGTGTATTCGACATAACGGCTGAACTTGAAAGCCGGGTCGGCTGACAGTCGCGTCTCATAAGCCAGCAAAAGGTCACGAATGATGTTGGCAATGGAGCTACCGTCGATAATTGCATGGTTGATGTCCAGCTTAACAACAAGCTTAGCGGTGCTTACATGGCAGATGGTAAGTCGATGAGGAAGCTTGGCACTTGCAAAGGATAAAGCCCCCTGCTCTCGGAACACCCCATCTGCCTCCAATTCTGATAGGCACTCAACAACAATCACGTCGGTATCGACATGCCTGAGCACAATCTGGTCAAACAGGCCCACCTGCGCTGAACTTTCCATAAAGACTGTGCGAAGGGATGGGTGGCGCTCGACGACTTGCTTCCAGGCATTGGCAAAGCGAGTCGGATCTACCGCGTTTTCTGGATCTCGAGGCGTGACCTCTATAATGTTGAAATGCTGATATGCGCAAGTATCTGGGCGGCTCTGGCTCAGCAGAAGGCCTTGCTGCATTGGGGAACATGGGTAGACGTCCTCAATGATACTTGAGCCTGTGGAGATAGCAGGGAGGAGATCCAAGGCAAGTCTGTCCAGTCCATCGTACGTCAAAGACAGGAGAGGGAAGTCAGCCAGAGTAAACTGAACAGGAGAACTGAGCAATTGGTCTAACAGGCCTTTGATGATGCCCTCAATTGTGTGAATCCATGACTTAATCCTCTCTTGATTCTGCAAGTAAGCGCTATAGACGAAGGTGATCGTCATTTCGGACTTCGCCATTGTTGCACTAATGTCGACCATGGAATTTCTTCCCAACTTCTTGCCTAGATTCCGATGGGTAGGAACTGCGAGGTTTGATACAAGCTGGATCAAGGGTCCAATTCCATCGATAACAGGGACCAGATAATCAAAGACAATTTCAAAATCGGGGTCGTTGGACGCAATTATTTGCTGTGGACCCAGAGACTTAAGATCATTTATGTCCTTCTCCTGGGTATGCCGACGAGCATCTTTGACTCTTTTCAAGATGTCCAGGATACTGAAACCCGTAGGCATCTGGGCCTGCAGCTCATGAATGCTTTCAAAACACCCAATAGTGTCTGAAAAGTCCAACGCTGGATCATCTGAAGCGCGGCCGCTCTCAATTGTATATGTGGCAGGTAAGCTTCTCTCGGGGAGCCTTGGTTGAACGCATAAAGGATGGCAGTCAGAATCAGGTCCTGAGGCTCAGTGCGGAGAGACTTGTGTACTTCATTGTCCCTGAGCAACGCAGTCGTTGTTTTATTCAGAGTCAGACTTGTCATTATCATCTTCTCGTTGGTGATTGCTTCGGACGAGTAGGATGAGTCTGGTACTCGAGTACCAGCCTCGGTGAAGATCCCTTTGGTCCATCTGTGGCCGAGCTCTTGTCGAATCCATTGATGGAAATGGCTAAAGGTGTCTCTGGTTAATGATCCAGTCGCAAGATGGGCTTCAAGATCCTGGAGAATAATCTTCCATGAGGTTGAGTCCATTATAGCTGGATGCGCAGCCATGTGAAGAAGCTGTTGTGATCCGGCGAGAACAAGATATGCAGAGAAGACGTGACCCTTTGGTCGTACAGCCAGCCGAGCGCATTCCGCAATGGCAGATTCATGGTCTAAGCTGTCAACGGTATGAACATTTAGCCCGAAGGACTTCTCAGCCTGGGGCAGGATTGTCTGAACCCAGTGACCTGGTTCGTTGGAAAATCGAGTCCGTAACGTGGAATGTTTAGAGACGACGGCATCCAGTGCAGCATGGAGCTGCTCTGGAGTGACTGTTTCGTCAACACGAATTGTTATAACTTGGCTGGGATGGTTCTCGCTTGCGCGGTCATCTTCGTCGAAAGACCCAAAGTTCAGGAGCGTGCTCTGGATAGTCGACACTCCAATAGGGCACCCCAAGTCTTGTTTTCCGTCCGGTACCTGTTCACCAGCTCGAACCGCAAGATCACGGATGCCACTACTCCTGAGTACATCCTCGACTGTGAGGCTAATTCCAGCGTTTCTGCAACGGCTCAGAACTCGCAATGCGCCGAGACTGTCGCCCCCCAAACTTAGATAGGGCCTGTCAATGGGGATTTGGTCCGGAGGCAAGCTTAAAGTATCGCTGTAGATCTGGCGTAATGTGAATTCCAACTCGGACATATCACCATGATCCAGTTCCTGCCCGTCTAG
Organism: Ilyonectria mors-panacis; assembly: GCA_002991585.1. Classification (NCBI taxonomy): domain Eukaryota; kingdom Fungi; phylum Ascomycota; class Sordariomycetes; order Hypocreales; family Nectriaceae; genus Ilyonectria; species Ilyonectria mors-panacis. Next base: position 482,354 of record PPHJ01000106.1, on the reverse strand, counting down.
AGCCATAAGTTGGTTGTAGAAATGGTCTTCCATGGAGACCAGCCACTTCGTGACCAGTTTGCGATTCAACTTTGCCGATATGAGCAGAGGCCAGGCCTCTATGACGATCCATATTGAAGGAACCATGTACTGGGGCAATTTTTCCTGTAAATACTGTCGTACCTCTGTTACCTGGTTCCTGGCAGACACGTCGTCAATCAAGTATACTGGCTCGTCTGTCCTGCCGGGCTGCGATTCAGTGGCCAAGTCGCGCAATGAGAGGACAGCCACCAGTTTCTCTTGGCACGGCCCTATCTTTGGGAGTAAAACAGCAACGTGCTTGACGTGGCGATGTTGAGCAACATTGTGCTCAATCTCTCCAAGCTCGATACGCAGTCCGTGAAGCTTGACTTGGTTATCTTTGCGGCCTATGAAATGAATTGTTCCGTCGCTGTTGAATTTGGCAAGATCACCAGTCTTGTAGAAACGCATCGAAGCGTCAGGAGCAGCATCGATGGCTGTAAGCCATTGAGATGACCACGCAGGATTCTCAATGAAGGATTCCAATGTCTTTGCTGGGTCACCCAAGTACCCAAGTGCCAAGATAGGCCCAGAAATGAGCAATTCTCCAACTGTTCCAATGGGAACCAATTCGTCATGGTCATCTGCGCGTACAATCCAGCAGAGTCCTCCTACTGCCCGGCCAATGTTGGCGGGGTCCCCGTCAGGCTGGACGTTGGGTTGGCCAGCTGCGGCTACCGAGCACTCAGTTGGGCCATATCCTGTTTCCATACCCTATTTAGCTACCTTGATCTCAATTCAAGTCTTTGTGCATGCACTTACCATTAATAAGTTGGAGGCAGGGGGCCCAAGTTTCAATATCTGATTGATGCAGGGGCTCGCCGCCCAAGCTTAGCGTTTTGAGGTCGGGGACCGCTTCAGGCTTAAGCAGCTTCACCATTGAAGGGGTGAGAAACGTCCAGTTGATCCTGTAGCTGTTCATTACCCAAGCTAGGCCCTTAACCAAGACTGCATCTCCCGGTGTGCACACGGTTGCGCCAGATATCAACGACGTCAATATCTCAAGCATACTAACGTCAAAGCTGTAAGACGCAAGCTGCATAACGCGGCTGGTACGAGTCAAATTCCCCTTTGCTGAATGTTGGACAGCCCCGGAAAGAAAGGCTTTGTGTTGGATGAGACAACCCTTTGGCTTTCCTGTACTTCCAGAGGTAAAGATGACGTAGAGAAGGTGTTCAGGGGTTGTTCCAGTCTGAGGTGGATAGCTTTCCATGTTGAAGAAGGAGTCTATCAGCTGTTGATTCACCAAGATGGTCTTGATGCCCATCGACTCCCATGGATTTGCTTGAGCAGCAGATGTGACGACAAAGTCGGCATTGATTTGACTCATGATCTCTTCCCGCCGACTCTGGGGATTCGCTGGGTCGACAAAGACCAAAGCTCCGCCGGCCTTCAACACGCCCATCAAGGCGGCAACCGCCCAACAAGACTTTTCGAAACAGAGGGGAACCATGCAATCCGGACCAACTCCATGCTGGACGAGATAATGACCAATCTGATTGGCAAAGCTATCCAGCTGGCGATAGGTGAATGAGCCATCCCAAGCATCCACAGCAATAGCATCTGGCTGTATGGCAGCTTGTTGCTCGAACAAGGCATGGACACAGTCATGTATGGTTTGTGGGAGTTGGGCCTTGTTCCATGCCCAGAGCTGGGCCTTGTCGGCATCGGATGCGAGTAGGTCTTCTTTCATGGCCGTGATGGGTGGTATGATGGGGAAGATCAAAAGTGGTATGAAACCAGTGATTCAGGTGGTCTTCGGTAGTCCTTGAGGCATGACTGTTTTCAGCGACAACACTGGATATTAAGTGGTTTGAGCCCGCAGAACGCATGTACTTCCTCAAGCTTCATGGGTCTACTCAGGAACAGGAAGGTGCTTGTGACAGCTAGCCGCCCATGATTACGTTGTTCTTTGCTTACTAGGACATGCTTACTATGCAATTGCTGTTTGATTTTTGCCGTTCATAGCTCGACATTATTTGGGGGCCAGAAGAAAATTTTCAAAGCTTCACAAACCTTGGCTTCCTGTCAGGATGTCTTTTGTCTTGTGGGAATGGCGTGTATGCCACTTCGACCTGGACAGCGTTAAGACATGCCTTGACCGGCGTTAAGGCAACCCCTGGTGTGGTCCTTTTTGATTTGATCCCACCAGCTGTATCCGACCGCCTCACAGGCCTAGCTCGTAGTGATATCGCAGTGGTGTCTTATATTGATCATTAACCCTCTAATTCATCTACGCCTCGTAGGGCTCTCTTCATACTCGTAGAGCGGTGGTGGGCAGCGGGGGATGCCGTGGTCTCCTCGGCTAGAGCCAGCGCCCCCGCCACCATCTTTGGCCATCTCTATACGAAGTACAATGCATACGTACAATACTACGTAACCACGGCTCGGACCGCTACCCGCAGTGTGCCAAGGCCGCCCAGACCTACGACCCACCTCGGCGCCTAACAGGTACCTTCTGCATTTAGCTGGTCAACCGGCCTTTCTTGAGACGCCGAGAATCCGAGGGGACGAGGCGGGAGAGGCGTTGCATGTTACCGTACCGCGCCGTGGAGATGCATTTGGAGGATTTTGGACATGGTGGCTGCTTCACCGAGGCCGCGACAGCCCGGCGTTGAACGCTCTGCCCCTGTTCTTTCCACCCTCCCTGTCACACGCGGCCGGGTTTCCCGGATACGGCGGCTCATATCCGTTTTGACCCGCTTGCCGTCCAACTTCGATCCCCAGTTTTCGTCATGCCTGCCCAACGGTCTTCCAATAGGAAAGCCTTTGCACCTTTGTCCTTCCCTGCAGTGTTGACGGACTGCAGCGTCCAACTTGGGAACAACAGGACTAGTCCCGCTGTCTGAATCGAGAGTCTCTGTCACAATGCTACCGTTATTGGTACTATCACTACCCGATTGATTGACGTCCTCCCCAACAGGCTCCTCAGTTCAACCTTTGATCATCTGTGTCATGGATGTGTCATGGAGTCGTACCAACCATCACCCGACGTGTGATAGCGCCAGATCGCAAATCTCGCTCTCGGGAACTAAAGTAGAGAACAGTTGCCTCGCTCATCTCGGCCTCTCAGCATGCCTGCCTACTCCATAGTATGTCGCATCTCATGCCCAGGTGCCACATCACAGATGCCGTCGATTTTATTACTAACGTAGTATTTCCATTACTTACAGAACAACCAATGGCTGATTGTACATCTCTCTGGACCCACTATGCCAAGATGCTAGATCGCTGTGCTTCTACTAATGAGGCATGGTTACGGTCAGAGTGATATTACGGGAGAGATGAATGCTACGTGTTTATGCAGTTGGTTCGGTATATTGGTTAAATCATACGATACTTGAATGGTGCATGTTTACGGTCGCTGCGGTTTTGCGGCAGAGACAAATGCTCCGTGCTTATGCAGTTGGTTGCTAAAATAGTTAAACCATACGTACTTGAATGATGCATGTTTACGGTCGGAGTGGCGTTGCGGGAGATATAAATGGTAGGTGCTTATGCAGTTGGTCCGGTATGTTGGTTAAATCATACGATACTTGTGGTGCCGACTCTTGGCTGGGCCTTGCTGCGCTCCCGTCACAGTACACAAATGGTACTGACCCGGCAATTAACCATTTTTTAGAAATGAAAGGCATTAAACTTGCACTAAGCTCTTTTAGTAATTATAGTACAAATAGATGAAGTCCTCATTCAATATTATGGCTACCTCCCCCGATGACCTGATGTAAACAGCGGACCCGCCCGTCAATCTTCATGCTTATATTATTGTACATTATATGCATAATCCGGGGACTGCATTTCTAATGCCGACGCCCCCTCCGCCGAACGCCGTGGCATCCGGAGCCACGGGTCCGAGACGCCGCAACAAACAACACGTTGCAGATGCCTTCCTTGACTTGATGAAACCTGACGAGCACCTGACCGACCAGCATGATGCAGCAGAGCGGAGGAAGATTCAGAACCGTCTTGCGCAACGGGCTTACAGTAAGTAAATTCAGTGTTGTTTGGTCCACATTAGTGGCTCACCTTGGTGTTCCCATCCTAGGACGGAATATGCGGGATCGGAACATGGAAGTCAAGATGCTTCGGGAAGAGCTTCAACAAATGCGTGAGGCGGCCAACCAGGGTTTGGCCACTACTCCGCCGGTATCACAAACCCAGCCTCCGTTCTCGAATGTCGCGCTTATGCAGCCACGAAGCAGGACCATCCACCCACTTCATCAAGCACCGTCCTCGGCCCAATATCGCCACCGTCACGTCCAGAAGCATTTGCACCAACAATACCGGAGCCTGACTACATGACAGGATGTCACTTTGATGCATACCAGGACAACTGGATGCTGACCCTTTCATCCGAACCCCCATTAACTCCATTAGAGGGCCCTGTAACAATACCAGCAACAAGCATCCCAATATCACCAGTCCGAGTGACTTTGGCGCCCAATACTTCAACACCACCACCATATCCCGTGCCTTCTGTCAAACGCCAATCGGCATTCCGTCCCGTGCTCGGAGGAGAGAGTGAAGATCCATTCCCGCTCCACAACCACAGTAATATCACTTCTAGAACATCATCTCCCAACATAGTTGCTCACACACACCCTTCCATTGCGAGCAATCAAATTCCAGATGCTGGGGAGCCACTCGTGCACCTCGCGGTGGCGAGCGGACACTTAGAAACACTTCAATATCTTTTGGCTGAGGGCCATGTCTCGAGCAACGATCGCGATAACGCTGGCTACACGCCTCTCCAACGGGCTGTCGCAATTGGCCGAAACGACATGGTAGCAGTGCTGCTCAAGGCTGGAGCCAACATTGACAAATTTGAAGACGGAGCCCAAAACTCCAACATTCATATGGAATAAAAGAAGTGTATTTGGGTTTGATGGGACCCAGGGACTCCCGTCTCTCTCAATGGATCAGTATGAATTCAAGGGCAGGTTAGGGAATGTCAAGAGGTCAAAGATGTGTGTTGTTATGATTATCACGAGCTAGCTAGGCGAGGGAATTGGAGCCTGTATGAGGTCCCGGCTGCCTGAGGCGGCCGCGGGCTTCCTTCAACAGGGAATAAGCCCATGTAAATACAGTGTGTATATACCCCCGCTACCCTCCTTGCCATAGCTGTGGGGCTAGCTTGACCCGAGCCCCGTTCTTTTCAACAAGTTCTACATTCTGACCTTAACACGCGTAATTTGCACGTGCAGTCGGTGGGCAATCCAACTAATACCACATATCCAAACGAAAACCATGATTGGATTATACTAATTCTGGAGGAAAGTCGTTGTCGGACGGAGACGTCATACGATTACCTCGTTAGTCGAGATAGTGACTACTGCGTCATTCTTCATCGTCTCGCTCACGACAGGGAAACCTGTTACTTTCCAGCACCAACCATCTTTATCCTCGCCTTGGCCACGTTGGATGACAGCCATGAGGCGGGTAAGTTCGATCAGCTTGTCAGAGCCCGTAAAGGCGAACTTCTCGCCTGTAGACAGCCTGTCTAGACATGAGATGGGAACCGCTGCCGCAGCAGTTCCGACTGCGGCAATTTCGTCCAGCTCTCCCAGTGACGAGAACGGAAGCTGCCGGATTGGTCAGATCTGGTTCACTATATCATACTACGCAACGGGTATCTTACCTTGACTCGCTCTATCGTCCAACCAGAACGCTCGGCAAGAGTCACAAGACTATCGCTCGTAGCGCTTGCAATAGCACTCTCGGAGACTGGAACCACAAGCACATGACACCCATCGACGAGCTTGTGACCCAAGAAGGCACTCGTAGCAAATTCTTCAACCAGTGTCCTTGTAGCGCTGTCCAGGTGCAAAGTGATGTGGTAGCCCATCTGCATCGCCTTGGCGGCGTGCCTCCAAACCTGATGTGAATACCTCCGTTAAATTTGTAAAGTTTCAACCATGAAGGGGGTGAACTTACGGGAGCATAGTTTCCGCCTATCTTGTACCCGCCGACACCGCGGGGGGCCGCACGGTCAAACTCTTCACACACAAGACCCTTGATTCCTCCACCAAGGCCGTGGTATGGCACTGCGGGATGACAGTAAACGGCAAAGATAGTCTCCTCGCACGGACCCAACGGCAGACCGTCGGAGCTACCGAAGAGCACTGGCCGGATGTATAGAAAGCCCTGCGACTCTGCAGGTGGCACATATTCACCGTTGGCAGCCACAGCCATGCGTACACACTCCAGGAAAAGCTCCTCACTTGGAGGTGGGAGACAAACTGCCGCAGCGGAAACCGCCATCCGCGATGCGTGGAACTGAGGTCTGAAGACGACAATGTCCGACGATGTACGGAAAGCTTTGAGGCCCTCGTAGCATTGTTGGCCGTAGTTAAGGGCCGGTGAGATACCCGAGATGGCAATCTTGGGATCAGTAACTAGTTTTGGCGTCGACCACTGCTTTGTCGACTGATAGAAGCGTGCCTCGATGTGGCCGTTGAGAGGCAGATGGTTTGTGAGTTGTAACTTTGCCCAGTCTCCAGGTCGCAGAGAATCAGACTCATGGTTCATGCAGAGGATAGTTCATGCTGGAATCAAAGCCGGACTTACCAATGTCTGGGTTGGGGGCTGGCACGGCCATGTTGAGCAGCCTTAGAGGGGAGAGTCGAGTTCGTGATAAGCTTAATTGACAGTCCCAAAATGAACCGGATGCAAGCAAGAATAATATTACGATTGACAAAATGGCGATATGGAAGCATTGTCAATGAATAGTTCTGAAGGAGATACTAAAATTGTTCGCTATCTTGGTCTCGACTCGATATGGAGGCGGACATTCCGGATCCGCATTGGATGACTGCTTACTGTCGGATGTTTACGCGGGTTTCGTGACTTCCGCCAGTGTTTTTATGATCAACAGTCCCTATAGTAATCATGGTTAATGTATGTAGTAAGTTTATAGATCTACCCCAGTATAACGGTGACAGGGGGGGTGTGTGTTTGACGTCAGCTTAGTGTACTTTGCTCTTAAAACTCCTGAGGCACACATGTTCGCTTGCCTGTCAGACTCAAACATGACCACGGTACTCTTCTTCTCACCACGGAACCAATTGAAATTTAGTAATCTTGATCTTGCAAGCTAATACGAGTAAGAGAACAGCTGTGGTCAACTCTTGGCTGCCGTACGGCACATATACCTTGTAACAAAGCTTAGTATTCAATGCAAGTATCTGTGACTACGGACAGATAATATGCTTTAATCCTTGGTAAAGATCATACCACAGTCCTGAGTAGATTATGCGCTGCTTTCTATCCTGGAACTTTTCAAACAACTGCAAATACGGCAAGACAAATTTAAACTCAAGTCTACAGTGTTGGCAAGGGGGTGTGTTTTAGTCATCAACAGGACCCAACCCAAGTTAAGTACCAGTCTGGGAAACATGCCACTGGCATGTATCCATCCCTTTCCGCTTACTATTCATCTCTCATGCTGTCTCGGCAACGCATGGGACATGAACGGAGTGCGCCTATAAAACATGGGCCCGGTCCATAAGCTAAATAGCCCTGTGTTTCATGTTGTCCAGAACAGTAAAGAGACCAGCAACTTAGACTACTTGCATGACAGTGACGATCGACACAACATGTTGGTATTAGTCATACTGCCGCTGCTCGCGGCTGTTACGGTAGGTTACAATCCATCAGACACGTCCAGTTGGGCACCGGAAGCTAACCTTGCATTGCAGCTGCTTTTGCGAATAGTATACGTCCTCTACTTTCATCCTTTAGCCAAGTATCCGGGACCACTTCTGGCTAGGCTCACTGACATATACTACGCCTACTATGCTTGGAAGGGAGACATCCATCTGAAGATCTATGAAGATCATCAGAAATATGGTAAGACAGTTCCAGAAAACGTTTCCATATTGTTTCTTTCTAATTGTCTTGCTTCTTTTACCAACAGGCGACTTTCTTCGATACGGTCCAAACTTGGTTCTCGTGTGTTCAGCATCTGGGCTCCATGACATCTACGGCACTGGCTCAGCCTCTAGCGTCATCAAGAGCAGTCACTACGTGCCACTTGAGCACAAGGCACCCAGTACCTTCACAGCACGGGACAGGAAAGACCATCTGCGACGAAGACGTATTGTTTCCCAGACAATGTCCGAAAAAGCGCAGCACGGCTATAAAGAGCGCATCGCGAGGCACATTGCCAAGCTCTGCCATGTGCTCTATCCCGAGAGTCAGCCAGCGGGCGAATGGGTTGCTCCCTTGGACATGGGCCACTGGTGCAATTACCTGACATTTGACATCATGTCCGACATCGTGTTCAGCGCCTATTATAACTTGCTAGGCTCAGACCGTTTCAGATACATCCCGGATATGATTTGCAAGTCCAATGCTCGCATGTCGGTTCTAGTCATTATCCCTTGGTTGACCAGGTTCAAATTTGATCACTACTTCTTCAGGGATGCCATTATTGCACGATTCCGCTTCCTCAAGTTCGTGGTGCGCTGTGTACGGGAGCGTGTCGAGCGTGGCAAGCTCAAGGCCAAGGGCATGGGGATTTTCGAGGACAGTATCAGTGGAGGGGCTGGCGGCGATGTGTTCGAGGCCCTCGATACGGCGAAGGATTCTAAGACGAGAGAGGGCCTGAAGCCCGAGGAGCTCGGAAGCGAGAGTATCACGCTCATTGTGGCTGGGTCAGAGACATCATCGACTGCCATTGCATCGGTACTTTTCTACATTGCTGACAACAGGGCTGTGTACGATCGCGTGGCGTCTGAGGTGCGTGCATGCCCTGGTGAAGATAGTCTGTCATCGTGCATTTACCTGCGCGCCTGCATCGATGAAGCTTTGCGCATGTCGCCGCCTAACGGTGCTGTGCTCGGTCGCGAGGTAATCGCCCCGGGTGGCCTTCTTGTCAATAGCAGCCTAATAGGAACCGGCTGTAACACAGGCGTGGGCATCTACGCCATCCATCACGATGCTCGCTACTACGCTGATCCATTTCTCTATCGACCTGAGCGCTGGCTCGAAGACGATGGCTCGGGAGATAGCGTCGAACGCGCCCGCTTCGCCTTCACTCCCTTCTCTCTCGGCATTCGTGCCTGCATCGGCAAGAGTCTTGCCTACCACGAGATTGTAGCCACCATCGGCACTATCCTGCGTCGTGGAGATTTTCGTTTCCAGGACGGAGAGTTGTACAAGGTTGGACGGGGTGAGCCGGGAGCCCCCAATGGTAGACATCGTGAGCATGAGTATCAGCTACGCGAGCACATCGCTGGTCAGAAGACTGGTCCTTGGCTTCAGTTTGCGCCCCGTGCAGTTGAAGCCTAAGGCTATGGCAACGTGTATTAAATAACCTCTAATAAATAAGAATCATGCTATTCATACAGTTTTGCACGTGTCATATCGCATGACCACCAAAGATTTCTCCTGCCGACATCTCCTTCCCCTTTATATCCCAATGTCCTATGTGGCTATATTACAACCTACGCTCTGACTTACCCTATACCTCGTATAGAATACCCCAGAACGTCACAGCTGAGGAGGCTTATACAAAGGTGAGCCGATGTTGAACTAGAAAGAAAGGCAGCTGCTGCGAGGCGTATTAGGCCTGAGTGTGCCGGTCTAAGCTCTAAGCGAAGTGGAAGCAAGGTAGGCACCCTCAATGACGATCGTCTATCCTAGAAGCGTTCTTGTTCAGCTTTTTAGCAGGCAATGGAGCTGCAGCCTGGGGTCCCTAATCCTCGAGTCACAGGGCAGAGACTGGCATCAAGAGGAAGATACTAAAATGCATTCCGATAGCCCCCGAAAATCTTCAACACGCTATCCTTGCTGGAAAACTATGCGATAGAGCGATATCTAACGTGCTATCTGATCTGATATACGAAACTAGCCTATCTTCTATTCAATCGAGCAGTATAGACCGGCTAAAAAAGGTTTGTGAGGAAACGCACTCGGAAACCAAAATCAGCGACATTTCGATCACACTATCTCCTTGCGGTAGAAAGGATTCGAATTCCACTGCAGTGGACACACTTAAGGACGACAACTGGTTTCAGGTCCATGTTAAGGTCGCTGCCAATGACATCCCTGTCGAAAAGATTCGAACCTTTTACTATCAGCGACAGCCTCGCGATGAACTCGAATCCGGACTCAACTGGAAATAAGTGGCACCTTTAGCTAGAGCTATGGAAAAAATGTTTCCTCAGATGAAACTTGATATTTATGGTAGTGGTAAGATTCCCCTTTCCAATGGTAGTCAATCTCGAGGGTTCTCTCAATACAGAGAATACTTTGTTATTAACATAAACACAGATAATAAACTACAATCACAACCTTACGCAATACTCATCACAATTAGAATCAGCTTTAAGGAAAGAATTCTCCTGGATATGTTCTACATAGTAGTTACAGAAATATTACCTACGCCTTTATGTATAGACGCTAAAGAAGAACTAATAGAATGGCATACTCAGCAAAAGTATTTATAAGGTAGCAAAAAGGTTAAAATAAGATAATGTGTTTAAATTGAAGATTTCTATCCAACTATAGTAGAAATATATATAAGGGGATTAAATATACTTAGACCTTCTAGATGAGATTATATTTTGTTACTCTGCTATTAAGTCGATACAATATAGCGATAGGCTATAATTAACTATTATATTAGCTGTATATATTAGATATAAGCCTTGTAAATAATTTACCTATAATCTGGTTATTATAGATAGAAAGAGTAGCAGTTATCTTCTATATAACCCCCTTATTATTATAAAGAATATTCAGCCTTATTACTAAGTGTAAGGGTTGGTCTCACTAGGGTGATACAGTAGATGTGATAGGGTAGGTATGACTGTATTGTAAAGCGTTCACTTGATGAGTGCAGAACCCGCACTCGCCGGATGGCCCTTTAAAGGGGGCCCCACTAGCTGACTAATAGCTAGGCTAGCTAGATGGGTGTGCAACTGTACGCCACTCTTACAATTATCTCCCCCTCTCGCAAGCTTTGTCTTGAGGTGTAGTATTAACCTCTGGGGAAGCTTAATATAGTAGCTTGTGTAGTTGTTGTGTAGTCTCTGGAATTGGCTGTCCTTAGTGTGTTGCGGGGTGGGGTTGTTATTATTGTTGTTATTAGTTTGAGTGCTTAGTGAGTTGCGGCCGGACTGGCGTCAGTCTGTAATTCTGAGGTTAATGTTTATTGTTATTTCCGCTTATGTAGGATTCTAGTTTTTTTTCTTTCTTCTAATATTACTGCTAATACTATTTTGTATGTCTGCTATTATATTTTGTCTCTTCTTTTAAGTCTTTTAACTTTTTTTAATTTTTTTTAAATTTTTTTTTCTATTATCTATTTGCCTTTTATCTAATAAGTTACTACTGAGATATCTATTTTTGTAGTTATCTAAAAGATATTAGAGGAGTTTAAAATTTAGTTTTAAACTGATTTTCTATTTTTTAATAATAAATTCTAGGGTATAAAGAATAGAGTTATACTCTATTTATACTATTTAATATAGAAGTATTATTTTTTCTTCTATATTTATATATATAGCTTTTTATCTTCTTATTATACTATTTATAAGGTATCTAACTAGAAATATAGTATAGTAAGTATTTACTTAGTATTTATTATTTATTTATTAAATATTCTAATTATTTTAGATTTCTATTAAGTTTATAGATACTATTTAATAGTATTAGAACTATCTAAATTAATATATTTTTTAAGATTAATTTAATATTATACTTTCTCTTTTTAATTTAAAATAATAGAGAATTTATTTAGTCTGTAAAAATAGCTTTAGCTATATAGTACTATCTTTTTAAATTTATTAAGAATCTAATAGATATCTATAATATAGATACTAGATATTTTATACTTTTATATTAGGAGGTATTATATTTCTTTTAGTTAGTTAAGCTTTAAACTAACTATATAGTAAGTTTTTATTTTTTTTATTTTTACTATTATTAATTATTTTTAGCTGGGATTATTATTTAGTATATCTACAGTTAAGCTATAGAAGCAGTTAAATTTAATTACTTCTTTTTACTACTATAAATCTATTTAGATTTAGGCTTTTCTTTTAGTATTTTATTATCTATTAGTAGCTAAGTATATAGCTATTATTTCTATACTCTCTAAAGATTCTTTATTAGTATATTCTAATAATCTTTTAGTATCTATTAAGGCTGCTATCCTTAAGTACTATAGTAATAATATTTTTACTTCTTTTATTATTTTTACTAGTACTCCTTCTATTTGCTATAATACTGCTAGTAGTCTGCCTGCTATATTTTCTACTGTATATTAGGCTACTATTTATCTACTACCTAAAGAGATTAATAAGAAGGAGGAAGAAGAAGAAAAAGAGGAGATTAAAAATAAGTATAAGAAGGAGGAGGAGGATAAGTTAGCTAATTTATTTATATTTCATTCTGAATGGATACTGCCTTATATTATATTACTGCTAGCTTATAAGCTAAAGGCTTCTATTTTACTTAAGACTTCTATTTACTTAAGGTCTATTACTTGTTTAATAAGTATTTCTATTTGCTGTAGCAGTTATATCTATAAGACTCTTATTAAATAGAGGAGTATCTCTAGTTGTATTTTTTGTAGTTATATTCTTTTTTAGTATTTAGTCTATTTTTAGGTTAGAGTATTTAAAATATAGTATTTAAGTTTATATACTTATTGTATATTCTGTAAGTAATAGTTATATTACTTATTATTCTACTTTTAGTAATTTTACTTTTTTTAGTAGTAATATCTTTAGATTACTTATAATATATTTATTAAGTATTCTAATAGTTTCTAAATGTTATATTCTACTGGCTATTCTATCTATTTTACTAGATAGAAGGTATTATTTTTAATCTTTTTATTAGCTATAATTTCTTCTACTTTCTATTTATTTTTATCTTCTTTTAGTTTAAAGAGGTTTATTAAGTATCTATTAAGTACTTATTAAGCTTCTGGTTATAGTTCTAGAAGTAAGACTAAGAATATATTATATATATGTCTATATTATTTAAATAAGTGGATCTAATAGGTCTATTTTTTTAATTTTTTTAGCGATAGCAATCTTAATATACTTAGGGGTTAGTTTGTAGTATTTAAATTAGAAATTCCTTATAGAGAGGCCTATAATCTATTCTATTTAATATTTTTATACTTAATATCTTTTATTATAGTATTTAGCCTATAACTCTACTGTCTATTACTATACCTCTTATACTTTAGTATATACTTATTAAAGAGTTATAATATACTTAATAACTTTCTAAACTAAAGTTTTAAAATATTAAAGTATATATTCTATAATTCTAGGGTGATATATATATAGTGCCTCTATTAGAGAGATTCTAATAGTGCTATAGTAACTGTTATTATATATAAATATAGCCTTTAGTAATTATACTGCCTACTGTAGTAGTAAGTTATCTATATAGATTTAGAGGTATCTTTCTATAATTTAGTTTATTCTTTTAGTCTAACTGTCTATCTGCAGATAGTATATAGTTAATATTTATTGAGTAGTTATCTATTCTATTATAAGGTCTCCCTAGAATTAACTTATAAAGAGCTTATTTTAGTTACTAATAATACTCTTTAGGGTTCTATATTGGTATTTTATATACTTATAGATTAGCTGTACTAGTTAGGCTGCTATTAAGGTCTTCTTATATAGTAAGAAGATTATAAATTTAGTTATATAGTATATAATTACTAGAATTATATTATATTCTTTACTGTCTGTCTGAGTACTATTTAGTAACTCTATAATAAAGTCTATATTTATTTTTTAGAATAGATAAGCTAGTAATAGTAGGGATTATAATATACTGTAGGGCTTATATTTTAGTATATATACTTTAAGATAATATTGATATCTAGCAGTATATTCTGCTATATTATCTCTAATTAGATTCTAATGGAATTTTTAACTAATTAGCTTAAGGGTCTTTTTAGCTTCTATATATCTAGCTTTTAGGTTATTATAGTGTCTATATAAAATTTCCAATTTTAATACTTTTTATATAGAAATTATAAGTTTACTCTTAAAGAAGAGTATGCTCTATTTATTATAATAGTATCCTTCTAACTTATTACTAGTTGCCTATTAAACTTTCTCTAACTGTAGCTAATAAAACTGGTTTTTAGCCTATAGTTTTCAGACTAATTCTTCTAACTTTATAGAAAGTTACAATAAGAATACTATTTTACTCTCTATTAACTCTTCTATAATAGGGTATAGAATATATTGCTTTAAATTAATAACTCTAACTTTAGATAAATCCTCTAGACTTCTATAAGAGGTCTGCTCTTATTAAGTTTTCTCTATTTAGTCTATTATTACTTAAGCTCTTTTAGTACTTTTTGTAATAATAGAGATTAATACTTTTAGTATCTAACTTTCTTTAGTAGTATTTTAATTTTAATCTTAGGATAAAAATATCTATATCTTAACTTAAGGTTTAGTAGGGTCTATTAGATTTATCTATACTGCTTATATATATACTTTAGTAACTTTTATTTTCCTTTTTAATTTACTAATTATTTATTGGATATTCAGTAGGAGTTTATTAACTATATATAGCTTTTAAGTTAGTATAGAGAGTATATTATTATATTTTGCTTCTTTTTTTATATAGTCTGGTCGATAAGAGATTCTATTAGCTGGGTTTAATTTCTCTAGCTAATGCTTAATATTAAAGTTAAATAGTGTTAATCTGTATATCTATTTAGTTAGTCTTCTATAAAGATCTTTAGTTAGTGTTTTAATAACCCCCTTAAGGGCTTTATAGTCTGTTAATAGAAGGAATTTATCTAATAACTTAAGAAGGTAGTAACTTTAGTATTTTAGGCTTTTAATAATAGCTAATAGCTCTTACTGTTTAATACTCTAGTAATACTCTATATTAAAGAGCTTTCTAAATTAGTATACTACTAGCCTCTATTAGTCTCTATATAATTAGGTTAAAATACCTAAGACTGCCTTTAGTAATATATTTGTTTCTACTTAGCTTTATAGCTTTAGATTCTAATATTTTAGGATAGTTACTAAATAGAATATAGATTTTAATATTTAAAATGCCTTTTTTTATTCTGATTCCTAAAGGAAATCTATCTTTTAGTCTTTAGTTTTTAGAAGCTCTATTAATAGTGCTGTAATTTTAGAATACTTAGGAATAAACTTATAATAGAAGTTGTAAAATCCCTAAAAGATTTAGATATTCTTTATATTAATAGATATTAGCTACTTAGCTACTATTTAAACCTTTAATAAATCTGTATTTAGGCCTTTTTAAGTAATTATATACCCTAAGAATTTAATTTTCTGCTAGTAGAATATATATTTAAATAGTTTTATATATAGCTAGAACTACTATAGTCTTTATAATATTTTTCTGATATCTTTAGTATATTATTCTTATATCTATAAGTATACTATAATATTGTTAAGGTATATAATATAGTAGGTATTTAGTAATTTAGTAAATATCTAGTAGATATATACCTAAAAGATAGTAAAAGTATTAATTAGCCTAAATAGTATAACTGTATATTTAAAGTGTCTATATCTAATATAAAAAGCTATCTTCTAATAGTCTTTCTTTTTAATTTAGATTCTGTAATAGGTATTCTAGATATTAATTTTTAAGATCTATTTTACTTCTAATAGTCTATTAAGAAGATTGTTAATTAATAGTAGTAGGTAATAGTTCTTAATTATTATAGTATTTAAATTATAATAGTCTATATAGATTTTAATCTTTCTATTCTTTTTAGATATAAAAAGAATAGAGGTTCTAGCTTTACTTATAGAGTAATAAATCTACTTATTCTCTATATTTTTTAGTAAGATATTTATAAATAATAGCTGTCTGTTTCTTGTTAGTGGGGTATATCTGTTCTAATAGTGGTTTTTTACTCTTAAGCAGCTTAATTAAGTATTTAGCTCTATTTAGAAGAGGTATCTTTTTTGTAGCTTTCTTACTGAAAGTTTCTTATTCTAACTTAAGTTCTAAAAGTAGGATTTCTATATTCTTATCTTAAGTCTTACTTAAGGTAACTATTAGCTGTTTATTTAGTAAGAGTATACTGTATATATATATATAATATATACCTTCTTTTCTATATCTATTAGATCTCTAGTAAAGAATATTAGATTCTGCAGTAAGATAGATATATAGCTTTATAAGTATATATAGGTGTTAATAATAATCTCTTTATTTCTTATAGTCTTAGAAGATAGAAGTAGATTACTAGCTTTCTTAGAGTGTAATATTTCTATAAATAGATATTGGATTTTCTTTAGGAACTCTTAATAGTTTATTAGAAAGAAGGTTAGTTAATATACTAATAGTATTAGTATAATATCCCTATTAAAGCTTTATAGACTTAGGGCTTACTACTTTTTAATAGCTTATAGATTTAGTCTCTATATCAGTCTGCAATTAATAAGAGATATCTATATATATATATCTATATTTATATTAACCTCTTTTTTATTAAGTACTTAAAGAATAAGTGTTTATCTTTAGATAATTTAACTAATAGAAATTAGTTTGAGTTTTAATATTAAGGTTCTTATTGGAGATTTTATGCCTTTTTGTTTCTTAAGAAATCTAATTTTTTAACTTATTATTTAATAAATTAGATATCTATTAGTTTAGAGTATAGAGTGTATTTTACCTGCAGCTAGTTCTTCTATAACTTCTAGTAATCTAGAGTATAGTAACTGTATTAATTATACTTATAATATTAAATATCTGTAAGATTGAGTTTTATAGATTATTTACTGTATAATTTGCAATTTCTACTTTCTAAATAGTTACTTTCTATTTCTCTAGATTAAAAGAAGTAGCTTTTTTAGCCTCTAGAAGGAAAGGTTCTTTCTTTTAGTAAGCTACTTAAAGATTCTAGTTAAGATACTTTAAACTATCTATTTTATCTATTGCTGGAATGGCTTTTTTTCTAGTCTTATTATTAGTTATTAGGGCTAAAGTGCTGCTATAAGTATTAAGCTTCTTAAACTAACTTTTAAGCCTGCAGAATATTAATCTATATCTTATAGATCTTTTTTTTTACTTTTAGCTAAAGGCTAAAATAGTATTAATAAGCTAAGATTGTATTATTCTCTAGCTGTATAGTACTTAAGAAAGTATAAATAGCTCTCTATATATTAAAGTAGTCTATAGATAACTACTTAGGGTATTATTATAGCTCTATAAGGTTATTTTAGAGTTTAATTTCTTTCTATTTAGAGTCTATATACTATTTCTAAAGAAAGTCTATAAAGTCTTTCTATATAGAATTTATTAGGCTTTTAGTATATATCTGCTATTAGGTTTATAATATTTTATACAGTTTAGTTATAGACTAGCTGATTTTCTAATAGTTTTCTGCTACTACCTTAAGGTTATTAGTATTTTTAATAGTTTAAATCTAATTATCTATTTCTATATTGCTTGTATTTTCTTAAAGAGTAATATAGATATATAGGAGTATCTATTTATATTCCTTTAGAGCTCTAAATTCTAACCTTTTTAATATCTACTTAAGTAGTTATACTTAAAATACTTAATCTTTTTATCTTTAGGCTTTAAATTATCAGTCTGATACTTTCTATTAGGCTGTTATAGCTATTAGGAGTATTTATATAAGAGTCGACTCGCAATTGAGTTTATATGAACGATAAGTGCTTATCGAACAGCTTTATGACCGGAATCAATATGGTAGGGTTATATGATATTCTGAGAGTTTGGAATTATAAGAGGATCGGCTCTAAAACCTGCTGTGTATAATGAGGTTTAGTTCCTCTGTGGGTTCTTCTAGTTAGCTTTCTTAAATAAGGGTTTTAATCTCTTTCTTGATTTGAGGCTGGATTTCCTCTCTTCCTTTAGTGTCTGATATATTGGGTTCTTCTTGTATAGCGGTAAGCATCTATAGTTTGCTTGCTATGCGTTTGCTATATCTGGTGGCGCTTTATGTCTTTTGTATTTTGTGTAATGTGCTGGTGATTTAGTAGGGTGTAAAAGTAAACAAATTGTAAGGGTTGGTCTCATTAGGGTGATATAGTAGATGTAATAGGGTAGGTATAACTGTATTGTAAAGTGTTTACTTGATGAGTGTAGAACTCGTACTTGCTGGATGGCCCTTTAAAGGGGGCTCTACTAGCTGACTAATAGCTAGGCTAGCTAGATAGGTATGTAACTATATGCTACTTTTATACTAAGTTAAGTATATATTGCTAATAGACTTTTCTCTTCTTAATATTTATAGTAGTTATATAATAGACTAATTGCTATACTTATATATTCTGCCTCCTTCTAACTATATTATTTAAAATATATAACCTTATAGATTTATATTAATTTAAAATATACTTAATTTACTTAGTATAATATTTATAACTAACTTTTAACTTTTAGTTTTTTAAGTTCTTCTTTAGTTATAACTCTTAATAAAGATATATTAAAAATACAATAAATTTAGCTTATAAAATAAATAGCTCTTATTTTTAATTAAAATTTATTATAAATTAAATAGCTTATAAAGAATATATTTCTTATAACTGTAATTATATAGTTTATAGATAATCTATTTATTATAGTTATCTATAATACTATTTATTTATATAAGTAAATAAGAAGTATTACTGCAAATTTTAATATTTTTCTTACATTCTAAAATAAAATATAATTTACTATAGTAAGTCTTATTTAAATACCTGTATATTCTATAAGTATCTAACTTCTTTAAACTAATTATTTTAAATTACTTAAGCTAATTTCAAACTGTACTAAATATTAAAACTATTATTATAAATAGAGATAAAAGATAAAAACCTACTAATAGTAATATAAATATATTATATATTTTATTAAGTTTATAATTAATACTTTTAAATATAAACTTAAAGTTAAAATTTATTAATATTAAAGCTAGTATTTAATTAGATAATAATATCTTTATTTTAACTAGCTTTTAGTTTATATTAGATAGTAATAAAAAAAGTATACTTTTCTTATATATTAAAGTCTAATAGGGATAATTATATATCTCTATATATATTTATAAAATTAATAAGTAGATTTATTATCTTTTAGCTATAAAGTTATTATATTATTCTATATAATCTATATAAAGTTTTTATTTAATAATAACTTAAATACTTTATTCTTTTTTATTTTCTATATATTCTTTTTTATCTTATTATTATAACTTTATTTTTCTTATTATTTCTCTTTTTACTATCTATCTTTTTACTATAATTATTATTATATTTACTACTTTCTTCTTTTATCTTTTTAATATTTTATTATTATAATTCTATTTAGTATAAAAACTAATATAAAAATAGTAAGTCTATTTTTAAATAATATAGTTTTTTCTTTACTATATAATAGCTATATAATTTATACTGTACTTTATTACTATTAAGTTTTTTCTATACTTAGTAAACTTAGTACTTTAGTTTTAAATTAAGATTTAAAATACTTTAAATTATATCTAGTAATTTTATAATATTATATTAAATAGAAAGAATTATAATAGAATAGCTTAATAGAAAAAAAATATTATTATCTATAAATCTATATATTTTTACAGTAAATATTAAAAAGTAAAAAGAGTTTTCTATATTTATTAAGCTAGCTTTTTATTTTTAAAGTATCTATAGTATAATATATAATAATATATATTTATTATACTTTTAGATAGACTTAGCTAATAAGGTAATATACTATAGAATTCTTATATACTAATAGTATAGAATCTCTTATAGATAAATATATATTAAGCTTTTTATACTTATAATTATATATTAATTTTAATATATCTTTCTTTTAAACTTTTAAAATTACTCTACTTATATAATACTTAATATTATATTATAGTTTAACTCTTTAGAATATTAATATTAAGTATTATAATATAGTAACTTAATATAAATTCTAACTTTATTTTACTGTTATTAAAAAGTAAAAAGAAATAAAATACTTAATATTAAATTTAAAAAAAAACTAACTTAATATAGTATTAGATATTATAGCTATAACTTATATTAATCTTTTTTAATAAATTACTATTAAAGGCTACTATAATATAAAAGCTTAAAGCTAACTTAAAATAGTTATTAAACTTTTTTATTTATTTATAAATATTCTTTAAGAATATTTAATAGATTTTATAGATATATAGAAAATAATTATAAGTAATACTATTTAAACTATACTTAAAATATACTTACTTAAAGAGGGAATTTATTATATAACTTTAAAAAATACTAGCTATATTAAAAAAAATATATAGTTATATAATTACTCTTACTTATAATATCCTATAATATTAAATTGTAGTTTTTAGGCTAATTTAAACTTATTACTATTATATTATCTTTTTACTATTTTATATAACTATTTTTTATAAGTTAAAATAACTTAATTTTATATTAAAAATAATATTATTAATAGTGTTTTTTCTTTAAGTTTTTAAATTTTAAAATTATATACTATAATATTTAATAGATATTAATTAAATTTAAATAGAAAATTTTAAATATATTAGTAGAATATAAAGTAAATATTAATTAACTTATAAAGTAAGTAGTAATTAGCTATTTTCTAACTATTAAAAATTTAATAAATTTAAAACTTAATAAGAATATTAATATTAAGTATATAATTTTAATTTTATCTTTTTTTAATTTTAATCTATAGTATTTATAAAGCTATATTATATCTTATTATAAACTTAAGTTTTAATATTTATAAAGTAATAAAAAAGATATATATAAATTAATAAATTAAAGTACAGTATAAAATATAGTTACTATAATAGCTATAATAGCTATATTTATATTTATTAACTAAATAAAGTAATAAGATATTTAAGAGAAATATAAAAAAAGTATAAAAAAGTATTAAATACTCTACTAAATATAATAGTATTAAATTAAAGATATATTAAAATATTAAAGCTTTAGAAAGTTATATAAGAAATAGAAAGTTATTAAAACTAACTTAAAAAAACTTATAAAGCTTTTAGCTAGTTAATTTATATTAAAAAGTAAAGAAAAACTAAATCTTTTTTAATTTAAAAAGTAAAAGCTATAAAAAATAGATATATAATAAATATATATATTTAAAATTATTAAGTAATTATTTAAGCTATTTAATAATTAATAGTTAGATATATATTATATACTTTTATTACTTATATATCTCTTTTACTTAAATTACTAATTAATTACTAATTAATTATAAGCTTTTTAATAATAATAACTTTAATTATACTTTATAATAGTAATTAATAAATCTTTTAGTTTTTAGCTTTTAGAATAAAAGCCTTAAATTAAAACTTTTAAAAATATATTAATTTAATTAAAGTTAATAAACTTAAGCTATAATTTATAAAGCTAACTCTTTTAGTAATTATAAATTTTATTAGATTATAACTTTAAGTAGTAATATAAATATTACTATTAAAAATAAAAGTTATTATTTATTACTACTAAATTAGTAAGTATCTTTCAGTTAATTTTATATAATTTAGAAAAAGTATAAAAAGCTTACTTTAAATTCTTAAGAAAAAAGTAATAACTTTTTTAATTTATATAACTTAATTAATTACTTTTACTATTATATATAGTAAATTATATATTTAATAATTAAGAGTTTTATTTATTTTAAGAGTAATTATATAAAATATAACTATTTACTATAGCTATTATTATTTTTATTACTTTAAATTATTATCTTTATTAATTTTAACCTAATTAAAAATACTTACTTAATAGAATTTTTCTATTAAAAAAAATCTATTTTAAAACCTTTAAAAACTAAAGTAGCTAAAATAGAATATTTTAAATAAAGATAAATTCTACTTAAATTTGAAATTTAGTTAATTTTAATATAATAAACTAATTAAAATAATACTTTATTCTATTAATTATTAATTTCTATTATTAAAAATCTTTTTATTATTATATTTATAGATTTCTATTTAATTAAACTAATAATTAAACTTTTAAATTAATTAATTTAAATTAACTAACTTAATATTAAAATAATTTAATTATAGAAGATAAAACCTTTTATAATTAAAACTAAAAGAACTATAACTGCAATTTTAAAATATATTAGTATAAATAAGTTCTAATTAAAGAGATTAAAAATTAAATAATAAAAATAGTTTTTTAAGAATTAATAGAAATTTATAAAGCTTATTAAAACTTAAAAACTTAATATACTAACTTTTAAAATAGTATTAAAATTATAATAATAAAATAGTAAAATAAAGTTTAAGTTAAATATTAAACTGTTTTTATTAAAGCTTTTAAACTAGTTAAGAATTTCTCTTATTAAATTACAAACTGAAAGTAAGTAACTTATAAAATTTAAAAAAAAAAAAGAAATTAAAAGTTTAAATAACTTTAATATATAGTTTAATAACTTAAGTAATATTATTTAATTAGCTTTAAAAACTTAATACTTAATTTATTATAGTATTTATAAAAATAAATTAAAATTATAAACTCTAGCTATTTAAAAAGTTATTAAAAACTTAAAGAAGAAAGTTAATAGATAGAACTTTTTATAGCTTTTAATTAGAAACCTTAAAGTATCTATATTAATAGTAATTAAAGAAACTTTTAAATTAATTTTTAGAAATAATTTAAATCTAGCTAATTAATCTAACTTTAGAATAATTTACTAAGTAATAAATAGAGATAAAAAACACTAAAAATATATAACTTACTTAAAAGACAGCTTTAATAATAGCTAAAGATATAATATATTTACTATAGTTAATAGAGATTAAAACTAAAAGCAGAAAAAACAGATTAAATAAATAGAATTAATAACTGCTATATTTAGTACTATTTAATTAAATAGTTTACTAAAAGAGACTAAAGAAAATAGGCTGAAAAAACTATAAATTAAACTGAATACTAATTATAACTAAAAATATTATTAGATAGCTATTTTAATAATAATCTTATAATAGAAATATTTCTTCTTACTTCTATCTATATATTTAAGCTCTTTTATAAACTCTAATAGATTAAGCTATTAATTTCTATACTTTATAGTTTTTTTTATTAAAGAAAGTTATAGTAAATTTAACTTTAGCTGTAATAAAAATCTAATTAAATAATTAATATCTCTAAAAATAGTAAATTTCCTACTTATTACTTTAATAATTTTACTCTATTAGACTTTTATAATTATTATTCTTATTTTTTATATACTATCTCTATTAAATTATATCTTTTATTATAAAATTACTTTAAAATAGTTAGTATTATTAATAATATTAGCTATTTAAATAATTCTAATATTATTAGTAATATAGTAACTACTATATTACTTATATTATTATCTTTATTACTTTTTAGTATTTTCTAATAAAAAACATTTTCTATTTAATAGTATTATTAAAAAAAGAAAGATAAAAGTATTTTAATAGCTTAAGTTAATTTTAATACAATAAAATAGTAGTATTACTAGCTTTACTTTAATAAGAAAAAAGTAAAAAGATTTAATTACTTTAAAAAGTTAACTGCTATTATTAATTATTTATAGAAAAAGTATAATATTATAATTTTTAAAAGATAAGGAATTAAGTAGAAAATAATATAAAGTTATTTTAAAAAATATTACTATTTTTCTAGCTAATAAAATCCTACTTTTTACTGAAAAATATAATATAATAATAAAAAAAGATACTTTAAATTAAGTTACTCTATATAAATTATATTACTACTATATTATAGCTTATAGTCTCTTTTTACTTATATTAAACAGTTAGCTTTTTATAATTTTATTTAGTATATTTATCTAGCTATTAATAATCTTCTTTTAATAATTAATAATATAGTTAAAAATAACTTATAATAGAGCTATAATAATAAAAAGAAGTTTATAAAATAAACTTTATAAAATATTCTCTTTTTAATTTATATTATTTCTAATAACTAAATATTACTAAATTATTTAAATATAATAGAATTTATAGTTTAATTTATTATTAAAAATAATAGCTTTTAGTTTTTAATAGTAAAAATAAAAAAACTAAAAGAATAATATAATAGTAAGAATATAGTAAAAACTATTATAAAGTTTATATAAAAATATAAAATAATATTAAAAGTTAGATACTTTATAATAAATAATATTATTAATATAAATATTATAATTAATAAAGTATTAAATAACTTAAAATATAAATTTAATATTTTTTATAATTTTCTTTTTTATTACTTTAGTATTTTAACTATATTATTAATTTAACTATAATAGAATTTCTTATAGAAAAGTAACTACTTATAATAAATTTTTACTATAAGCTATTTAATAAGAAAGTAAAGTAATAAAGAAAGTAAAAAGTAATAAGTAAGCTATATAATATTATAATCTATATTATTTAAATACTTTAATAGCTTTAAATATTTATTAATTTTACTAATAGTTTAAAGCTATAATATAATAATAATACTTATTAGAATTTTATAAGGATGTATGCTAGCCCGAGGGCTTACTGAGGGCTTGCCGCACTGCAGCGTAAAGCCTCCCTTATAACCTGTTATGCAGCACAATTAAGTAATGTCGTTTACTTGAATTGTTTGATCTTTTTGGCCTAATAGCTGGGACCTTCTATTGCAAGGTTAGGCATACCGCCCTAACTCTTACAAATTTACAGTATAATATAGTTAAGTAAGTTTTTAAGCTTAAAGTCTACTAAGTTATTACTATATTTTATACTTAAGAATTAATACTATAAAATAATATTTTAACTTCTTTTAATTAAGTAATTTTAATTAAGATTTATAAATTTCTTAAGCTATTTTATAAAGCTATAATAGCTAATAAAAATATTAAAAATTCTATTTTTAATATTCTGCCTACTATAGACTACCTTCTATATTATATTAAAACTATTAAGAAAATTACTATTATTTTCTATTTAGCTATAATAATAGAAACTATTTAAATTAAACTGGCTAAATATTATAAATTAATAGAAGATTTATTAGTCTATTTAATAGTAATAGTATTATATTCTTCTCTTAAGTAAGTATATATAGAGAAAATTTAAAAAAATAGAAATAAATAGATTAAAAGAGCTAAAGTTTATATAAAAAAAGCTATAAAGAAAGATATATAAATTAACTACCTTTTATTTTATTTTTTAATTAGCTTCTATATAAAAGCTAACTTTAAAATAACTAAATAAATATAAAATATAAATAAAAAAGTAAAAAATTACAATTTTTAATATAAATAATAATAAGTATAAAGTATACTACTATAAGCCTATAATAATAATATTAAATCTATTAAAATAGTAGTTAGAATTAGTATAGTAATAGTAATTTTCTAATTTATCTTTAATAGCTATTAATATTCTATTAATTATATTTATATCTACTAAAATAGAATAACTTTTTTTTAAAGTTAAGCTTTTAATAACTATTAAATTAAATTATAATTTATACTGATAGTTTAAATATAAAAAATAGCATATAGTTCTTTTTTATATCTATTTTTAAGCTTTTTAATACTATTATTAAATTATTTTATTATTGCTTTTTTTATTATATCCCTAAATTTAAAGTATTAATAATAATATTTATAGCTATTAAATTAATATAATAATACTAGAGTTTATAATTAGATAATAATACACTTTATAAATTAAGAAACTTACCTTTAATAGAATTATTAAAGAGTTTTTATTCTAGAATTATAGGTATTTTAAGAGATTTAATATTTTAATATTTATAGATTCTTATTAATTTAAATTAAATAGATTAATAGTTTAATTTAGTTAAGTTAAATAGATTAAATAAGCAGTTTAAGGCTTTTATATATATTAATTATACTATTAAAAGCTCTATCTATAAAACTTTAATTATATATAACTAGATAACTTTACTAATACTATTTTATTAGAATTATTATTCTTTCTATAAGTATTAAAAAAAGATTATTAAGCTTAAGTATAATAACTTTTTTTTAAATAGTTATAATAGTATTAATATTAATAATCTTATAGATAATATATTTAAGAAAATTCTAAGTAATAATTTAAACTATTTTAATATATATTTAAGTAATATTCTTCTATAATAATAAATACTCTCTAAATAGATTTATAATAATTAAGAAATTAAATATCTTTAGAAGCTTTTTATTATAGCTTCTCTTTATTAACTTACTAGATATATAGAATATTTTATAACTTATTTTAGTTGTTAGATAGTCTTTTATATACTATTTACTTTTTAAAAAGCTAAAGTGCTTTATACTTTTTTAATATTAAATTTCTCTTTCTTTCTCTTTCTTTTTATTAACTTAATAATTTTATTTAGAAACTGCTTTTTTTATTAATTTAAAATGCATATTTAATTTTTTACTTTTACTATTAAAAAGCTTTAAATATTTTCTATTCTTACTAAATTTAACTAATAAATTAATATTAAGATTTTAAATAACTATATATATTTACTTCTAATAGCTAGATAGAGATATAAAGTTACTAAAAAAGATACTATTATATATTTCTATTTATAGCAGCTTTAATAATAAACTGAAAACTCTAATTAATTTTAATTAGGTAAATTCTCTATTAGTTAATTATAGTATATACTTTCTTAAGTTTCTCTAATTATATTTAGTATAATAAAGTTCTAATTATAATATTTAAAATTAAATTAAGTAGCTTTAATATAATTTACTAAACTCTATTTAAAAAGCTTTAATATCTTAATTTAACAGTTTAATAGCTAATTAATTACTATTAGATAAAAGTTTAACCTTAAGAATATTATATATCTTAAGAGTTTAAATATCTGCTTTTAAGTTTATATTTTTAAGAATATACTAACTAAGTTAAAACTTAATATCTTTATTAAATCTAAAAATAAAAAGCTTTTTTTACTTTAAAATATAAAGAGAAAAGTATTAAGCTTAATAATAATATTTAATATATAGTTTCCCTTTTAGTTTACTAATTATATTAGCTTTAAAATTACTTAATTAATATAGTTATTTTTTACTAATATATAAAGTTATAAGAAAAAACTACTAGTAGTTTAACTAACTACTAATTAACTACTAATAAGCTATTATTATAAGCTAAAGCTTAATATAAAGGTATAAATTATACTATAGTACTTCTAACTAATTAAAGCTAACTAAGTTAAATAAGATTAATTTTTTCTTTTACTAGCTATTATTACTCTATAAGTAAGAGCTTTACTTTATAGCTATAACCTTTTTAAAGTTAGCTTTTTTTTTTCTTTTTAATTTTTAATTTTAAATAGATTAATTTACTATATTTTTATATTAAATAAATTTAAAGCTAGCTTTTTACAGCTAGTATTAATTAGAAATTCTTTTAATTAAATTAGTTATTAATTAGTAAAAATCTTAATTAAATTAGTTAGTTATTAACTTAGTAAAAACTTTAACTAGCTTAATTTTAATTAGTTAAAAAAAGGGGTTTTAAATTAATTAGTTAATTTTTAAAAAAAGAGTCTTATTATTTTTACAGCTTATTATTACTATTTATATAGCTTATTATATAAAATTCAGTAATTTCCTCTATTTTTTCTTATCTTTCTCTTTATATTATTTTATTTTCTATATTAACTT
Source organism: Ilyonectria mors-panacis (assembly GCA_002991585.1). Taxonomy (NCBI): domain Eukaryota; kingdom Fungi; phylum Ascomycota; class Sordariomycetes; order Hypocreales; family Nectriaceae; genus Ilyonectria; species Ilyonectria mors-panacis. Next base: position 454,661 of record PPHJ01000106.1, on the reverse strand, counting down.
TACTTTTTAATAACAGCTTTAATATTATTATTTTTATTAAAATTTAATAATAAATTGCAAAACTAAGTTTTTCTTTATTAATAATAATTTTTTCTTACTAATTAACAATTTTTCTAATATATTATAAAGTGAATTTAATTTTTCTATAGATAAAATAGAATTCTATTTTAAGCTACTAATTATTAAATTAAAAGAAATCTCTTAACTACTATAATTACTTAATTTTTATATATATTTTATAACCTTTTTAACTTTCTTTAAAACTTCTATTATAATAATAGTATTATTCTTATTATAAAAACTTCTATAAAATAATAAGACTCTAATAGTATCCTTTAATTAAATTATATTATACTAGTATATAACTATTAGTCTATAATATAGAAGTTTTAATTTATAGATATTTAATAGCTAATAAGTAAAAAAATTAACTGCTTATTTAAAATTATAGTAAAATACAATATAAATACAAACTTTTTATAGATCTATAAAGCTAAAAAGTATTATAATTATTCTGCCTTTTATAATCTATCTATTTATTCTATTTTTTAATAGAAAACTTTAGTATAATAAGCTTTTATAAAGTTATTTATACAGTTAAAATCTCTTTCTATATAAGAAATAAGTGAAATTCTTTATCTTTTATTATTATTATTAAGTTATTTTAAGTAGAAAGATATCTATAATAATTAATAATATCTCTATATTTAATCTTTTAATAGAATAATATTAACTTAAGCCTGAATTTTAATTCTTTAATTATATAGTTTACAATATTTTATTAAATATAAAAATAATAATAAAAATAATATTTAAGAAATCTTCTAAACTTATTTTTAGTATAAAATATAGTAAAAGTATTTCCCTAAAATTTTAAATCTTAATAATATATATAAAACTAACTGCTTTAAAATACTCTTTTTTTAAGTAATTAATATTTCTAATTAGAAGTCTATTATAAATTTCACCTTTAGCCTTATTAATAATAAAAAAAGATAATATCTATCTCTAGCTTTATTAATAATTTAATACTTATAAATAAGATCTTTATCTTTTAGCTCTATCTATAGTTATTATAAATAAAGAAAAAGCACTTAAAAATACTTTTAATTTAGTTTTTCCCTCTATTTAGTAATACCTCTATATATAGTATATTAATACTAATATTAAAGAAAAGATTAAATTATAATAGAATACTAATAACTCTAATAATCTTAAAGATAATAATTTTAAATTTAATAATATACTTAAAGCTGCTAATATAGCCTTATTATCCCTTAATAATTTATAAAATAAAAATCCACTCTTTTAATATTATAGTTAGCCTTACTTAAAGATAACTTATATAGTTACTAAAGGATATTTAAAGTCTGAAAATAAGTTATATATACTTCTATTAAAGCTAACTTTAAAGTTTAGTAGAAAAGCTTAATAATATATATTTTCTTCAGTATTATATTCTCAGTTATATCTCTAAGAAATATATAGTATAACAGTTTTAATAGGTGAAATATTTTATTAATAACTATTATAACTTTAGCTAAAGAGTTAATAGTTCTACTAAAACTGTATATAAAAATATAAAGTTATTTCTAGTTATTAATATAGAAGATCTTTTAACTCTTTATTAGGCTTTTAAGATAATACTTAAGAAAAAAAAGTAAAACTATTATAAGAGAATAGATCTATTAGTATTACACAGAGGGAAAAGCTATATATTAATCTATCTTAAGGTATAAAGAAAGAGAAAAGTCTTTCCTACAATCTTAAAGTAAGCTTCTTTCTAGCTAGCTATAAGAGCAGTCTATTCTAGCAGTATAATTCTAGATACAGTATAGCTATATCCCTTAGCCCTAAGCTTTAGTCTGTAATATTACCCCTCTCTTTTAACTTTAGTAGTTACTATCTAACTCTTTATAACCTCTAATACTAACTGGAAGGCCGTTAGAACCCCTATATACCTTATTATTATCTTTATTCTTAGTATTTAAACTGTCTGAATCTTCTGGGCTTCTAAGTCTGTTATTTCCTATTATACCAAACTAGCTGAGGATTCTCTGTATATATACTGTATCTTTATTAACTAGAGCTTATATTAGTTAACCTAATATTTAACCGAGCTGCAGTATACATATTTATCTTTCTTATACTATTCTTACTATTATACTGAAGATATTGCCAGTACTATTCTTTTAATCTTTATAGGCTTTTACTCTATTACTCTACTGGATACTAAATCTTATTAACCTTACTATAAGGTTAGCTCTAGATCCCTAAGTAATAGCAGTATCTATATAAAGTTATTATAATCCTTTAGCAGCTATAATTACCCGTCCAGTCATTATATAATTTCCTTATTAAGGTAGCCCGTTAGGGTTATAATCTTTATATTATTGGGCTATAAGTCCGTACCGGCCTTATAGAGGGTTTATTTAAACTGTATAAGGAATTTAGCTAGGGGCTTAGAGTTCTATTGTAGCTTCTATAGCTGCTACTCTGCCTTCTTTATCTTATTGGGGTTGTTAAAAAGTTGTATAAGATATTCTAGTAGGGCAGTCAGATTCTATTTGTATTTTTATTTAATATACTATATATAGGCTAGTATAGAAGACTGAATCTCTATATCTAGCAAACTGTATATATAGTAGAACTAAATGCTTATACCTCTAATTGCTAGTCTATCGACACACAGTTTTATATATAGCATTAAAACCTAAGCTTCCCAGTCTTTAGTATTTCTATTAAATCGGTTAGGGTTAAGTAGGACCTGCTGCAGGCGCTGTAATTATATTGCTTCTTACAGCCTAGCAATTTGCTCCTTTATTTCCGTAATAGTAGCAATAAGCTCGGCCTCTCAGGCGTTCCACTGGCTAGTTCCCTGTGGGGTTATTGTGTATTCGTTGTGTTCGTTCGTTATACTGTATGCATTATATTGACCTTAAGATAATATAAGGAGATAGATCTATTGGTGTTACACAGAGGGAAAAGCCATATATTGATCTATCTTAAGGTGCAGAGGAAGAGAAGAGTCTTTCCTGCAATCTCAAAGCGAGCCCCTTTCTAGCTAGCTGTAAGGGCGGTCTATTCTGGCAGTATAATCCTGGATACAGTATGGCTATATCCCTTAGCCCTAGGCTTCAGCCTGTGACAACTATATTTAATATACTATAGAGATAAATATATATATTTAATGTAAATTTATATATTAAGAATAGCTTTATAATATTAATATATAAGTCTTATATATTGCAGTTAACTTAATAGCTTACTAAGCACATCTTATAATAGCAGTATATTTTATAGAGAAAATCCATACTTAAAGTATCTTTCTATCTGTATAGACAGCTTTATATAGCAATTTATACTTCTATATACTTATTGTATCCTGAAGCAGCTTAAGGCTTAAAAGAGCATCCAGAAGGATAATATTTATCTCTGCTAGTAGCTTAAGAAGCCTCTAGTGAGAAAACTGTGTATTTATATGTGAAATATGCTAACTTCTACTGCCTAGGACTTTAAAGAACTACTCCTCTGAATCCAAGACCCCTATGTTGCTCAGAACCTTTACGGTCGACCCCGAGCTACAATGAACTAAAAGACTGCTATTCCGTTGAATCTTGGGTCTCTATATAGCAGCGAGACCACAAGATCATCATCATCATCATCATCATCAACACGTTCATCAACACCATCGTCAACGCGCTCATCAACTGCTTCAACTGCTACAAGGCAGAGCCAAAGCTGCTATAATATACAGCAGCTGAATCCGAGTATCCGTCGAAGCCGTACACAAGCCGAGATTGAGGCGGATTTGCCCACATCACGGGCTTCAACGCCGTTATCAACTCGTTCACGAACAGCTACAAATACAAGGGGAAGAGGAACACGAGGAAGACGCGGAAGGGGAACCCGGGCTAGCTTGAGGCTCTCAGCAACACCAACGCCATCCGGCGATACCTTCATGCCGGTCATTCAATCGTCCCTATGAGATGAGATTGTGGTGAGGTCTTTGGACCTAGGCTAAGAGACTTTTTGCGTGATTCTTGGTCACCTCTAGCTGTCATAGAATTTTTGGTATGTAGAAGGAAAGGAAAGGAAAGAGAGAAGAAATTACTGAATTTCACGTGACAGGTTATACGATTATCAATAAGGGGTTATCTGAATAGCACGACTCTTTATAAAAGATTTAATATATTTTTCTATAATTAACTATAGTAGTTTTAAAAAGTAGCAATTTCGCCTATTTTGGTGGGGGCAGGTGGTCGAAAGGTGGGTTGGTCGGTCACTAGGGCATCTGACTTATCCCAACCATAACAGATCGACTCGCCCAAAAACGCGACCGAAGCAATAAGAACTTCAAGAAGGCTTGTGAGAGGCTCATAGAATGCTGCGATGATATCAGTGACAAGTATGACGCGGACTTTTACCTCTTAGTACGCCGAAAAGGTATCTCGCGAGAGTACTGCTCACTCAATGACACCCGGTGACCCACAGCCAGGGACGAGCTCGATTCAAACATGTTAGAATGGTCCTCGCTCCCAGGACCTGGTGGAAGCTTTGCCAGCCGAGCCGATCTCATTTCGAGCCCCGAGGGAAGGGCATCCAGGCGATGTCGAAACGAACCGAATGGACGAAAAGGCAAGCATTTGACGGTTATAGCCTAGTATAGCTCGATACTTCAGCAAGAAAAGCTACTGCGTCGTCTTGTGGTTTTGGGATGCGTATGTTTGGTTCATGGTATACTTATTTCCTTCGTTAGATACTCGCAGAATGGAGAAAGCTCATCGTGCCATGCTTCGCGGCGCTGACTCTGGTGTTGCTCGGTGTTCCTGGCCAACCAATGGATTCGAGGCCAAACTTCCTTAGCATCATCAGAAACGCGTCTTCTCCGTAGTATTCTTTTCTTCACCGCTGAGTCCTGCTGTCTTCGCCCATCGGCCATGCAAGGACGCCCCTGCAAGCCACAACACGGCCAGCACTGACAGAGGAACAACATGGATGACCGACCACGCACGATAACCTACATACGCAAGAGGGACGGGCTCAGGGCGCTACAGAAGCGACCATGGGATGCCCGGGATTTTCTCTGGTGGACGTCAACGGAATGTCAATTATTAACGTATACTGACCCACCCCATGACGCCTATTAGCGAAGCTACACAGCTACTGCCCGACCCTACCCGCCAGCGAATTGCATCATTGGAGGGGACTTCTACGCAAAACACTCGCTCTGGGAGCCTGGGGTGGTTCAGCCTAGAAACCAAGGAAACAACATAGCAAAATGGGCGGCAACACACCGGCCCGCCTACATCGGAGAGGTCGGAGCAGCAACATACGCAAGTGGCCACGTCCTCGACCTGACGTTCTCCAACATCCCATTCGCAACGGCGGACATCATGGACTCACTGCACCCAGGGACGGACCATGAAGGCATCCTGATCACAGTGCCGCCTCAGAGGCCTCCAATCTGCGAACAACACAGACTCTCAGTACCAGACGATAAGCTCGAGGCTTTCACCCAGCTCGTTACAGTGGGAGCCGCCTCTATCCAATTCCCCCTCCATCGTCCCTTGAATCGATTTCCACCTTTCCTGAGTCCAAAAGATGCCTGACGATCTCCTGGTGGCCCCTGGCTGTGGCGTGCGATAATGGTGTCTGGCCATAAATATCCCTCGAATCGATCTCGACTTTTCCCGAGTCTAAAAGAAGCTTTACAGTCGACTCGTAGCCCCTAGCTGCAGCCTGTGATAACGGTGTCAGGCCTGTCCTATCCCTCGACTCGATGTCAACCTCTCCAGAGTCGAAGAGGAGTCAAACGATCGACTCATGCCCCCGGTTGAGGCCTAGCAGAGCGGTGTCCAGCCATGCGTCGGGGTCCCATCACCGTTGACTTGGCATTGCACAGGATGAGCGACGAGGCGTGCAGAAAAGCTAGGTTTCACATTGCAAAGGTCCCCATCTCTAAAGTCGAAGAAATAAGGCGACGGGTCAATGCATCCCGGAGACTTTCAACCAACCGCTGTAGATGGCCAGCCGTTGGCAGGATGAGAGGTAGTCCAAAACTCCTTCGCAAGGCGGTAGGGTGAAGAGGACGCGGTATTGCAGGGAGCTGCATGACAGGAAACCGCATGGCAGGGGGCTGTGGGGGCTATTCCCCCTGTTATGTAGCTGACAAAACGACAGAATGGGCTGGTGTTATAGCCATATCGGACATGGTGGTTGCAAATTTTAGAACGCAGGATCTCCTAGACTCAAACTTCCGATCTGGTCTTAGTGTCTATTTCATCTAGGAATATCATCAAAGTATTACAGCTTTCATAAAGTTCGCTTGCGCCTAGATATATATATAGTTAGATATCTCTAAAAATAAAAATAAAAAAAGCTATAGGGGTATATTATAGTGATTCGTTGAAGTCGTGATGAGAAGGTTATCAGATTAGTGGTAGAAGAAGTTGTCTTAGTAAGGCATGATGACTGTAGATAGTGAGCGTGTAGGTGCTCTCGCCGCCTTTCGAGGGCTGACGGCCTGTCTTAGTCAGGGCTAACGGGCCCCCCATACAGCCCGTATAAGGTGCGGCCCGGGTAGTAAAGTAGTTAGGCCCGTATATCAATTGCAGAAGAATACGGTTATTTAAGGCCGCCTCTTGACGCACGTCGCGAAAAGCTCATCCAGGAACGTTGTCTCCTCCTCGCTCCCAGACGCCTCCACATTCCATCCGTCCCCCTGGAACGCAACCGACTCGGCAAACATGGGGCGGGAAACGTGTTCCATCTCGATTGACCGGTCCGGCTTTGACCGCCTAGAATGCCTACGGGTCTCCAATGCCAAGACGCCGCGCTTCGGGATCGCCGCCGCTGTGCGCTTGCTTCTTCCGGCTGAACTCGGGCGGGACGCCGACAGCGCCGTGGGGGATGTTGTGTTCTCCTGGTTGGCGTCCCGCACGTCCACTACTACCTCCTGCGACACCATGATCCCTCCAAACGACGGCTGAGTCGGTGACGTTAAGGAAGGCTGGGATCCAGCATGTTGATATGGGAATGGTGGAGGTTTGGGCTGCCTTGTCTGTCCACAACCACTGTGGGAGTTCTCAGTTATGCCGAGCTCATCGTCAGGCTTGCTGCCGCTGGAGCTACTGTTGCATAGGGCAAGAGTTGACGAGCTGTGGTGGGACATGGCGTCGATGCTTGATCTCTCCACCGGCACAGGCGGTAGGGACGACAGAATGGCGGACATCTCACGGTGCAGGGCGCGGCCGAACACGGCATGGTGCGGCGAGTTTTCATACACCAGCTGACGCACCTTAAAGAGCTGTAGGGGCACAAATGTCCAGGACCGGCCGTGCACAGTGGCGTTGATATTGAGGATGACCTGCAGGGTGATGAGCGGGCAAGTGTTTGGGCCCGATGAGGAGCCGTCCAGCGGCCGGCACGGTATCTGGACGACCCTAGCCGAAAGTGACGCCTCTTCGCACACGTGGCTATTAATCTCGTTCCCCAGGGCAGAGATGGCCCCTCGCAGCTGGGCAGCGAATTGGGCCTTGAGGGGTTGGGGGTCGTTCATGAGCTCCAGCCGTCGAAGGAGCGTGGGCACGGGCTGGCCATCGAGGTCTAGGAGAAAGTCGTGGTGCCACTGCTGAAGCTTCTGCACAGGTAGCATGACTGTCGGGAGGGTGTTCCGCGAGTTTCTATTAACCAAGACGTCGAATCCGAATCTGTCCACCCGGGCGCGGAGAGCAAACACGCCAAGATGGACCCCCGGCTCGACTGTGGCCGTGCTCTCCGTGTAGGTGGCCATGTCGAGCAGTTTTCCCTCCAGCCGCTGTGTCCTGATCTGCATGCTCGATCGGATGATGTCGACAACACGTCGCGGCTCGGCGAACCGGAACCCGGAAGCTTCAAGTCTGGCCATCTCATGGGATGCACTTACATGCCGCACCAAGAATAGAAGAGACCCTCGGCCGTTCAGGTCTTGGCTCGGCCTCAACCCTGTCTCGAGCAGAACGTCTTGGTCTTGGGTCTCTTCAGCCTTCGGCCTCACACAGGCATCCGGGCCATTAGGGTTAGCTATCTCGTCGGTCGTTGGCCAAGGTTGGGTGAGTGGCCGTGGTTTGCTGTTAGTGCCTGTGGCGAAAATCTCGTCCCAGAGCACTCCGGCGTTGGCGATATCCTCGCCCATCGCCGACAGCGTGGACGCAGCAATACAGAACAGCTCGCGAAATTTCATGTCGTAATTTTCGACGAGTTGGCCGTTCTCCTGGACCAGTTTGATGGACCCCATGCCACGCCTGCCACCATGGGGGAGGTAGTCCAGGTGCGTCTTCATCCAGTTGAGCAGGGTCGCAACGTTTGACCAGTTTCGGGACGCCCTGTACATCCAGTGGAATAGGGGATGGGCCGTGCTGAAGATGTCGTCCACTGACTTTTGCGGAAACACCTCCGTGATCGTCTGGCTGGGCAGTAGGCCATCTGGGTTGACTAGGATCCTACCCTGATCGTCGAACACTGCAGCCGCCAAGATGATTTGCTGTGCCTTTGCAGCATATCGTTTCCTCGTCCGCGCGGTACAAATGGCGGTGGTGATCATGATACAAGATGCGACAATGGACTAGTAGTGTGTTAGCAAAAAAGGAACTCTGATGACTACGTGGTTTCGTCAACTGACCAGGCAGATGACTGCTATGACCGTAGTATTCCTCGAAGTCTCGCCATCAGTGGAAATGTGCACATGTCGTAACGTGTATCTCGTCCCCAAGGCCGCACACCAGTGCATTCCAGACACGGCGCCGGCGAGGATGAAGGCGCAACCAATTCTCCTCAGGGTCGAGTCGGTCCAGGCGTTCGCGAAGACGAAGAACAGAGACAGAGCTGTTGTGCTAGCCGAAGGGGCAATGACGGCCGCGCCGACGACGTTGGCGATGTTGTAACTGCAGTGGTAGTTGCTGATGGACGCATCGCCTAGGTAATGCATGCCGCAGATGGCACCGCCTGAGAGCAAGCCCGCCAGACAGACGCGCCACCATCGGACGTCTTCGTTGATATTGACGGCGAGAAACGCAAGAAGCAGAACGACGATTGGTACGAAAAACGACGCAACAGTGGTGCGAGCCGAGTAGACAATTTGCAGATCCGGCTCTCCATTCAACAGGGTAATCGCCCGGTTTGCGATGAAATGCTGCGAGGTTGATCAGCTGGAAAGGCTTCCTAGGAGTCCTGACGTGGTGGCGAGGTCTAACCATGGACCATATTGCAATCCCTTGCATCGATATCGCCGCGCCCCCGAGCAAGAGACTACAGGATAAGGCGGTTAGCCGGATTCCTGTTTGAGATGAGAGTGACGGAGACAAAGAGAAACCTCACAGATTATACGTTCCCTTGAGGGAGGTTCGCCGGCGGATCAGTTCGAGGGTCGAGCCGGCGCCGAGCGTGCTGATGGCGTAGCTCAAAATCACGAATCCAACATTGAACGAATGGGGGACCGTTTCCCCTATGTACCGGTCCAACGACTTGTTTGGCGGTCGACATGTTTCCCGGCTCGTCCGATATTTCGTAGTCCTGAGTAGAGTCGTGTTTATTGCCGCTGCTTGGTCAGAGGGATGGCAAAGTCGCCGCAACATGACAATCCCAGGCCATTGTCGGGCACCCGAGATGTTTTAACTTCAACCTCCATGCTTAAAGTCATATCGCAATGTTCGGGACCAAATTCATGCACATATCGCCTGGGACCCCGTCCCGCCCTTCAGCTCTCCTTCAGTCGTCGCTTACAACGCCACGTCAGGTCGCCAAATCACAATGGAAGCTGTCAGCCAGCCTCAGGTCACGAAAAAACCCAATCGGGAGCGAGAGCCGAGGCCACCCTTGCCGCAGGGCTGGATCTCACCCCCCCAACTGGTCGACGCTTTCTGAGTTTAAGCAATCTCCGCTGACCAAGGTCAACAGTCCTGGAGATCCTTGCCTTCTTTGGCGGGATTGTAACCCTTCATCCCATCCACTATTCCTACCATGGTACACAGCGGGGACAGAGCCCAACCGCCAGGTCTGCTTCTGGCAATAAGATCCTCCTCCAAGGGCGGCTGTGATAATATGACTGATCTTTAGTAATACCAGGCCATCCGAAACCACCCGGAATATATCACATATCAACAATATGATCGCCGGGAAGCCGCACCGGGATGTTGGCCATCCGATCTAGGGCCTTTGCTTGCGCCTTGTAGTCGGTACACGCAAACGCTGGTGCGCAGCGGCACTAAGGCTGAATGCTTGTTGACAACCGAGAGCAAGGTACAGAGCGCCCGAAGCGCTGAACAGGGCAATCTCGGCAGCCGAGTCCACCAAGCCACCAAATGATAATGGCCATGGCGAGGGTACTTGTGGCTCCAAGCATCAAGACGCCCCCAATGAAGTCGATGTGTGCGAGACGAGCACGGAAAGGGGCCCCCGCCTTGGAGTCTGACGGCGGAAGGATAAAAACGGCAGCTGGCAGGATCACCGCGCGCGAAGGGAAGGCTGATATAGAATGCTCATCTGTAGAGAATGTAAGCACTTCAAGTAAACCGTGGGCAGGCATTCACCCCAGCTCATCCTCCGCGACGCCGCGGGCAACGAGTACCCCACCGCCGGCTTCGGCGTGCAGAACGTCCACTGGGCCATCCGCCGCAACCCGCGCTACTGGGCGCGCCGGGACGAGTTCCTCCACGAGCTGTTTCCCCTAGAACGGGGTGGCTCCCCCTAGAGCGGGGTGGCGGCCCTTCGAGCCCGGGACGCGGCTGTGCATCGGCCAGGACCTGGCGATGAGGGAGATCAAGGCGACGTTGGCGTGTGTGGTGCGCCAGTTTGACTTTGAGGACTGCTATGCCGAGGTCGACAGGGAGAGTGGCAATGTCCCGCGAGGGGGGTGGGATCTGAGCCAGGTTGGGGGGCACAGGGCGTGGCTTGTCGAGGCCGGGTCAGCGCACCCGGCGGAAGGGTTTCCGTGCCGGGTAAGAAGGAGCGGATGCCATTCATGTCTGGTATCTGTTTTGCAGGGGAAGAGGGGGTCGTCTTATGCAGACATGGCCTAGACTTGATGGGTTGTTGCTGCAGCTTCTCGAGCATAGCTTCACGGCCAACAAAGGTGTCATTTCGTGGATACGGAACGAGAACTGGGGTCGAGTGAGAACACCTTCAGGTGAGACTAATCTGGGTCTACTTACACCACACTTCAGGCTGCTCCATAGCCGAGCGCGATTCTGCTTGAATTAGCGCGTCCTCTGGCAGACCTGGCACCGAGCGTCCCGCAAATATCACGTACCTTGCGACGAAGACACCGTCAGCGAGGAACATCAGCTTGAGTCGAATCACGTTCCTTTCTCCCGATACAACTCATCAACCCCGTCAGCCATCAACCCTAACCGAACCGTAAGGCCAATCCCTGACGGGATCTCTGTCTGGCAGCTTACCGAGGAAAGGGTAGCAGACTTACAGCGAACGATATTGGATTAATCAACCACCTGCTGGGCAAGACTGGTCATCCCAAAGTTTGCCAAACCCGAAGTTCCCCTCCTCGTGGAATTCTTCTGTGACGAGGTCAATCCCATAGTCCCGCTGTTCGAACGAGACTCCCTGCTATCCTCCCTCCAGGACCAATACCCCGCGGACACCAATGAGTGGGATCCCGCTCGATGGGCGTGTCTCAAAGCCATCGTCGCCATTGCTCTCCAGATGAAGACACTTAGTAGCGCGTTTAGGGCAGTCTCTGGCTTTTCTTGGAGCTTCTTCAAAAAAGCCTTTGCCGTGTACCCCAAGCTTATCGAAAAGGTCTAATAGACGAAGGTACGGCCGTGGATGTTCCAGACCGGGAGGGACACACACCGCTGAGGTACACGCTTCGACCAACCTACGCGACCGATGAAGATGTCCGGTATCTGATCAGCAGAGGAGCTGATGTCACCGCAAGAGTCTGGCTCAGCGGGACTTGTACTACGATGCTGGAGCTGGCTTACTATATAGGTGGCTTCCTCTACGTGAGAAGACTGCTGAAGGCAAATGCAGAGGCTGACAACTCTCTCGGCTTACTTTAGCTCGCTCTTAGAGCACTGTGTTATAAAACCCTGGGAAGGATGAGGTAGTATTAGAGATACCTTATTAAATCAACTATTACTAATTTCTTTATTAAAATATTAATTACTTACTTAAAGTATAATATTAAAGTATAACAGCTTAACGTATTTTATCACCGAGTCGCGTACGTTCCATTACAATGCGTATACATTCCTTCTAAAACAAATTCCCTCTATAATATAAAATGCCTCAGTCTTTAAATGAATCTAGGGTTATTTTAGCCCTTGAAGCTATCAAAAACGATAAGAATCTTAATGTTCGAGCTGCAGCTAAGATCTACGATGTACCTGCTATGACAATTTGTGATCGACGCGACGGTCGTACTGCTAGATGCGATACCAGACCCAATTCAATAAATCTTATGGAATCAGAAGAGCAGGCTATTATCCAATATGTACTTGAACTAGCAACGTGATTATTTCCTCTTAGATTGTGTGGTATTGAAGAAATGGCTAACTATCTACTATGTGTATGCGACGCACCATCTGTCGGCAAACTCTGGGCATATAGATTTGTCAAACGCCAGCCAGAGCTCTGTATACGTTGGTCTTGCAAATATGACTATTAGAGGGCTAAATGTAAAGATTTAAAAATTTATTAGCGAATGGTTTGCTCTTGTGCAGAATATAAAGGCTAAATACGGGATTCTTAATGACGACAGCTATAACTTCGACGAGACTGACTTTATAATGGGTATAATCTTTGCAGGTATAGTGGTCATAATATCTGACGGCTGTATAAGAGCTAAATTAGCTCAGCCTGGTAACCGGGAATAGTTTAACTAATTTAAGGCGTCAATGCATACAGTTGGGCTATCCCGCTATTTATTATTCTTGCTGCATAATACCATCTTACCAATTGGTATTAAGAATGCAATCTTCTAGCTGATTGGTGTATTGCAATAATAGACAATAGCTGGACTACTAATGAGATTAGTCTATAATGGATTAAACACTTTAATAATTATATAGCAGCTTGTATAAAGGGCACATATCGCCTCTTAATTCTTAATGGTTATAAGAGCTATTATTCAATAGGATTTGAGCTCTATTGCAAGCAGTATAAGATTATTACACTCTATATACCTCTATATTTATCTTACCTTCTTCAGCTATTAGATATTAGCTGTTTTAGCCCACTTAAGTAGGTATTTAGTCGTCAGATTGAGAATCTAATATGTATGTATATTATGCATATTAGCAAGCTTAAATTCCTCTGTTCCTTTTGTATAGCCTTCTTTATCTTTATGACTGAGAAAAATATTAAAGGGGGCGTTATAGGAGCTAGTCTTATGCTATATGGCCTACAGAGCGTTCTCTTAAAGCTTGATGTTTACCTACGCACACTAACACCTCTAGCAGACCTCCCTAAGATCAGGCAACCTTAGGTCTTAAAGACACTATAGAATATATATGAAGCTAGCTCACATTCAGAGCATATAAAGTCTTGTATCTCTGCTCATCAAAATAGCTCTCCAAACCTCAATGCTGGCTGCTATAGATCAATTTACAAAGGAGGCAACATCCATTATGCATGAGGTAGCTCTTTTATATGTAGAAGTTATATTACTTCATACAGCAAATAAGGCAATAAGTAAGCGCCGGAGGGTAAAAAGAACACGTGTACAGCTTGGCGGATCCCTTAGTATACAAGATGCACAGGATCTATTAGATCAGAAGAATCTAGATCAGCAGATCAAGATGGAAGAACGCCCGAACTGCAGCCAGCTGCTCGGGCAGGTCGGTTATAGTAGCCCGGGCGCGACTCGGGATAGCCGCCTCCGCTACTACGGCCCGGCCTGTGTATATAAGGCCGGCGAGGGTGCTGGTGAAGTGGTGGGCCGGCTGCAGCTGGCCATTCTCGCCGTCGATACCTAGAACGGCGACGAAATGCCAGAGCGGGCTCGCAAAGGGGTCAGTTGGCAGCCGCTGCATCCAAAAGCCGGCTAGGACCGGTAAGACATCTTCCTCCAGCCCCCTGTCTGTTGCCTGCTCACCTTCTTCTTCCTCGTCTTCTTCTTCTTCTTCGCCGCTGCTGCTCTCCTCCGTACTGCTATCGCCACCCTCGCAGCTGCTGGGCCTCCCTCTGCAGCCGCCGCCATAGCCTCGTCAGCCGCCGCCTCTGCCGGGCGGTGAAGGAGAAGGTATGCTGCTCGGCGAGGTTGGCGGCAGCAAGGGGCAGGACCCGCATACAGTAGCAGAGGAAGCGCTTGCTGTAGCCCAGATAGCGATCCATGCTGGCCTTCTCCTGCAGCGGCCCAAAGGGCCGGCTGTAAGGGTCCTGCAGATAGAGGCTGGCGAGGAAGAGCCGGGCGATGTGGGGTATCTGCTGCAGGCCGGCGATGCAGCGGCCGAAGAAGACGCCGTCGAGGGCCGAGACGAGCACCTTGAGGCCCGGCTCGTCCTCGGGCTGCGGCATGCGGCTCGCCGCGTAGATGGGGCGTAGGTTTCGGCTGCGGAAGTGGTCGATCCAGCCCGTGTGCCTCAGCCAGTTGGTAATCTCGTGCTTGCTAACGCCCTCTTTGAGCATCTGGAGCTGCATTTCCTGCTGCTGGCCTTGCTCGTAGTCCCACTGCAGCTGGATGCGGGCTGCCAGCTGGGCCTGCTGCCTCTTGATGTCAGCGTCCCTCTGCCGCCGCCGCTGCTGCTGCAGGCTGCTAGCGGCAGTAGCTGCAGTAGCTGCAGTTGGCGTTGGCGTTGGCAATGCTGCAGCAAGTGGAGCGGCTGTAGGGTCAATAGAGAAGTAGAAGCGCCTTAATGACTGAGTAAAGAAGGTTTGGATCTGAACCTGGCGCTAGAGGCCAGCCCGGGCCTGCTTGCTTCTGGCTTTGTGACGCTAGCTGCAGTGTATTTTATAGAGCTTCCAGTTGATAGTGAGGAAGCCAGAGCATTTCCGGCATCAAAAGCCGTAGTGGATTGGAAGCTTAGCAATTAGAGCTATAGCCTCATACTGTAGCTACTACTGCTGCTACGAGCTGGGGCCGCTTAGGTTCCGTTAGCTATAGTGCTTAATAAGAGCCTTATAAGTAGGCCAGCTGAGGTTAGTATGCTGCTTATATAGGTAACTAGCTAGGTTAGTAACAGTATAGCTATAAGAGGTATAGAGGAGGATATTATAGCTGGTATTATAATAGAATTAGTTCAGACTACTTATAGCAGCTTTAGCCTCTTACTGTTACTACTGCTACTATAATACTCCTTCTATATTCTTTATATTCTTTTTCTTTTATTCTTTTCTATTCTTTTCTTTTCTTTTCTTTTTTCTCTTTCTTTTTAAAAAAAAGAAAAAAAAGAGCTATAAAAATAAAAGAGAATAAAAAAATAAAAGAGAGAAAGAAAGTAAGTATTAATATTATTAGAAGTAAGAAAAAGAGGTTACTATAGCTATAGAATTTAGAGTTAAAAGTTAAAATTTTGAGAATTAAAAGTTAAGAGTTAAAAGTTAAAAGTTAGATATTAAGCTCTAATTAGCTAATAAAAACAGTTATCTTAAGTTATAGTTATTATAGGCTATAATATATATAGATAGAGATAGTAGGCCTATATAATAAAAGCTAAAGCTAATAGAGCTATAGGAAAATAGTTATTTTAAGCTATAGATAGCTTAAAATAACTGTAGATTTACAGTTAGATTTATCTTTATTCTTAAGGAAAGTAAGCCTATTTAATAGCTTTTAATTTTTAAATAGTCTATAAGTAATTATATTTTAAATTATTAAATTCCCTTTAAATTAAATAAACACTTTTAAGAGATTAATATAAAAGTATTCTAATAGTTTATACTTACTGCTATAAGCTTTACAGTTATTTTAATTTTTATCTTAAGTAGCTTTAAATTCTAACTTCTTTTTTTTTTAGCTTAAAATCTATATAATTAGATAATTATTTCTTTAGAAGTTACTTTAATTTAGCTTACTGTAATAAATAGAAGATTTACTATTTTTAAGAATAATAGTTATTTAATTAAATTCTTATTACAGCTAGAGTTAAAACTGCTATAGCTTTCTTTAATAGAAAAAGCTATAGAGTATAAAAACTAGTAGTCTAATCTATTAGAGCCTATAAAAAAGCTTAGATATATAGATAGAAGTAAGAAGAAGTATCCCTCTTATAAAATTATTACTAGAATAGCTATTTAGTAATATCTTCAGTTATAATTAATCTTCAGCTTAATTTACAGTCTTTCCAGCCTATTTTTTTCAATCTCTTTTAGTAAACTATTTAATAAAATAGTACTAAATATAGTAGTTATTAGTTCTATTTATTTAATCTGTTTTTCCCGCCTTTAGTTTTAACCTCTATCTACTATAGTAAATATATTATACCTTTAATTATTACTAAAGCTGCCTTTTAGGTAGGTTATATGTTTTTAGTATCTCTTATTTCTACCTACTACTTAGTAAACTAGCTTACTTATAGTATTTTAGTGTCTTAACTTTAATAGTAATTAGTATAGAGGTTTTATAGTAAATAATATTCTCTTTTTACTATTTTAGACACTTAAGAATAAATAAGTATAAATACCTAAATAAAGCTAAGTAGTATAGCTTAAAACTAACTAACTGCTTCTAATTATTAGAATCTAACTACCTATACTTAGCAACCAGCTAATTTAGAAAACTTAGAAGATTTAATTTAAACTATAGGTTCTAAATTATTCCTCCTTTAAGGGGTAAATATAAAATGCGCCACAACTTAGACGCTACCTTCTGCTGGCTAATAATTAGCTACTAGGGAGTATTATATTACACTAAGTGAATAAAATTATAATAATAATAATAAAAGCTCTTAATTTCTTATTTAATAAAGAGCTAGGGATTAGTCTTATAGATGAAAATAAGAGCAGCCTCTAGCAGCCTTTAGGACTAAGGTTTAAAGGTTTAAAACTGAAGGACCTACCTACTGAAAGTCTAAAACCTAGTCCAGACCGAATTTCTAGCAGTCAGTCTGGAAGCTGGTTCAGGCGTCTCACAGTAATCCCAAAATATAACATATTATTATCCCCTTTAGTATCAGTGTTACGCAAAAACCTTAGATTGTTACATATTAATCTACTTATACCAGCTTTACACTTATCTTGCGCCAGCTAGGTGTCAGATTATAATTAATTTTTAATCTTGCTTTTCAGTTTTTTGTATATAAGCTGAGTAGTGGGGTTATAAGTTAAGTATTGTATTTAGTAGTCTATTTATCTAAGGCTCTATTATAGCTGAAATAGATGTCTATAAGTGCAGTAGACTTCTAGCTTTAATAAAAACAATATATTATAGGAAAGAAAGAGTAAATAAAAATACTTAAGAGATAAATAGCTTTCAGACGGACTGAATTTAACTTAATTTGCACTTTAAGCTGGGATGTAATATATTATATATTAGCAGAGAAAATAGAGGCTACTATTTAGTATTATATACTTTTATAACTGCAAAATGACAACTTAATAATATATCTCAGATTATAATAGAATTAATACTAAATAAAAGCTCTTAATAACTTAGTAACTATAATCTGGCTGGTATAAATATGATTTTCACAGGAGCAACTAATATAAGTCTTAGTATCTTAACTATTTCGCTCAGTAGGATGTTATATAAGCCAGTCTACTCTATAGGTATTAAATAGAGGCTATTTAGTATCTTGCCTATCTGTAATAGCAGAGTTTATATCTTTTAACTTTACAACTTGGGATTTATAGCTCAGATAATATACTCTTTATTATCTCTTAGGCTATAAATATTCTTCTTAGAAATCAGCCAGATAGCCCATTTTAAATCTATAAAATTAAGTTGCTACTGAGTATATATATATATAGGTAATTTTAGGCTCCTATTAAGAAGACTGTTTCAGTTATATAATACTTAAGATATAATATATTAACACAGTGTAATAATTATACCTACTAATATATCTTAGCACTATCTTAAAAATTTTGCCACGTACAGTTAATACATCCGACGCATTGGGTCGTGGAGTTCTTAACTGTGTTCTCTGCAGCAACCCCCAAACTCGGGAAGATGCTGCTTGACGCACGTTGAGTCTTGGGCGCACTAATAGTGAGACTGTTAGTCTGCGTCCCTCGTACTGAACTACTGGTCAGTCTGGTCGAGTTACACTGGACTATCAGTGTGGTCTAAAAGGCCTGCACTAAACCATCAGTGTAGTCCGAGAGACGCATACTGAACTAATAGTCCATAGACTATTAGTTTGGACTACAGTGTGGACTAATAGTGCTCTTAATGGTCCGCACTATTAGGAGCGCTGCTTATAGATACAGTTCAGAAAGTTTAAGTTGAAAGAAGTACACAGATAATTACTTATAAGGTAGAGAACTTCTTCTACGCTGGCCAGATATAAGCGCATTATTGCAGTACAACCTATAACCTTAAACTTCTTATTTAACAGTTAGTTCTTAACGTGGAGTCCGACCCTAGCCGATTTGCTGCTTTCGAGGCACTTGAATACCTCAAAGCTTATTATATAGTATGTTTCCTAGCAGAACTATCTGCAACACATAGTTCACTAATAATTCGCCAGGTTGCCATAAAGCGCTTCGTTAATAACGTCTCAGTCGAGGTAATCGAAACAGGACTTATTGGTAAACTTAGAAGCATCATTGATCCTGTTGGTATCTCAACGATGCCTGCAGAAGAGTTAAATGGGTTGCTGGCGAGACAGATAAGGCTCGTAGAGCTCGCAAGAAGCTCCAAACCTAACTCTCGGTGCTTAATAGTGGCGTGGAAATTTGTAAGAAATTTTCTGGGTTTGGAATGCTTGGTAAGATAATTAAACCTAAATGGGGGTTTGAGAAAGATGTGAATATCTGATGACTTTGAGCAGATTTTGATGACGATCCTCTGAGTGATACTGACGCTGCATTGGATACTGAAGGGAATGAATCCAACTTGGCATTGTACTCCTCCGCACGCTCGCGCGCAAGCCTATTGGTTGATTCGATAATGGAGATTGGTTCCTGTTCAGTAATCCAGGCAGAATCGGGAGAGGTGGGGGGACAGGCGAGCTGGGCTCCTTCCGTGGCCGCAGCAGTAGAGATCGCATTGAGCGGCGAAGACGGCGTTTGAGCCGTCCTGCCGAGGGCGGGAGAGGTACCAACAGGTCCATTCACAACAGCAGGGCTGTTTTGCAAGAGGGTGGTGCGGGTACCTCGATTAAGATGGGCGGGAGTATGAATTCCCAGATCAAAGGGGGTCTGGGGCAGGCGGACTGGTGGTGGCTGATGACTGTTGAAGTGTATTTGTTAAGGAAATGGGTGTAATTCAGGCTACTTCCTTAACATATGCGTGCCAAGAAAGTAAGATGACAGGGAAAGGTGAGCGAAGCAGGTTTGCGGATAGCGTCGAAATCTCTAGGGTAGGACTAACGGTTAACCCATGGTAAGAGCATCGAAGGGATATCAGATAAATCAGATATTCAGAGACTTAAATCTGATTTGTTTGATCTGATTGGATTCCGTATCTGAATTGAATTGATTGATCTGGCTGATATATCTGGTTGTTAATCTGATCTGATGGCAGCGCTAGATCAGACCCTTCTCCGGTAAACGTGAGGTAGCTACATCCTACTTATACTAGCTATAAACTTCAATATTGGCCTCATATAAGAAGCATGAAGGTCATCGAAACAAAACGTTACGCATTAAACCACATCTTGGCAACGCGTAACCCCTTCTGATAATCATCCACATCCAAGTAGAATCTCCATGGACTCAACGCAACATGCACCGCATGGCATTCTGGGTAGATAGTGAGGGGAGCTTCCCTACCGGCACTATTCCACCGTATCACATCGGCCGTAAACAGAGATCCAAAGACGATGCCGCCAAGGCCTGCCGCAATTGCAAGAGTTACTGTTGGGCCGACATTGAGCGCCTCGTACGCCTCCTTGACCATTTGCATTGCTTGTCGCATGGACCATGGCCTGCTACTCGAGTTATTTATCACGGGCACTAGCAGCGCAGCGAGAAGTGGGAACACTGCTGCTAAGGTAAAGACTATAAAGTAAGCGAGAATATACGAGCCCGACGCAAGCGCCTCGAACTTGTATCTGAAGCCGGGGTCGTGAAAGAGCCAGGCCTTGGAACAGAGCCGGTCCGGCGAGCACGTCGAGACGCCGGGCGCACCAGGGATCTGGGACACGGCACAGTCGTAGGCCTGAAAGGGCGGGCGTGACATCAGAATGCTAGTCCTATTCGTGTGCATGGCGTATGCGGTGGCAATCCAGTGCAGGACGGCCAGGGTGCCCAGGGACCGCGATAGTGCCCGCAGTGCCTTGGGCCGTTTGTTGAAGGCGCACGAATAGGGGTGGTACTGTATGAGGACTGCGTATTTCCACGGGGTCACCCAGCTGAGGGAGGACGTGGTAGACGAGAAGGCCGGGTTGGCAACGTATCGGGCAAACGACACCCACCACCAGACGAAGGAGCACAGATCGTAGGCGTGGAAGACCCAGTCGTACCATGCTACACTCCTTAGCCCCCGACAGACCTCTTTCTCGGGACGCAGCAAGGCCGCGTTGCGTTGTCGGAACTGCCACAAGGTGGTGAATAGAGTGAGGGCAACCGCACACCATGCGCTGAGAGGCGTGACCATGAAGGCGGACCCGCGAGGCGTAGACGGGACGATCTGGAAGCCCGCGAGGCAGCTCACGGCCTGGCACCAGCCGTAGGTAGTCGGGTCGTTGCCGTTTCCCGCAGTCCGGTTCCGGCTCACGAGATATGGCTGAACCACGACGCTGATGCCTTGGTCTGTGAACTGGGGGTAGTTGTTTGGGTCGAGGCTCAGGAGATTGGCTTGTATGTCGCTGCAGGTGGCGGCGTCGGGTGGCACGGTGGCAAGGCATTCCTGGAAGCGGCTATTCTTGTAGAGCGCAAAGTCGGGACTGTGTGGGTCGAAGCCGGTGTTGTCGGTGTCGATTAGGAACTTGACGGTGAAGGCGACGGCGACGGCCAAGAAGGCGACAAAGGATACGAGACAAAGCCATGTGAGGAATGCAATCGTGTACCTCTCTTTCTTGTTGCTGCTGCGTCGAGGATATTTGGGGAATTTGCATCGAAAGGTGGTGTCGTCTGCAGAAGAGAGATTAGCATTCTGCTAGACTCCAGCCCGGGAATACATACGCTGGTAAAGCGGCTCCTGATAGTCCAGCGCGTCGTACTCGATGCTGTCCCTCGGCTGTACGGACTGACGGTTGCTTTGTCGCTGCATGGTTGACTGCTTAGATGAGTCGACAGTAAATAGAGAAGAAAGCGCAAGCTGTTCGGTCGGGTGGCTATGACCCTGAAAAGGTTGTCAGCCTTGCTGCCTAAGATAGTGACCTCCGAGGAAAGAGAAAACTGCGTCGATCCATTGCCGTTTTTGGTTTTGATGGAAACCCCTATCGAAGACCCCATAAATGGCTTGTTTGACCGGCTGCAGCCACAACAGGCCCGTCGTAGGGGTCGAGTCTTACAAGCAGGGCAGATATGAGCATACGCCAGACAGGTGCCTAATTGCAGGCAGCTGATCATGTTGTGGCGGGACCCATGGGTATTTGACCTTCAGTGGCGCTTGAAAAACAGACAAATATAGAGGTGAGCAACCCTAAAGCCAAGACGGCGTTTATCTCAGCTTGGCGGGTCAGTTACCGGTGTAAGAGCGGCAAGACGCAGTTGCCTTGAAAGAAGATGCATGAGAAATTGTGGTGGGCAGTGAGGGGAGAAACCGTCGACTCAGCAGCAAGTGCGACCGGATTGGGAATCATTGGCTGTAGTATCTTGCCTCAGTTTAAGGTGACACAGAAGGTTGCAGCAGTAAGTAGCTGAAAGTATATCGCTTGCCCCGCACACTCCGTGAGCATTAAATCGTAGAGGGCAGACCGGTCCGTTCCGTACAGATCGCTTAGAGCTGACTAGATGATTTGTGTTATCTATTCGCCTTTGGTGGAAAAACTTACTGCTGTATTGTAGGTGTTGGTTGTAACCGAGCTTCTGTCTTACCTCACACGATACGAAGACCATAAATTGCTTATCTACCGGCAGCAGCCAGTGGATAAAACCAGCAGGATGCGGTGTGTTTTCTCAGCTAACATTGCCAGAAATACATTGACCCATTACTGCCTGATACTTCAACCTGCAGCAACACCAAAACAGTCATACACTTTGCCGTCCGAACTGCACGTTGCCTTAGTCGAGCTGAGGTGGATTACTGGGGGGTTGCGGAGGCGCGTGATCGGCCGTGCTACGTTTGAGGGAGGCCCAAGCGGTGGTCAGTGATCAAACGACCCTATTTGTGTTGTTCAAGACGTGTATCCCGACGAGACATTGGGTCCGGGAAGGGACGCCATTCCGTCGTTGCAGCCTGATAGACAAGGTCCTGGTGTTGTGGGCCACTGTCCACTCTTTGTGGCCGGGTAGTGTGATGCCGGGACCGCCAAATGGACAAGTGGGGTTCTGGTCAAAACAACGTGTCCGCGATTACGGCAATAATAACAGTACTTAAGAGAGTGGCTATATAACACTATTATAGCTATTAGACATACTTGAACGCAGCTGTCGCGCTGCTGCTCACCAGTGTCCAATGCCACTACCGCCACCTCCAACTCCACCACCAATTTGATGAGTGAGTCCGGCTCTCCTCTGAATGTCCTCTCCACGTTCTCTCTGCGCTTCAGTGTGTGCGTCTACCGCGAGTGTCCGGTTAAGAGTCTTCTGGAAGGCGACCAAAGAGAACTTTTCTTGCAAACGGCTAGGATCGGCCCAACCATCATTCTTCAGAGAGCCCATAACTCGGCGTACAAAATGCTGGCAGTTCGCTTCTAGCAGCGAGTAGACGTCCCCGCGGTTACGCTCAATGTCGCCCGCGTCTAGGTTCCACTTTGTTATCACGAAATCTCGCAGAATCCATTGGACTTTTGTAAGGGCATTAGCAGAAGTAGACAAGGACCCAGGCTCTCGGATTGTTTCAACTTACGCGTGAGGACAAACTCTTCGAGACTGAAGTACATCACAATCTCTTGCAAATCAGGCTCATCTACCTTTCGGAACTCGTCCCTGTTGATGTTCTTCTTCCAGACGCCTGTTCCATCTTCCCCGGAGTTCCCCAAACATCTTCTAGCAATAGTTCATCCTTGTACTTTTCCTGGAAATTCATTCCAAAGATTTTGTACGAAGGACCCTAAACAAATTGATCAATTGTCTTATTCCTTTTTCCGAAGTCTTGCTCACTTACCTCTTCAGGCGCGGATTGAAGCCTGATGTACACTCCCCAGTGAGCGAGCCGCTGGTTAATACCGAGTGGAGCCTGCTTTACCGCTCGCCATGGGTTGGCAGCGGCACCAACAACCCAACCCTGCCGCTCATATAGCCCATCTAGGGGCATACTCTGTACCACGTTCCCGACGATCTCCTTTAAAACTACTGTTGCATCCCCAGACGTAATCGATTGGGCCCGAGACTGTGAGTGGTATCGTCTTGTTTGCAGAGCCTCCTCCGAAATGGCATCTACAATGAAGTAAGGAGCCAGTGGATCGACTCTGTCCCTTCCAGGCCATGCTAGAGACCCTTCGATTTTTGAGTTGGCGTTGTTGTTAGGTGCGTCAGCAGGCCGTGTGCTTGGCCCTGGCGGATCAGGGCACCGCCTCGGAGCCTGGGTGTCATAGTCAGGCTCCTGCTCGGTAGACATAGTGCAACCCATGATTCAATGCAATCTGGCTGGGGGTGGGCAAATGATCGATAATTCTTTACGTTCGCAGTAGAGCATTTCTAGGGTGTAGTCATCTTAAGTAGTTACGCCTCCTCCTACTATCTAGGTATGAAGTAGAGCTCTTTGAGCGTGGCAACAATCCGGGCCTGAAGAGTGACTTTCCGATGTAGCCTTGGCGTGAGTGATATATGTGATTCCGCCCTGTAATCTTGGTATAGGAGGCAGAAGCCTGATTTTTCTACGCAGTCTGACGAAAAAAACAGATGTGCATTGCGATTTCGCCAATAGCAGACAAAATACAAGCGCCCGATTCTGACCTTGCATCATGTGGACGGTGCCGGTATCTGCGATGTAACACGAGACGTAAGCTAGTAAGCCTTCTTGGGGAGGATTGGCATAAAAGTGCAGATGGGCAATAGGCAAGAAGAGCTGAGCCACGCTAGAAATAGAACGAGGTTTTGGAAACAATGATGGTCTGCCTATCAAATTGCATGTTTGCCTTAATCTGTCTCACCTAGCTGCCTCGCCTACCTGTCGGGTTGAAGGAAAAGATAATTATGCAGGCCCAACGATCCACTTCAGTGGGTTTCGTTCCCAAGAAACGCATCGCTTTGTTGGTTTATTGGCGGTGCGTTGATGCCAATATGTAGCGAAATGTATGTCACATATTTCAAGCCGACGCTGCGAGAACAGGAAAATACCGCACTCAGCCACACTCTAGAGTCTTTTCTAGACTAGAAATTACATGACGGAAAATGGAGGGTGAACGAAGATCTGTAACTACGGCCCTCCTCATCGCCTTGATTGTGGCACGACTCTATCAGACCGAGGAGTCCCCCTGCTCCCTCTCCGACTGTTTCAACAGACATGATAGCGATGGCACGAAGACTGGGTGGCATGATGCACATCAGCAACTTTTTCACCATCAAAAGCGAAGAGTCTAGTGTTCCGCATCTGGGCTAAACTATTTCCGTTGCATACTGCGGCATGGGAGGTTGCATATGTCGCCATTAGTGAAATGGCAAATGCACCGGTTGGAGCAGAGCAAGCTCAGCTTATCGCAAAGTGGAGGGAATCGACGCTTGCTCAGCTATCCCACGTAGGGATAATAGTAAGTTGGAGTGGAAAACTTGAGAGGCCGCTTCGAAATGCTAACCATAACCGATTTAAGGGCGCAGTCATGAGTGCCGCGGTTGTTGGCTCGTTCTCTTGGCCAGTGTTATCAACGATGAGCCCCGTGCCCCTTACAATGATTAGGATTGCTTGGTATAACAGCTTGATACTCGGTATCGCAGCTGTTGCTGTGGGTATGCAGCAGAGCGTCTTTCTCGTTCGGGTTGGATGTGTCTCCAACTCCGATATGTTGATCCGTGAGCTTCTGACATATGATCTCGCACAGGGCAAAGAGCCCCGTATTGGGACCAACTTGTCATTTGGCAGGCTGCGGTAGCCTTGCTGGAATGGAGCATCTACTTCTGGATTGGTGGGTACGTGGTCTTCATTTGGGACCTCACTCAGGTTCTTCGAGATGGGCAGGAGAAGGTAGATCAAGTGGTGAGTTGCCATCATTGGAAAATCTTGAACATCGGTACTCATACACTGTTTTCAGGTGGCGGGTTGTTGTTTTGTCGCTCTTCTGTCCGCAGTCTTCATATATATATGGAGTATGCTTCGCCTCTGGCATAGCGTATGGCGTCATAAGAACTCGATCTCCCTGGTCTCTTGACCAATTACGATAACAAGGTTCCGTGATTACGTGGTATTATGCTTGCTTGCTTTATATCGTGAGCTACGGTCGTGTTATTTTGTTGACTCGAATATTTACTCATCTACGCCTTCCGCTGTGCCCCTCCAACTTGTGTAATTGTCGGAGAGGAAGGCTTCATTTGAATAAGCGTTTGGTTCGTGTCGTAACCTTGCAATAGACTATCGTTCCTTAGCTATCAATACCATCCAGTACCCACCTGCCGGCAAGCAAAAAGATAACTGCAAATGCGCTCTTTTCAACGGTCCTGATGAAGGTGACTAAAGCTCGTTCCTCCGCCGCCGTAAGAGACGGCGGCTGGCCACCTTTGTTGCCAGAAGGAAGAAATTTTCCCGCTCTCAACAACGATATATATTTCTTCACAAGAGATGTGTTGGTGTGGTGGTGAGAGGCGATTTCAACAACGGTCAATTTGCGAGGCAAAGCGGGGTTCCCACGAGTCGTCCGTGTAACCGCATCACCGGCCAGATAGGCACGGGCTGCACGAGCTGCAGCTGAACGGGATTTCTCTGAAATTTTGGCCATGATGAGACTGAAACTTGGATATCATAGGATTCGAATTTTAAAGAGATTGGGCTTAAATTTGAAGCAACTGGCTTATACAGAGTCTGAAAAAGGCGGTTACGAATGCGACGCGGTTACGGGTAATGTTGCCCCCTCTCCCTCGGAGAGGGGGGAGCCTGCGATCACGTGTGCTAAAGTCAGCCCCCCGCTAGTCCCTTTCTCCTTTCCTGCTCCTCAGTCTTAGATAGACCAATCTACCCGCACCCTTTCGTTGAACAAACCCAGGGCCAGCCCTTCACATGTATCCCGTATTCCAAATTAGGGTTATGGTTGGGGTTATATTTGCTATTTAAAGCTATTGTGTCAGGGATCATTGGTCTCTGGGGGAATAGGGGATATGGAGTCTTTGCTTTTGATAGAAAGGAGCCTACAGCGGGCTGCCTTCAACAGGAACTTCCGCCTTGTTTAGGACTATTGGCTCAACCCGATTAGTCAGTCTTGGAAGCTTGTAGGGGGAGGTTTTGGGTACAGCATGGTAGACTGTCCACCTTCTTCAGGAAGCATCATCAGCAGTATACTCAATTCATAGTATTTTTGGCCCATTATTACAGCACCCTTTTTGTGAATTATTTGATCAGACTGTACTGATAGTAGTATCCGTATTATTTTATTTATTTTATTTATCCCCAATCTCAGCTTTCCCTGGTGTTGCAGACGCATCACCACCACAGTTATTACCAATCTGCCTTTTAGGTGGGTTGTTGGGTTTTCAGTCTCTCTTGCTCGTCCCACCCACACACTGCCAGCAACTGGTTTGCTTCCCCTTGCGTCGATCGTCAGGCTCTACGCTCAAGGCTCTAGTCTAGGGTAGCCGCCGCGCTAAACCTGATTGAATTAAATGTGAGCCAAGACTTTTGGGCGGGTCCTGCGCTATACCCTTTTGAATTAAATGTGAGCCAAGATTTTTATTCTGTCAGCGACCAACTTGTCTAACATCAATCGATTGAATATTCCAAACAACGATAACTTATTCCACAGATTAGAGAAAAATATGGGACTATGCTCATTTGAGTTGCGTTTCTCTTGCTCTATCATATTTGTCGTTTCCGTTTTGTTTCAAACAATTTTTGTCCTCTGAACTCACCCGGGAACCCTAACCTCCATATTTCGATATGATACTAAAAGTAATAGCAGCTGGCTGCAGCTGTGGCTGCAATTGTATAGGGCTATGCGGCGCCTCCTCTTCCTCTTCTGCTAAGTCCATTTCTCAATAAATAGAGAGAGTATATTTAAAAAGAGAAGGAGAAGAAGTAAAGGAGAAGGAGAAGGATTTTTCTCCTTCCCCCTCCCCTCTCTCTCTCTCTGATTGACTGCAGACCGGTGATCCTATGGACTTCAGTCATCCTATGGACCTGTGGATCTCCCGTAGTCCGTGCGCGGGGTCGGGAGCCAATGGCGGCGGCAGAAAGCGGTTAGGAGAAAATCCAGCATTTTTGAGTCACCCTCTTTGGATGCACGTTGAAAAAGGATCGCCCACGATTGACGCAACAGTCCACCGTGGTTGGAAACAACGCTCATAAGAGGAAAATGTCGGGTCCGATAACCCCAATCTAGCATGATATCAACAACACCAGAACCTTGCTTGCTCCACGGGTAAAGAGCAAGATCATGTCCTTCTACAACCATTTTTTCCCACAGGTCCCAAGTCTGCGACTGTTGCCTCAGAAAGCTGAATGTGTGATAAATCCAGAATTGGCAAGTGTACTCGAGGAAGGCATGGGTTTTCTGGAGCCGTTCCAGTGACGTAGCTCTCTAGTCGACTTTAAATGTCGCTCATATGAATACAATTTATATAGGCATATTTTCTATAGGGGGTATGTATAATTCGAGCCGTCGACAAAAAGGTGTTCCTTCTCAGCCTGAAACTGCCCGTGCAGGCGTCGGACAATCGTCTTCATTACGCTCCTGCCCAGAAGCTCGACAGTCTTTTCCTTGGTATGCCAGTTGTGGCTGACAAAGACGCCTCGGCACGCCCCATGACCGCCTTCGTAGTACTCGTTGCCATTGGCATGACTGCAAGGTAT
The DNA here is from genome assembly GCA_002991585.1 of Ilyonectria mors-panacis. Classification (NCBI taxonomy): domain Eukaryota; kingdom Fungi; phylum Ascomycota; class Sordariomycetes; order Hypocreales; family Nectriaceae; genus Ilyonectria; species Ilyonectria mors-panacis. The sequence continues at coordinate 426,520 of PPHJ01000106.1, read as the reverse complement.
GTTCTTCACCGCGTTAGTCTCGTTAAATTCATAGCGGATGTGCCATGAAAAAGCCGATTGCTCGTGTGCCCATTTCATCTTCCACTTGTCGCACCCGGGGATCCGGTTGGGACAGTCCTCCCAGACCCCCATCATCTCCTGGCTGCGCTCGCTTGCCTGGGCGATGATGAAGCCCGTGTTCAGAACCAATTTCCCATGAGAATCAAAGTCAAGATCGTTTTCGATGTCCTCGGCCATTGCAACGAGAGTCTGAGGGGTCACGCCCCACAAATTCATCAACCACTCGATCGGGAGATTGAGATGGGTGAAGACGGCATCGGCGTCGAGGGAGACGACAAAATCATGGGTCTTGAGCGCCTCCTTTATGGTCGCTGGTTTAACCCATGTACCATGTCGATCGGGATAATTGGCTGCTCGGATGAGTCGGTAATCGTATCCGTGAATCAATGCTATTATACAGTTAGAGTCTAGAAAGCGACACACGGGAGATGCGAGGGTAAACCGCACCATAAAGATAGTGATTCAAATGACCGCCAGTCCGTCCCGGAAGCCAAGTATATGCCAATGGGCCTTGATGTAGCATGGTTCCCTCTTTGGTCTCGTTGAGCCGAGTGTCGGTATCAATGATTACCACTCTCTTCCCAAGTGGCTGCATCCATCGCTGAGAGTCAGGCGGGACCTCGTACCGCTCCCCTTATCTGTGAGGAACACTGGGTCGTCGATGGGATGTATAAGTGGCTTCCAGAGCTCGGCAAAGAGCGGGGGAGAATTTGGCGATTTGTCATTCTCTGTGCAGTTCCTTGTGGGTTTCTCTTTGTGATTTCCGGCTGGAAAGCCTAAAGTGGAAGCTGAGTTTCTACTCAATTGTCAGTTTTGTTATTTGTGCTCCCTCGGCAGGTATCTATTGTTAGGACACAGATACGAACTACTCACCGCAGTGCCTCGGACGTGAAGGCAAAGTAGACGAATATAAGGAACGCACAAATAGTGACAATGCACCAAGCCCATAGCGCCCCCCTTAGCCGACACTGCTGGAAAACGATCATTCTATCTCTCTGAAGATGTTGTAACTTTTGTCGAGAGGAAAACTACCGTTTCTAATGTGAAGAATAGAGACGCCAAGGGAGCCGAGCGATGAGGGGGCCGAGCAATGATGATGGTGATGAAAGACGCAGCTGACCGGAATCCAGGTTGCCGACAGAAGATGTAAAAGCTGAATGATTATTTGGTACGATATACAAATTACAGTAAGCCCCTGAATGATTGGGAAAAGTGACTGAGCATCATTCCACCTTCGGGTCGTACACGAAGGGAGGTCCGCCACCAGAACGCCACACAATGGACGGTTACAATGGGTGGCGTTTCTGCAAAAGAAAGATAACACAAACGAAGCATGTCACGACCATGCTTCTCGTTCAGTACTGAACCATGCCATCGATATTAACCGGTACGCCCCTCGAACCGTAGCCTTCCTGGAGACATCCTAAAGACCCGAAGCAGCGGCAAATAGGCCAATTTGTATAGTCTTGACGTCTGAATGGGGGAGTAGCGTAATGAATGATGAGTGTCACAGAGTGCTCATTACGCATGCAAGCAGCGGTTCTGGGCGCCTCGGGAGACCGCCTGTGTCGGGAGAATCTGCGCGTCTTGGCTGAGTCGGCAGCTAAGATTGGCGCTATTTTGCGCTATTTTTGCGCCATGCGTTCCTGCGTTCCAGCGTAACGCTGATGGTTCACCTTCTGTCGGTCCTGCCGTTCCTGGTCTTGTGGGTGGCCAGCGTTCTAGAGGTGGTTAACCAACCCAAACCCTCGGGAGGGCGGCCCGTATGATGTATCAACATGTGATAAGCGTCAAGCCAGGGTGTGACCAGAGTGGCTTGTAAGTCTCACACAAATGTGCCTCGGACCCCTCCTTCGTAGCTTTGTAGCATCCATGAGAGGGACTTGCGTAGTATAAGCTGGAAGCAGGGGCGGAGAAGTTCTCGATATGTGTGTAATTTGTCGATATCTCCCTTGTCTCCTCCGCTTTCGAAACCGAAGGCGTTATCAGCAGCCGCCTCCTCGCCTTTCCTCTTTGGATTTGTTGACACTCAATCCCCTCAACGGTTGGCTGTCCGGATGAGAACCGAACCATGGCGTCGGTGGAGTGCATCAGGTTTGATCACCGCGCTAGCATATGACAAGTCGCTTCTCGCGGGGCCACAGAGCTTGGTCTGATGCGCTATGATCCCTGATTACGCGATCTCACGCAGGGGACGGGGGGCTGGATGCTACCCTAAACGCTGCAGCGCGCCTGTTGCGGCCGTTCTGTACTGGACGCTGAGGGGGATAGGTTATATCTATGGCTATGGGTTTGGAGAACCCGCGGGGCTGGAGTTGGGATTGGATATTATCCACAGCCTGCTCATCCGTCCAGGCGTCTTTAATTTGTTATAATAGCTCCCTCTTAAGCCTCTGCTTCTCATTCCTTAGTATTTAAATAGCATCCTGGTATTTCTTTAATCTAGGTAGCAGTTATAGGACCTATTCTATTAGCTTTCTAATATAAGCATAGTTATATATTAATAGATATAGCTTGCTCTGCCATTAAATCAGTTAGCCGTCACTTACTATTTATATACTTAATATTATAAGCCTGCTTGAGCAGTGCCTATTGTAGTCTCTAGCCCTGGATAATTGCCTAAGTATCTAGGTATAGTTAGTATCTAAGGTAACGTATATAATAAGCGAGTGGCTTAGATAAATAAGTAGCTCACTTTAAAATTCCATATAAAACGCCATTTTTAACCCCCTTGTAAAAACTATGAACTTTTAATAAAACTTAATAAAATATTCCCTATATATTTTGCTTTAATCTAGTAATAGCTCAAGACTTTTCTGAGATTTTATATAATTTTATTTAATGAGTTATTTTGAATTTTTATTTATAAGAATACCTTATACTAGAGTTTTAAAATAACTTCTTAAATAAAAATTTATAAAATCTAAAAAAGATTCTACTCTTATTACTATACTATAATAAAAATATAAGTAATATTTAGTTAAGATTTATTAAAAGTCAGTAGTTTTTATAAAGCAGTTAAAAATGGCATTTTATATAGGATTTTAAAGTGAGCTACTTGCTTATTTAGGCTACTTACTTATTATATATATTAGGGTATTTCTATTACTTTATTAAACTTATAAAAGTTAGATTTTTCTATTTTTAAGTATTTTATATAGTTATTAATAGTATATTAAAGTATATTATAAAGGCTTTAGATATTATATACTTTAGTAATAAGCTATTATAATATATTAATATTCCTATTATAAAGGTCTTTTTTATATAGGTCTTATATAATTAGGTATTAGTAGTAATAAGGGATAATATTAACTTTTAAAGTTAAAATATTTACACTGTAATTCTCTCCCTCCTATCTTAACTTGGCTAGTTTTATATTATACATACTGGATAGAACCTTTCGAATGAGAACTTTCTAGATAATTAACAGCACATAATTAATAAGGTACAGGGCAGCGACTAGGCCTATTGCTCCCAAGCCGAACCAAGACCACAGTCGATCTCCCAGCCACATTATAGCTTTAGCATCATCTCGGTGCCAAGTGCAACTTTCGAGGTCGGTGATGTATGGTGCCAATTCAGTTCTATTGATAACTTGGACTGTTGACGAGCGTATTAAAGGTTGCTTGAGCAAGTAGTCCTTTACCATCAGAGTTATGAAGAACGGTCCGGATGATATTATAATGGCGGCGTAGGGTAGCAGTCAAGCCCAGAGCCGAGTTTTACCGTAAAAGAGGGGCAATTTGTTAATGGCTGCTGTAAAAGCCGGATGTCCTGCGGATGATATCATAAAATTGTTGCTTATACCAGTGGGTAATGTTGATTTGAATATGGCACTATATATTGCTGTATCAGACTCGACTTAGTCTAGAGGGAAGGTCTTATTACATAAGGTATCCATATCGAGGTATATTCCACTATAATAATAGAGAATAAAATAGCGAATAGAGTCTGTACGCTGGATAGGGAAAGGGTAGTTATCCCAGGTATCCAAGAACCAGGGGTATTTAGAAGAGATAAAGTCGCGAGCCGAGGTATCAGTCCAGAGCTAGAACAATTAGCGACGTTAGAAACTGGTAGATGTACAATAGAGCCCAGCTGGGTAGGGGGAAAACCGTCTTCAAGTGAGCATACCTTGTACTCGAAGTCTGAATATACTTCTTTGCAACTCTGTTGCGAATCGACCCACTTGTGTGGAATCGTCTCGTTGGCACAGGTTTGGTGCAAGATTCGCGGTATGTTGTGTCGGTCGGAGTGACGCCCTCCTCCCGGGGTATCAGTGCGAGATAAGGCGACTCGAGCACCAAATAGGTCTTCATTCCTGCGCAACAGGGTAATGAGCGGATCGAGGTAATAGAGCAGCAGCCAAACGAGCATCAAGTCTACCAAAAGCAGGTATACTGCAACCCTTCTCAGTCTCAGGAATTGTCGTTGACTCGCCAGACACCACCCGCCAGATGCACGTTCACATCCTACGAGGTCTTCGTCGTATGGTGCCTCGCAGTCGGCGGCTCCAGTTCCAGTTCCAGTGGTCCACTGGCGGAGGTACTGCCGGACGGTCGTCATATCCAACAGCAAATAAAGGTGCGTGCCAAGAAATCTAACCTGTGTGCCAAGACACTACTGTGCATGCCAAAAAGCCGCTGTGCCATTGAGAGCTGGCCTATTTCCGACAGTCCGCAATTTATAGAGTGAATGAAACTCGTCGTTGGGCATGTCGTCGTCATTCCCTGCGCTTGCTGCCCCAAAGCTGAGCATCCCGTGTCTCCATAACGTTCGAGCCTGCAACCGGAAGCGGGGTGGGACCTGCACGAAGTATTCGTACTTCGTATCCGTACAGTACATCCAGTATTCTAGCGCTCAGTTGCAAGCCAGGGGCTTTGGACACTGTCGACAAGGAGTTCAGGGGATCGATGCACCTCTTGAAGAAAGACAGCAACATCAAGCTTGAATTCCTAGTACTGGTTCTCCCGGCCTGTTCTGCACCGTCAAGTGGGACTGGGCGTATTTCCACGGAAACCTAAGGATCTAGATCACAATTAGGGGCACAATTAAGGCCCTCCCCACTGGAGGCACTGTGTTGTACCAAATACGAGTTTTACCTCGGAATTGGCCTCGGACCTCCGACTCAGCAGCAAGCATGAGGGGAAATTAATTGAAACAGCACCTTAAACTTCCCTAAAGAGCTAGAAGAACGCGCGCCCCATACGCTAAAGTCACACACCATCCCAACTCGACCGGATAGAAAAAGCCGAGACGGCCTCTTCTAGCGTATCTCCACCGAGACCAAGGCCTGTCAAAGTTCCCTGGCTTTCACAACCAATGTCTCGAGCCATTCCTTCGTCGACAACGAGCAACCACTTCCATCGTTCTATGGAGTACGTGCGTATTCATAGTTCGGGGCGTCCATAACCACCTCACATCCTAGGTTGGAGAGGATCGAAGGGCCGCGGAGAACCTTGCTCCCTTGACGCAACTAAGAATGGTGGCAGGCCACTAGACGTGAACCAGGATCCAGGATCCAGGATCCAGGATCGCCGCAATCCCAGCGGTATGTGTAGAACTTTATGATGCCAAGAAATCCAGGCAGCACCTTAAATATGAGCCAAGACCAGCCTCCCCCGGAAGAAGGGGGGGGAATCGCCGATCACCACACGGGACTTGGGGCATTTTGGCGTAGCACAGCCTCACTCGGTCTGTTACGTGACAATTGCCCTTATGCAACTACTGGGATGCGCTCCTGGATTCAACACTGGAGGTATTCATTATAAGAAATATGCTCCAGACAACATCCCATGGAAGCAGGCTTCGTTTCCAACCCGACCGACAAAACTATAGAACGATGTCAACTGTCAAGGAAAAGCCCAGGAAGCGGACGAGGGCAAAGGCCCCTCGAGTCAGAACTGGCTGTAAAACATGGTATGCCAAGCAAACAATTTGTTATCTCCATCACATGATGGCTTTCGCTAACTGGGAACCGATAGCAAGTTCGTGATCTTTGGCGCAACTTACTGGCATTTCTAATTTGCGTTCAATAGAATCCGCCATCTCAAGTGCGACGAAGGGAAGCCTCACTGTCGCCGATGCGAAAAGGACAGCCATGTCTGCGACGGCTACGAAGTCATCCAAGCGCGCAAGTCCAAAACCATGAAGAGCGAATTCCCCCCCAGGAATCACAGACCCTCACAATACGGCACAGAGAAACCACCCTGGCCCCGCCTTCGCCTCCCAGACTGATCGCCGATGTCTCCCGACTGCCGACGGGAATGGATATATTTCACCATTTTCGAACAACGTGTACCGTTCAAGATCTTGGAACCGCTTTGATGCTGACCAAATTCCCCGCATTGGCTCAGGCTGCCCTTCCAGCCCCATGCTGATGATTCGGTATTAGTCTGGCCGTCTCAGAAACCCCAGGAACACCAGGACAAACTCGCTTCCTGGCCACAGCCTCCGAGCGCTGTGTCCCAACCCGATTCTCCGTCCTGGCCGTGGTTGTCCGCTTTCCCTTACCTCGAGGATGACTTTGCCTCCCGGCCGTGCTAGCTCATGCGATTATGACTACGCTCCGGCGCCCTCCACCAGCCATGGGCTGTACTTTACTTAGCGGCCCCTGAAGCAGACCGACCTCAACCCCACGGAATCCTTGTAGCAACGCCTGCCTGCAGTAAGCCCATTGTGGATTCTAGTTTGGTGGTGGAGCGAGTAGGTCCTGAGTGCTGGGAAAACCCGAGCTCGCAAGGTAAGCTTGACAATGACATTGCATTTATCAACCATTGACACCGTATAGGAACTGGGGCCCCTGGGCTACCAGGTACCGCTGTCCCCCCTTACTGCTGATACTCTGCAGGAGGACGTCTCTTTCAGACGATATGTCTGGTGAATTAAGCTGATTGTTGGATGATTGGATGGCCGGGGTGGGATAGGCAGAACACCCCTAGGCAGAGATGGCTGGAAGAGATGGACAGAAGAAAGGACTCGATTCCTCACTGTGGTGATGAACAAGACCTCACCGATAGACTAACCCGAGCAAGTCGACGCCGGGATAGTTTCGCCTAGGTAGCCGTAGTCTGCCTGCGATGGACCGATATGCCTCTTCGAACCTCAGCTTCGAACTCGCGTGCACCCAGAAGGTGTTGGTTTGCGGTGATGTATCGCGGATGTGGTGCGTAAATTGAATAGCGACCTGCAATTTACTACGGTCAGTCAGCGTGATGATGGTCCTGACACAAGCTCGTTAGCCACTCCAGCTCGTACCCGAATCCGCCCATGCCTACGAGAGCCATGCGACCGACGGAGCCTGTGTATTGCTCCTTCATCCACGCTATAATATCTGGTCAATCGACGAAGTCAGGGTCGCGTTCGAATGGCACGCTAAAGCAGGGTTTGCGAGCTATCGATGCATCTTCTTCGGGTTGGAGCGACACGCCTTGGATCCTCTGCCTTATATCGAGGAGAATCATACGTCAAGGACGATGACGTTAGCTTACTGTGCCGTACTCAAAACGTCCAGACGGTTGGCTGACTTACGTTTGGTCGATTTTCAGACCTAGAGGGTGACTTCGGTTTCCTGTGGCTTTTACGCCCACAACAGGGGAACGGCTGAATACGAACCGAAACCGCCATGTCATGTTGATTCAGAGCTAGTTATGCAGGAGTCTCAGGAGGGTAGTATAAAAAGAAAGCATTCTAGGGAGCTGAGATAATTAAAACCAGCGACCAACAGATCAGCTCGTATGATGTACCAATTTGGAATTCCAACTTTTCACTCTTAAAAGTAGAATGGCTTTAGAATGTTAAAAATTCGGTGACCTGTTTTACATGTCATCCTTCTGCACCCCTTGATATCCCCGTATTACACTCATGCATGTGAACTCCCAACAACCATTCTCTCGGATTCATGTAGTGGGGATTCCAATCCTCCCCTTGCAAGGGTCTTCAGCCAAGTTCCACCATCCCCGGACGGGTTACCTTCAGGGGCCTGTGCAGAATCTTCAGAGTCCTGTTCACGAGCGGTATGTAGCCTAGCGCAAGGCTAAGAAAGCCGCTAGACTCTAGATACATGATTTTAAGCTGTATGTCACGCCAATTTCTATGTATCTTCCGTCCTTTCCTTTTCTAGCATTCTGCCATCGACCACCTCAGCCGCAAGGCTAAGATCAACACCACAATATTACAACTTTACAACTTCATCTCTATCGCGATGCCGGAAGCGTCTCCAGAGCCGCCTTCGAGGCGGCCTTCGTCACCCTTACGATCACCCTCGCCGCTACCCTCATGGCTAGCATCGTCTCCAGCTACATCGCCACCGCCGTCCCCATCAGCCCAGCTGTTGCCGTCATCATCGCCGCCCCCGTCAATGCAGGCGCCCCGGCCAAAGCCAAAGCCGTTGACAGCGCCTTCGACCTCACGCTCGTACGACACTCACGAAGATGCCTTTGCCGCTGTACAGGCACATGCCAAAGACGAGGGCTATGCTGTGAGCTATCATAAGCCAAGCAACTACAAAGATGGCAAGCCACGCCGCTACGAGCTTGTATGTGTGTGCGGCGGCCATCCTTATTAACGCTGAGGCGCCGGCCTGCATAAGAGCTCGAGTCGTAAGACTGGCTGCCTCTTCAGACTAAAGCTTGTACAGCAAAAGACTATAGGAGACCGCTGGGTCATTAGCATCCTTTACGGCGACTACAATCACTATGCCGATAACCCTATTACGTACCTAGAGCACCGCACTTTACACCTTAGCCAGATCAAGCAAATCCAAGCTTAGTTACGTTATATCAGGCTGACGGTATCCGCGATTAAAATATCCCTACGAGCGAAGAATCCCAACATCCTTATAACTGCACAGGATATCTATAACATCCAAAGGACGGTACGGCTTAAGGCAACTGGGTCCCTTACAGCAACCCAAGCAATAATCAAAGAAATAAACGAAAATAAAGTCTTCCATATGGAAATGCTCGATACTAAGGAACGGCTTTATCATCAGCTTATCAATATGGATACCGACTTTGAGATGTAGCGAGGCTTCCACTACATTATGATATTTAACACTACGTATAATACCAACCGCTTTAGCCTCAAGCTCTTCCAGATCAATAGCATTACATCCCTAGGGACGATTTTCCCTCTTGCCTACAGTCTCACACTAACTGAGGATACCCCATTCTTCACCTGGGCCCTTTCGCACCTAAAGGAGTAGTTTAAGCTGATTTCTAAGCATCTTAGGGTCCCTAAAGATAAGTTCTATCCATATATTATAATTACTAATTATACCACTACTGCAAAAGTAGGGATAGAGTCAATCTTCCCTAATACCCAGAAGTAGCTATATACTTAGCATATCGCAAAAAATATACTAAAAGCTATAAAGGAGCATTGGATTGGTAACCTTAGTGATAACCTTACTGCCTAAGATCTTATCTATAATAGAGGCAGTTAACCTACTAGGCAGCTACAGTAAGCTTATTACCTTTCTGACTCTAATAACTTCAGTATGACTTGGAGAGCTGTTATATATGCTCTAACTACAGCAGATTGTGACTAGCGATAGTAAGATCTCAAGCAGGAATTTGCTGTGACAGGCGGTTGGGAACGCTTGGGCTAGCTGGTTGCCAGCAGGGATGTCTCTAGGGTGGTCCGGATCAGGTTAAAAGGGAAGGAAGGGATCTGTTTGGAAGAGACATCATCGAATTTCAATTCTTTAGAAATTCCTGCTGGAAGTCAGAGAGTCCGCAAGGGCTCGAGGCAGCTAGGGATTTCATTAATTTATTGCCTTCATTTTTGAGAGATTTATTTGAACCTTCTTGCCGTCACTACGTTCCCTGTCCAACCTCTGTCTTCAACCTCCCTCAGGTATCGGGCTGCTGCAGGCCCAATTGATGCCTTGCCAGCGAACTCTCCTGCGACCGACCCGATATTCTATCTCATGAGATGCTTCCCTATCAGGAGACATAAGCCTCAGATTGTTCCGACCTCAAACGCGTAATCTGGTGCAGCTTCGGGCTGACCGGCCAAGACGCCTGTGCGACGACTCTCTGTGCATTTCCCCTAGGGTAAGTTAATGAGTTGGGTGTTGTTTCCGTCCCTTCCTGCTGCTAAATTGCTCACTAAGAATATATATGTTCTTTCTTTTTTTCTATTATTTTATTAATAGCTTTATTAAGCTCTAATTTCCTATCTTCGAGAAACTTAGATGCCTCTTTGAGCATAATAGGCTTGCGCTTTTACAAAGGAATATTGCAACTACAGTTATACCACAATATCACCATATAAATCCCTTTATATTAGTGTTAAATCCCTCCTTCGCAATATATCACAGAATCTCCAGCAGCTCTTCTACACCTTAAAGCTTTAAAGAGATTATCTTTATGCCAATTTTGAAGAGCAAATTAATAAGGAAAGCTGCTGTATTTATAATGAATTCCAGTATATATTACTTAATGATATCACTAAGTTAGTATCTTAAAAGGTACTTTCTCTTATATATAAGCAATATTATAAGATTAAGGGATTAAAATTACAACTTAATAACTATCCTATTGGTATCTACAGTAGTGTATTTTATTGTCAGTTTGGTCTTTTATACCAGTATACTATTTTTAAAGATTATCTTCAGGTTGAAGGCATTAGAAATAATAGGAAAGTCATTATATTACGGCCGCTTAAGATTACCTAGTTTAATAACTAGTGGGTTATTTATACTGACCTTATGGGTATTCCTAATCTAAGATAATATATAAATTACTAACAATTTAGGATAAGCTTAATCTATACCAATAAATCTGCAATCCTTAAATTGTTACTCGAAAAAGGAAGCTGCAAAATGCATCCCTTCTGATATTACGGCCTGCAATACAAGCCGCAGCCTCGCTGGCAGCCTCATCCGCAGCCTCATCTGCAACGCCGTCAGCTACACTATCAGCAACGCCCATAAGGGCATCACGACTAAGAGCATCATCTCATGCTGTAAGGGTCAATGAGCTTGACATATTATCACAAGCTATTCGAGGCATCGTGAGGGACGAATTTGCCTGTATACAGCCACCGGCAGCTGTGAGCAACTCGGTTGAAGTATAGCAGCCCGTTATTCCGCGTGTAAATACATACTCCTAGACTATCCATCGGTTGGGTGCATCACAGAGTAAGATAGAGAGGCTGCCCTTAGGATTTGAGTACTATAACCCTCTACAATTATCTCAACAGGGCCCCTTTCCTGGTCTAAAGGAGTATCCTTGTTATTTTCGCCCTACAGGAAGCCGGCCTCCAGTCGGGGACTTACTCCCCTCGATTGAGACCAACAGTCTCAGATCTTTCTCTCCGACCCCCGCATTAGCGGCAGATACTATAGTTGTAGCTAGTCAGGAAGAGAGTGAGCTAAATCGTCAGCAACGTCAGCCTCGGGTTAGAGAGGGGAAGGCTTTTGCCATAAAAGCAACCTGTTGGTATTTAATTGATATGTAGTTGCAAGAGTCCTCGAGGAGGGATATCACGTGAGAAGCACCACCTTCCTAATTGGGAAGACAGTTATATTGACGCGATTCCTTATTGGGCGGGCGGTGAGCTAGCGGTGTGATTAGTCCCGATTAGGTTAGTGAACAGGACTCTGAAGATTCTGTACAGGACTCTGAAGGTAACTCTCCCCGGACGACACAAAAGAGGCTAGGACCGGCAAACCTATTTGGGAATGGCCTCACTTTAGTGCCTGTTCAAGATTCCGGCTAAACCGGCGTCCCGTCCCGCTGAGGCGTTAGCGGCAACAATAAGTGGTGTTTTTGGCGATGGCGCATTTGAGAAAAGAGAGAAAAGAAGGCTAATTTTCTCGACATCTGCATCATCACGATGCAGACCCCTGATATGGTCTCCTGAGAACTGATGTTATTGGTTGCTCCCTTCTCTCCCCCTCTCTTCCCAGAGAGTTATCCCGTTTCATTTCTCGCCGATCTTCCCCCATTTTACCAAATTTTCTTAGACAACTGCGCATCGACAATGAACTGTCGCATAAAGCCCGTGGTGGAGCCTACACCCCTCATTGACCAACTCAAGTTGCTTCTGCAAGACCCCGAATCCTTGGCAGATGACGCGCAACGCCACGAACTCAAGCAGCTGTGCCGTTGAGCTGCAGGAGCTCTCGAGGCACCTTTTGAAACTGCCCAGCGTCTGGCATACTCGGTACGACCACTTCCTCGGATTTGGTGATAGACTAGGAATAAGCCATTGCCCTTGGTGACGTCTCGGATTGCACAAGAACACAAGCTCTTTGTGACATTGGTGGCGGGTAAAGAGCCAGTTGATATCACCACTCTGGCCAAGGCCAGTGGCCACACTGGCCTTGAAAGCCCTATCTTGGAGTCCATCTTGTACTACCTTGGCACTCGGGATATGATTGTTGAGACTGAGCCAGGACTGATCCCCCGACATTGGAACGAGTTGGAACCGGTTGGATCCACACCCCATCAACTGGACCTCTGCAGTTGAGTTGGACCCACAGTTGGAGGATCCAACGGCTCCAACGATTGGAAGCAGTTGGTTGATTACACACTCTGCATTGGGGAGGTAGGGCTTCCCGGAGAAGCCAATAAGGAGCGTATTGTGGAGCCAGTTGCAGTGGCAATCCTGTTTCTAGGTAGCCCGGTGGTTGGGAACGAGTTTTCAACATCTAAGCCAAGATGCTGAACTAAATCTCAACGTTCAACTGATTGCTGTGGTTGGTTCGGAAAGTGCCGTTGCAATGCCGATGGCTTGCTGACGAATTCGTGTATGCACCCGGCCCGTCAGACACATGTTCTTCAGCGGCGGCACTTGCCGACCACCTCAAACGGTACCCGGCTACTGGTCAGCTTTGGTGGCCAACATCCAATCATAATTTTTTGTCTCAGCCTCAACGCCAAGTACTCAAACCTTGCCTGCTTCTTCAACGACGATCGACTCACCCACGGAATTATCCGCGGCTGCCATGCCGCTCTCTTGCCGGAGATGTCGCCATCGTCGGAAGACGTGCCAGTAGAGCAGAGATACGTCCAGGTACGCCCAAGCGCAGCTGTTCGTGAACTCGCTCGGGTATCCTAGAAGAACCGGAAGATGAGGTCAACTTGCCTAGCTTGTCAGGGCTTTCGGCAAGGCCAAGTGAGGTCAAGAAGCCAAAAAAAGAGGCCCTTGGGGGAGCTCAACGGCAATGTGAGAAGGTGGCAGACTGATTACTGGTGTAGCGTGTACAAGGTTGTGATTCGTAACAACAGATATTGCTGGTACATCTATCACAATAGAAAAATAGGGGGCGAATAATGTACCTTTTATTTGGAGCATTTTACTTGGACCGACCCCCCTGTTGATACCGGAGTTAAGTCTTATGGGCACTGAGGGAGATGGGATAATGACATTAAAACGACGCGGCGTCGTCATTGTGGCTGAGGGGCAATCACGTTAGGTGGAAACAGACTTTTGCACACTAACTGAGGACGCGTTGCGGTTACATCATCGCAGCTATCCGTAGACTCTAATTACTCTCGGTTGATCGTCCAAACGGCCCTTATCCGCATCCAGCTTTGCCCCTTATCTGGGGGCCCCCGATTCATCATGTTCCTCGTCTGGTCCGCATACAGATAAACTTTCCTCCCCGGCTCCTCCAGACCCAAACACGCCAGACACATAACGCCAGCGCACAAACTGCCAGGCATCCCTCGTTTCCCATCCCATTTCATTATCCCCTTGTCGCACTATCCTGAACCCTTCAAACCGGCGAGCTCGCCGGATCTTTCGGGTGCTCGCGTAGTGCCTAACCGCAACTAGCGAGCCAAGTCTCGGACCAGCCCAGAGTGAGCAGACCGGAGACTCGCTCCTCGGAACTAATAGACCTAACCACCACGCCCGGTAGGCCGCCAACATCGTTGGACACGCAACAATATTCCATGTTTTATGATCCAACAGCATCATGAATCAATTCCTCGAAACGGCCAGCCACCATCTCATCTTTGTCGGTTCGCGCTTTTTTCGTCGCGCCTTCACCATGTTTGTCATCTTCTCCATGATCGTGGCCTTCATCGTCACCGGTATCCTTTGTTCAGAAGCCGGCGAGAACTTGTTCCCCACCGGACTCTCGTCTCGACAGGTCACTTGCGCCAGCAAGAACCAAAGGGGTCGTAAGGATATCTGGAACGAGGCCAAGACGAAGTATAGCCATCTGGCCGACGACAAATTCACGTGAGTCTACCGAGCTTCACCACTGCTCGAGCACATCCTTCTTGTCTCCCGGCCGCCGTGCAAGTGAGACATTGGCTGCAGTCCCTTTTTTTTTTTTTTCGACCGGAGTGCTAACTACGAGATTCTATCTCCTTATAGCATCGCCATGCTGACCTACCGACGACCGAAGGAACTAAACCACACTCTAACCATCCTCCTCGAAAAAAAAATCCCCTCGCTTCATGAAATCGTTGTCGTCTGGGGCGATCTCGAGGCAGAGCTTCCCATGAACTTCGAATCCAAGCATGGGGTTCCCGTGCGATTCCGGATGTCTCTAAAAGACAGTCTCAACGAGAAGCTCCGACCCGATCCCGATTTTAAGACCCAGGCCATCCTCTTGACTGATGAAGATGTCTACTACCACCCCAAGGATCTTGAATTTGTCTTTCAGACATGGAGGAAGTTCGGCCGAGATCGTCTCACCGGCGCTCTCGCTCGCTGCTCCGACATCGATGCACAGGGTAACTACAACTACAATTTCTGTTCGAGAAAGGAGCGTAATGACTACTCCATGATCCTCACCAACCTATGTTTCTCACATATCTCTTTTCATGGACTACTACTGGTCTAATGACATCACTATGGCTAAGATTCGAGACTACGTTGACGAAGTCTTCAACTGTGAAGACATTGCCCTGAACTACGTCCAGGGGCTGCTCACTGGACAAGGGCCCCTCCTGGTAAATGGCCAGGAAAGAGATACGTCAATCTCAACCCTCCAAAGGGCATCAGCACAAAACCCGGTCACTTGGAGGCACGCAGCAAGTGCTTGAATGATTTCGCAAAGATGTTTAAGTGCATGCCACTAGTCGACGAGACAGCGTACATTCAGAAGGGTGTTATTGCGATGTAATGAGAATGGAGATTGGTGGATGAATATGATATTATTCTATATATTTCACTCTTAATCGCTTAATTAAGAATGTGTTTCCTTTGCTATTTTAGGCGTTAATTTTCTTTCCTGACTTTAAAATATAATTTAGATATCTTACTTGAATTAATGCACTTATTTATAAATAAATTTAACTTAATCTTTAGTATTAGCACTATAATAAGGAGTAATTTAAAGCTTATTAGTAGTTTTTCTTAACCTCTTTAAGATTAAGAGTCCTACAATTTTTATTATTATTCTTACAAGGTTACCTTAACTTCTAGTTAAGTACTACACTCCTATAAGATTAATAAGATAAATACTAGCTTTTTAAAAACTAGACTAAACATTTTTTCTTAGTTATTCCTTTATTATTAGCTATTTAATATACTAGAAAGAAGCTGTTAGATAGTGGTAAAAGGAAGCTCCTAGAAGCAGCCAGAAAAGCTGATAAAAATATTACTATTAAAGATAAAAGTTGCCACCTATTGCCACTGGCTTAGCAAGCAGCTTTTAGTTAATTTTACATAGCATAAAAAAGGTATAAAAAGCTTGCCTTAAACTCTTAAGAAGAGGATAAGGACAAGAAGCAGAATAATAAATAAATAATTCACCTCAATATCTGACAGAAGCAGTGTTTCTAGTATAGTAATAAAGTTTTATAATTGTACTAGTTCTAGGTGTTTTAAAAATAACACTTTTAAGAAGGCTAAAGATAGCTATATTATATAGTTAGCTGTTGTGATAGGGCCAATAATCTACCTAGAGTTTTTAATACAGTAGAAGCCACAGCTAGCTTATGATGGCCCTACTTAAGGCGTCTAGTCTGCCCGAGAAATTGAATGACACGCTTTTTCATTCCTTTATACCACAGTATACCTTTTGTCGTATTGCACTCGTTACACTATAGCTGTCGCAGAAGCTCTTGTCAATATTTATCTCTTCTTTCTCTTTAGAGACGTCAGAAAGTAGTGTAACCATTACTTCCTGTATCTCAACCCCCAAGTGACAGCTGTTTTGTTGCTTTTCTCTTGTTTTCCTGCCTTCTTCAGCTCCTACCTTATGGACGGGTGTAGTTTGCACTAAAGGCCGCTCTCACTAACAAACTATATACTATATAATAAATATAATAAAAGTGTCACGAGCTGAGGCCCTGGTATGGGGGCACGGACTATGCCGTGCCGCTCCTGACCGGCCGAGGCCGACTGAGCTCAGAGAGATTGACCTTCCCTTCTGCCAGCTACTACAGCTCTGTAAGCGAGAGCTCTGCTCTATAGCTATGACTTCTCTAGAGCTAGCTCCTTCTCTCCTTCCTGCTCCTTAGTCTTAGATAGACTAATCTTCTGCACCCTTACATTAAACAAATCCAGAACTAGCCCTTTACAAAAAGCTAGATAGGGTATATTATATTTTTACTAAGCTTTTATTATAAAATTTATTATAATATAAGTTTTATATTAATTTAAAACTAAAGTATACTAATATACTTAATAAGTAAGTGCCTAAAACAAGCAAGCACCCAATTTTTCTCCTACTATCTCTTTCCCTCTTTCAACTCAATTTTCTCAACCACATATCATGTCATCATCAATTCAAGAGGCAAATATCAATCTTGCCCTTCATGTAACGGTTGTGCTAGACCGCTGTACCATAGGGCAAAAGATCGGTCAATAACTGCTATTGCGGCAATTACTGAGGCGCACACACTGCTATATAAGCCCTCGCCATCACAGGTGAACCAAGCCGTAACACTTCAAGCCTTTCAGAAAGGCCCTAAATTAACTCCCTACCACGCTTCCAAGATCTTTAATATCTCTTCTCATACATTACGGCGCTGACATGATGGCATTTGTTCTCGATGCGATATTATACCTAGTTCACGTAAACTATCCAATCTAGAGGAACAGACTCTTCTTGAGTATATTCTCGACCTAGATTCGCGAAGGTTTCCCCCTCGACTGCGTGGTGTTGAAGAAATGGCCAACCGGCTGCTTGCTGACCGCGACGCGTTACCTGTTGGCAAGCGCTGGGCTTCTAACTTCGTCAAGCGAACTCAAATCTCAGTGTGACCCTGAGTCCTGAGCCGCGTCCTGTTCGGGCTGGCCTTGTACGGGGACAACATTTGATCCGTCTCTCGTGCCGAGATCCGACTGTGTTGTGTCCCGCCCAAGGAGCCGGCCAATCGACGGCCGCAGGGATGATGAGCGGCGCTGCTACTATCACAGCCCATGTGTTGAGAGTCTTGGACACAGCCCTGCTAACACCCTACATCAGCACGTTGGCACTCCAGCATGGCTCCTCCTCCGGATGATACTGCGGACCTTAAGTGGGGCAGCCTAGCAGGGAGGCTGGGAATGCCCTGAGCGTTTAATCTCACCCTTGGGTTCCTCCTGGCACCCCTCATTTTAGCCCCAATCCAACACAATCTGTGTAAGTTTGGTGACTAAACTGTGGTGGTGGCCCCACTAGTAGGGCGGGCGCAGAGTTTCTGGCACTTATTGTCTTAGGACACGCGTCTTCCGCCCAGTGACGACTCCTGACGTGTCAGACTCTTGTCGGAAGGGAGGAACTTGACACACTTGTGTAGCTGGATAACGCAATCAGCCGATCATTGTGTCATCTAAGGGTCCGTAGCCTGACAGCCTGATCCTACTCAGGCCCGGAACAAACAGTCTTAGGGCGGTTCCGGGTTTGCCAATAGTTCGAGACGATCATTCAGCCCAACGATTTAAGCCCACGAGCAACAACAGCCACCAACCCAGATTTTAGCCTTTGCCTTTTTTTAGAGTCCAGACGCAGGGCAATATTACCCCCGAAAGCCGACAGGCTGTCAAATAAAAGATATTATGGTGCCAGATCGGGCCACTTGCTCTCCGTAATTCCTGAACCAGTTTTCCTCCACATCTCCACGGTTCAAGATGGGAGTCCTACGACGGTTCGAGATTCGCCACAAGGCGGTACAAATTGCCCGTCATCGCCACCTGTTTTCTCGTTTTGGCTGGACTTCTACTTCAATTCCAATCTCGTCTTTCTTTATGCATCCCATGGGAAGGCGCCGAGGTCATGGGCTTGACCAAAGCCCCCACACTGAAACCGCTTGTCAAGCCCGGAGGTGTGATTGTTAGCGGATTCGTCTTTTATGGTCGCAAGAGCAGGGTATCAAGCATGCGATGCTATTTAGAGGTCAGTATCCAAGCAAGATCCCAGTTGAGGCCATGATTGCTAATTGGGTTTTGTGCAGCGAAACTTGGTCGATAATGGAGGTTGGCTCGATGAAGTCCTCTGGATTGTCAACACCCAAAACGAGGAAGATCTCCGTTACCTCGACGAAATAATCGCCAGCAACCCGACGAGACACAAGAAGATTATCCCCGAAAAGCACCTATCGACATACACGTATTACAAGGCTTGGCAACTCCTAGAGCGTGGCAAGTACTATGTCAAGATCGACGACGATATTGTATGTTTGCCTTGGCTTTATTCTGGCTTTCGCGGAGGATCTCTTGCCGTCGGTATAGCGGCGAATACTAATCCGTTGTTCGTTAGCTCTGGATTGATGATAATGCTATCCCTAACCTCGTCACCCGGAAAATCGACCATCCGGAAGACTTCGTTGTCGCTGGGAATATCATTAACAACCCTCCGTTAGGCTTCATGCACTTCCGAATGGGTGCACTGCACCCATACTTCCCCGAGCCCGAACAGCCAAGCTATGTTACCAACGGCACCGATTACTGGAAACCCTCCCGACATGGCTTCTGGGATGGCCCGAAAAATTTCACCTGGGATATTGAGAAGCCTCCACCAGCGTGGCCGCAACACAGATGGCTGAGAGTGCAAGACGATACGATGATATACCAAACTCCCATTGCCAAGCTCAAGTATGAGGGCTGGGGTCCGAGCTACCGGGCATGGTCTATTGCTGCCCAGATGCATTATTCCTTGCTCGAGAACATCGAGAATGATGCGTTAGATCTGTATAAGTTTGAAAAGCCGTGGACCATGTACGGAGACCGCATCAGGATCAATTTCATGTGCGTTTATGCCGATGATATCCTGGATACCGACCCCGAGCACTGGCCCAAGCGTCGAGGCGATGAGGATATGATTGTTCTTGATCTTCCCAAGAAGTTCCGTCGCCGTAAGTTAAGCCCCGAACGAGTCCGTGTTGTCTTAGTTAATTGACACTTATTTTGCAGCTGTTGTAATACAGGGAGATGCCCTAGCCGCTCACTTCCAGTATGCGCACCAAGGAGGTCTAGGGGATACAGACCTCTTGAAAAGGTATCTTGCTCTCGCGCAGGATAGATATTGTCTTAACGCGACTTTTACAGGGGTATAAACTACTATTATAAGGACTTAATTTGTTTGTATTATCTACTGGGTTGATTTTATTTATATGTTTCGGGGATTATTAGACATTGTATAGAGCGCGGGATATAACAATTTATTATATTTTTGACTTACAACCGAAACGAAGCATACTCAATATGAATAGATAAATCGCACTGGGCGAGCTTGGCTCTGTAATAGAACCTATCGTCACGACATAGTGAGTATTAAGAAATTTTGGATATCTTAGAAGTTTTAACTTTCCTTTGGAAGCGAGGTCGCCCCAGAATGGTAATAAGTAATTAAGACTCCTACTTTACGCGACGCGTACTGGCGTTACTCGCGCCTTATTAGCGGACAAGCTTCATGAGCCAATCATAAATTCAACTCTACCCCTTGCGTCGATCAGGTCAACCCCCCGTACAGTAACTTTTGATTTTTAATCCTATCCCCCGGCATAAATCAACTCTACCCCCTGTAAAGTGGGGCGAAATAAATCAACTCTGCGAGAGTTGATATTCCCATGGAGTACCAGGCTCAACGAGTGCCTCAAATCGGTCGACTGTCATCAAGGATAAGTGGTAAAGTCAGAATCCCATCACCTCCATCGACGAGATCGAACTTATCAGACCACTTTACGACATTATCAATTTGCATCTGATAAGACTGTGACGTTTGCCGCGAAGATGTGGTGTGTATCCTGCGGCATGTAACCAAAGTGTCGCATGGCCAGCAGCAGAGAATCGCAAGTCTCGTAAGTGGATAAAGTACTCGATGGTGTGATTTCGTCGATTGATGATTACATATACAAGAATAAGTTAGGAAACGCTTCTGGTTCCTCAGCTCTACTCTAGACCCTTTTTCCTCTTCTCCCGAATGAAGTTGCTTTTGTTCTGTTAATGACTTCTAGGGTAAGTGCAGCTGCCATACTTCTATACAGGAGTTGACGTGGACTCTGATTTGATGGTTTGTGTAGGTTTTAACAGCACACTCAATAATGTGACGGTCGGGTCTAACCTAGGGGTCTAGGGTAGGTCCAAGGCGTGTAGTTTATGATCGAGTGGATTAGAACGTCGTAGTGAGCAATATAGGTTACGGTCTGATAATAGTAGAATAGTAGATTCAATATAACCAAGTGTGTTAATAGCTAGTAAGGCTATCTGTCTATAAAAGTGCTAAATGAGTGTCTATATATTAGATAGCAATCGGTAGTCTCAGTAGTCCTATTGTAATGCTTATTAATAAGACTATTAGTCTTATTGATAAGAGTTGTAAGTAGAGTACTGATACTTAATCTGTCTGTATAATAGGTTAAGCTAATAGGTATACTGGGAAAGGTAGGTACTGTTGTAAGACTGTACTCTATGCTGAAAAGTAGGTCTATAGAGATTCTGCCAGTTGTAACTGTCTGGTCTTAACTCGGGCTGTAATAAATAAGGTGTTAGACTTTAGAGTATTCTTATTATTCTTATTACTTTTATTACTCTTATTATTATTCTTATTATTATTCTTATTATTTTCTTTTTTTCCTCTAACTTTATTATTATTATAGAGTATTGCTATCCGCACAACCCCGTATTGCTATCCAGATAACCTTTAGATTACATAACCACATTTTCTTCCCCACCACAGCTGCTGCAGCTGCTGCAGCTGCTGCCCACAACACCACACAGTTATATCGCAGCTTCCTGAGCCTCTCAGCAGTTAATTCTTACTATCCTCACTATGTCTGATGCAGGCGATAACGACGATTTGTAAGGTTACGCCTAACTGCTGGTTTCTGTGATGTATAACTCCTTTAAAGATCTATTTTTCTTCCTTTAGTTCTTCTACTGTAATAATAGTATTGCTCTTATAAAGAAGTCTTTAGTAAAGAAGAAAAAAGTTAATAGTAAAGTTATTCTAATCTATATTACTTTTATATATAACTGTAGTAGCTTATATTCTTCTGAAAGTACTAGTTTAAGATATTTTAATATATATAAAACTAGCTATAAGTTTAAAATTACAGTTAAAATCTTATAAAAGGTAAACTAATAGTAGATCTATAAGGTAGTAAGCTATTATTATAATTATAGCTCTTTTTTTTAATTCTTTAGCTTATATAGCTTACTACTAGCAGACTGTAGAGTAGTAATAACTTAAGAAATCCCTTTTTAAGTATAAATTTCTTTCTATCTGTAAGATAAGTAATATTATTAAAAATACTACTATAATACTATCTTTTTTTACTTAAAAGAATATTTATAATAACTACTAAAAGCTATAAATTAAATTTCTTAGAGGGAAAATATTAATATAGGCTTAAGTTAGCTATCTTTAGGAATTTAATTTTTAGTATATTATTAAATATAGTTTTAATCTTAAAATTAAGAGTATTTTCTAAATTTATCTATAGTATAAGTAGATATAAGCTAAGTTTCTAAAGGTTTTTAGCCTTAATAATATATATAAAACTAACTGCTTTAAAATATATCTATTTTAGGTTATTAATATTACAGACTAAAAATCTATTATTAACTTTAGTTTTAGTCTTATTAATATAGAAAAGAAAGAGGGTTTTTAGTAGTTTTATATATAACTTAATAACTTTAGGAACTCTCTTTATATTTTAGTACTATCTGTTATTATTACAGATAAAAAGCTTACTTTTTAAAAATACTCTTTTTTAAGTTTTTCTATAGATATAATAGTAGCTCTATATATATTATATTAATATTAATATTAATATAAAGATTAAAGTGCAATAAAAAGAGCTAGAAAATATAGATAATTCTAATAATAATAATACTAATAATAATAAAGAAAATTAAAATATAAATAATAACCTTACTGCTTAAGCTGCTATTTAGTATAAAGCAGAAAAAAGATATTACTACTATATAGTAGCTATATAAGCTTACTTAAGAGATAATATTTTATATCTAGTAGAGTATAATTTATACTACTAAAAAAGCTAACTTTAAGGCTATTTAAATAGTAATAAACTGTATATACTATTTACAGTAAAAAGTAATTCTTTAGTATATTTCTAAAGAGTATATAAATTAGTATAAATAGTAAGTAAAATATTTTATTAACTGCTATTATAATTTTAGCTAGTAAGTTAATAGCTCTATTAAAACTGCCTATAAGAATATAAAGTTATATTTAGTTATAGATACTAAAGATCTTTTTTATCTATATAATACTATTATATAAATACTATACTAAAAGAAGTAAAATTATAATTAAAAAGCTATAAAAATAATAATATAGTAATAGTAAAAGTATATATAGTAAAAAATAGCTTAATAAGCTGCCTATATAAATTACCTATATAGCTATTAACTTACTAGCTAAATAGTATTAATTTACTATTACTATAATATCTTTACTTATATAAAAAGTAATACTTTTATAGCTCTACTAAAAGTACTTCTTATAGCAATATAGACTTTCCTACAGTTATAATATTCTATACTAGCTTTAGGTATTATAGCTACTAAAGAAGAAAGTTATCTATTTATACTAATAGCTTAAAAAGCCTTTAGTATAATTTCTTAGAAAATATATATATAATTTCTACTAACTTTAACCTCTAGAATCTTATAGAGCTACTCCTTTATATATACAATCCCAATATTATCAAAAACCTCTATAGCAGGCTATACCTCTCTAGTAACAAAAAGCTCATAATACCCTTATTGCTACAGTTTAATTCTATATAAATAATACAGTCAATACAGTTAACGCAGTTAACACAGCTGCAGCCCCAGCAGCCGAGGCAAAGCCAGTAGACAACCTGCCGGCTCAACCCAAGCATACGCTGCACGCTGATACAAGCCGAGCTCGAGACAGAGGCTAGCCCGAGGCCAACCCGAAGAACGTCAACACCGAGATCACGAGGCTATACAAACACAAGGGGCAGGGGAACGAGAGGCGGACGAGGGAGGGGAGGCAGGGCGTCGGCAGCACCGTCGTCAGCTGTGGAGGTCATCCCGGCCACACAGCTGGAGCCGCCGTTACAGCCGGAATAACAGCCAGGCTGTTAGAAATACTACTTTTTATAGGGAAATATTGGAGATGTATTTTTTTGAATGATTTAGCTGTAGCTAGGCTTACAGGCTGTTAGAATATATAGATATTAATTGAAATTTACTTGGAGTTAATTGTATTTTCTGACTTATACTGTAATTTTAGTATAGCAGAAGGAAGAGGTAGAATATAGAGTGAAAAAATATAGTTATATAATCTAAAGGTTATCTAAATAGTAATATAGGGTTATATAGATAGTAATACTTAAAATATAATAGATAAGTTCTATTAAGAATTAAAAGATAAAGTTAAGAATAAAATCTATAAAATCCTTAACTTACTAACTAATTTTAATACCTATATATACCTCTATATTACTATTAATAACTGATTATTTAAATAATATATTAAGAAATAAAAAAAGAATCTTAAAAGTTAAAAAAATAAGAAAAATAACTCTAACTAAAGTAAGAAGTACTAAAGTAATACCTCCTACAGAATAATATTAGAATCTATAGAACTAAAAGCTACTTAAAAAGACTATTTAAAAGTTAAATATTAAAACTACAGAAAGATAGACTACTTTAAAAGTAAGTATTACACTCTAAAATCTAACTAGAAATATAAGTTTATACTGAAAGATAAGTATATATATAATTTACTAATTACTAGTATCTTAATAATAATAAACCTTAAACTGCTATTTAATTTAAAACTCTTACTATAATCTAAAGTAAATATAATAGAATCTATAAATACTATAATTGGGAATATAAGTATCTTAATAATATATTACTTCTTAAACTCTACACTTAGAAAATACCTAAAAAAATTAAATATAATACTAGAAAGAAAGTATAGAAATAAGCTGTATAGTATAGAAAAATAGACAGTAAAACTAAAATAGAGTAATAAATTAAACTAAATAAAAAGAAACATTATAACTAGAAGAAAGTAAAAAATATCTAGAGATTAATTTCCACTTAAAATAATATTAGTATTATAACTAACTTATCTAATAAAATATCTTATATTATAGCTATAATATAATAAGGGGAATTAATTTCTAATAGATAACTTAAATTTATTATACTACTTTTAAGTAGTAAGAAATAAAAAGTAAAAATATCTAGAAAATATAAGAAAAAAGATAAGCTCTAAAGGCAATTTTATACTAAAAAAGAAAATACTCTTTAGGTATACTCTAAATAAGAAACCTATTTAGTAAGATATATAGGCCTATTAGTAAATAACTAGAATATTATTACTTTTACTAATAAAGATTTAAAAATAGAAAATAAATAAAACTTTAAATTTAGCTATAGAGAATATTAAATTCTTAATAATTTTAAGAACTAAATATAGAAAAAACTAATAGAAATATATAATAATCTTATAAATAAATAATAAGAATTTAATAAAAATACTAATATCTATATCTACACTTATAATATACTATTAAAATACAATTTATACTATATAATTTTAAAAGAATAAAAGAATAATAACTTAAAAATAGTAATAATATACTTTAACTATAAGAAAATCTTATAGATATTATATATTGCCTATATATATCCAACCTATAAAAAAGATAAAATCTATTATAACTGCTATTTTATATAAGTTAATAATAAATCTATTTAGAAACTATATCTATAGAAAAAACTTAGGTATTTTTAAATTACTAAATAGTATATAGAAGTTAGTATTATATAACTAAAAGATAAAAAAGATCTTTTTCTATTTAAATATACTAGCTATATTAGTATTATTAAAGAATATAAAACTAAAAAATACTATATATATAAATAATAAAAGATAAAGAAATAGTATAAATATAAAAATAAAGATATTACTAACTGCAGTATTAAAAAAACAGTATAATATAATAATAAAGACTATAAGAAATATAATTAGGAAATTAAAAATAAGTTTTTATATATTAAGTATATAATATATAAGAATTATAACTTTAATAACTATAGAGGAATAAACAGCTTTAACTAAGCCTAAAAAGATAAAATAGAAAATTAAAAATAAAAAAAAATAACTTCTAACTGTAAAGATAAAAAAACTATTTAAAATATCTAACTGTACTTAGTATAAAATATAATAACCTATAAAAAGCTTAAATATCTATAATATAGTATTAAAGCTTAAGAGATTTAAATATATATTAATAAAATATATAAAAAAGAATTTAACTTTCTAACTTAAACTAAACTTAACTAAAATAACTAAACTTAATATTAATAACTTTAAAAATAGAAGGAATTAAAGCTATTTAAATAAAGATATAAAGAATACTCTAGTAAGAAATACCTTTAAGGTAATTATAAAAAATATATAAAAAATAATAAATACTACCTATAGAAAAATAATAAATAGACAATATATATAAGAAAGAACTACCTCTAATAAAAGCTCTATATATAATAAAATTAGTAAATAAAAGAAAGATACTTAAGCTATAAGTATAAGTTAAGAGTATATAGCTTATTATATTAATAGATAGTAAAGTAAAAGTAAACTATATTAATTCTGCTATAGTTAATTAACTAAATTTAAAATAAAGAGATAAAAAGTAACTCTATATAGTATATAATCTTAAAGGCAATTTATTTAAGTATAATAATAAATAGATAATCTATAAGGCTAATTACCTTAAGGTTTTTATTAACAGTAAAAACTAGAGAGTTATATTTAATATTATATCTATAAGATATTATAATATTATTTTAAGCTATTTATAGCTAAGGAAATATAACTTATAACTAAACTGGAAAACTAGCTAGATATATATTAATTTTAATAATATTCTCTTTAGTAATAATAAAAGCAACTTAAATAAAAATAACAGATTTTTTAATTCTAACTTCTAAAGACAGTAAGAATAAGAATTAGTATAAGAATATAATAGATACTTTATTACCTCTAAAAGAAATATAATATAAGTACTAGAAAGATAAGAAAATATAACTCTAAAGAATAATTAGATATCTTTAATAATAGTTTATATAGATAAATAAAAACCTTAAGAATTATAAGAAAATACCTAAAGAAGAATAACTTAAGAATATATTAGTATAGTATTATATCTATAAAAAGCTCTTTATAGAAGAACTTAAAATAAAACTATTTAAATTTAGTTAATAGAATTATAAAATTATACTAAAAGATAGAATAATATCTATATTTTATAAAATCTTTAACTTTAATAAAATGCAATTTAATATACTAAAAGAATATATTAAAGATATACTATAGAAAGAATATATTAGAATCTTTAAGTTATTAGCTAGATATTTAGTTATATTTATTCTTAAAAAGAATAGTAAACTCTAATTTATTATAGACTACAGATAATTAAATAATATTATACTTAAAGATTAAAATTTATTACTTCTTATTATAGAGTTTAAAAACTAACTCTATAGTAAAAAGGTATTTATAGTACTAAATTTAAAGAGAGTATATAATCTTATTTATATTAAGAAAGAATATAAATAGAAAACTACTTTTTAAACTAAATTTAAACTTTATAAATATCTTATTATACTCTTTAGACTTATAAATATACCAGTTATATTTTAATAAATAATTAATAATATACTATATAAGTATTTAGATATATTTATTATATACTATCTAAATAATATTCTAATTTTCTCTAACTTAAAAGAAGAATATACAGAATATATCTATAAGATATTATAAGTACTTTAAGATACTAATTTATTAGTTAAACTAGAAAAAAGTAACTTCTACACTCTAAAAGTAAAGTTTCTTAAATATATTATTTTTTATAATAAAATTAAAATAAATCTAAAGAAAATTACTGCAATTAGTAAATAGCTAAAACTAATAAATATTAAGAAAGTATAATTATTCTTTAGATTTACTAACTATTACTAAAAATTTATAAAAAACTTTAGTAGCTATATTATACTATTTATAAAACTTACTAAAAAAAAGTAAACTTCTAATAGAATACTACTATAGAAAAAGTATTTAATACTATTAAAAATATTATTTTAAGTAAGTTAGTACTAGTAACTTTTAACTTTAAATAAGAAATTAAACTTAAAATAGACTTATTAGACTTTATATAAAGTATTTAAATTAATTAAAGAGATAATAACAAACTGTTATACTCTATTATCTTTTTCTCTTATAAAATATATAGTATTAAACTTAACTATTCTATCTATAATAAAGAATTTCTTATAATTATTAATTTATTTAAGGAATTTTAATACTACCTTTTAAAAGGTAAGTATAAAATTAAAATCTATACTAACTATAAGAATATCTTATACTTTATAACTATATAAGAACTTAATAGATAATAACTATAATATATTAAATATCTTTTAGAATTTAACTATATAATTATCTATAGAAAAAAATTAAAAAATAGATAAGTTAATACTATTAGTTAATAAGCTAACTTTAATATTAATAAGTTTAAAATACATAAATAGATTCTTAACTTTAATATTAAAAGATACCTTAAGTAGAAGTATATTATAAGTATATAAAAAATATAACTTTAACTTAAGTATTTAAACTTAATCTATAGAAATAGCCTTATATAAGACTTTATAGATTAAGCTTATAGATATACTAAAGAAATTAAATATTAGAATAAATATATTATTATTCCCTATTATTATTAGTATTAAATAGTATAAGACTTATATAAAAAAGAACTATATAATAGAAGTATTAATATACTATATTAGCTTATTACTAAAATATACAATATATACAGCCTTTAAGATACATTTTAATATATAATTAATAATTACTTAAAATATTTAGAAAAAACTAAAAAGAAAACCCTAGAAAATACATATATTACTATAAATAATAATAAACTCTATAACTAAATTTAGCAATATAATAATAAGCTGCCTTTAAATAAAAAAATAGATAAACTATAAGTCTCTAAAAAACTATAATACTAACTTATATAGAAAATATATAAATACCTATTATATAGATATTAAGAAGTTAATAAAACTCTTAAATAAGTTAGAATAATATA
The DNA here is from genome assembly GCA_002991585.1 of Ilyonectria mors-panacis. Lineage (NCBI taxonomy): Eukaryota > Fungi > Ascomycota > Sordariomycetes > Hypocreales > Nectriaceae > Ilyonectria > Ilyonectria mors-panacis. The sequence goes on along the minus strand of PPHJ01000106.1, from coordinate 397,943 downwards.
TTAAATTTCCTAAGATAAAGATAGTAGTAAAAAAAGTTATTAAATAATATCTATTATATAATAAAATTAAGGCTTAATACTATAAACTACTATATAGAAAATTACAGCCTCTATTAGTTACTAAATAACTTTAAAACTTAATTACTATAGACTTTATTATAAAACTATTTCTATTAGAAGACTCTATAACTAGAGTTATATATATATAGTATTTTTATTATTATAGACAGACTTATAAAGTTCTCCTATTTTATACCCTACTAGAAATTAATAGATATAGAGCAGTTTGCCTATATCTTCTTATAAAATATATTACTAGTATCTATAGACTTCTAATAGAAATTCTCTCTAATTAAGAACTACTATTTACTTTTAAGTTTTAGTAGAGCTTAATAAACTATATAGAATTAAACTACTAACTTACTATAGTATTTTAAGTATAAGTTAATAGACAGATAGAATAAATAAACTAAATACTGAAATAATACCTTTAATACTATATTAACTACAAATAAAACAATAAGGTTAAAAAGCTTCTAACTGTACAGCTAAGCTATAATATATTAGTATATAAAAGTATAAAGCTTACCTTAATATATACTAACTTTAAATTCACTCTTACTACCTATAGAATAAGCTGAGATAGATTAATTATTCCTAAAGCTATTCTTATAATAGAAAAAACTAAAAAACCTATATAAAGAAATAAAGATAATAGAATAAATACTGACTAATATTCTTAAGAGCTATAGTTTTATATATAGGTCTTAAGGGCTAAACTATTAAAAGGGAAATATTATATTATAGCCTGAGTTAAAACTAAGCAGTTATAACTAGTAGAATCTCTATAAACTCACTTTTCAGTATAGAGTACAGTTTTATAATAGTACCCACTTTTCTCAGTATACCTATTTAGCTTAACCTATTATATAGATAGATTAAGTATTAGTATTCTACTTATAACTTTTATTAATAAAACTGATAGTCTTATTAATAAGTATTATAATAAAACTATTAAAACTACTAATTGCTATTTAGTATATAGATACTTATTTAGTGCTTTTATAGATAGATAGTCTTACTAGCTATTAATATACTTAATTATATTAAATTTACTATTTTACTATTATTAGACTGTAATTTATATTGCTTATTATAATATTTTAATCTATTTAATAATAAACTATATACTTTAAACTTACTCTATACCTTTAGAATAAATTTAACTATTATAAAAATAGAGTAATAAATAGAAACTTTATATAGTATATAATTTTAAAAGTAACTTATTTAAGTATAATAATAAATAAATAACTTATAAAGCTAATTACCTTAAGGTTTTTATTAATAGTAAGAAGTAAAAAGTTATATTTAATATTATATCTATAAGATATTATAATATTATTTTAAGCTATTTAAAGCTAAGAAAAATATAATTTATAACTAAATTAGAGAACTAGCTAGCTATATATTAACTTTAATAATATTCTTTTTAATAATAATAAAAGTAACTTAAATAAAAAGAAATCTTAAATTCTAACTTTTAAAGATAATAAGAGTAAGAATTATTATAAAAATATAATAGATATCTTATTACTTCTAAAAGAAATATAATATAAATATTAAAAAGATAAAAAAATATAAGTTTAAAGAATAATTAGATACTTTTAATAATAGTTTATATAAATAAATAAAAACCTTAAGAATTATAAGAAAATACTTAAAGAAAAATAACTTAAAAATATATTAGTATAATATTATATCTATAAAAAACTCTTTATAGAAAAACTTAAAATAGAATTATTTAAATTTAGTTAATAAAACTATAAAATTATATTAAAAAATAGAATAATATCTATATTTTATAAAATCTTTAATTTTAATAAAATATAATTTAATATACTAAAAGAATATATTAAAGATATACTATAAAAAGAATATATTAAAATCTCTAAGTTATTAGCTAAATATCTAGTTATATTTTATTTTTAAAAAGAGTAATAAGTTTTAACTTATTATAAATTATAAATAATTAAATAATATTATACTTAAAGATTAAACTTTATTACCTTTTATTATAAAGCTTAAAAATAGACTCTATAGTAAAAAGGTATTTATAGTATTAAATTTAAAAAAGAGTATATAATTTTATCTATATTAAGAAAGAATATAAATAGAAAACTACTTTTAAATTAAGTTTAAACTTTATAAATATCTTATTATACTCTTTAAATTTATAAATATACTAGCTATATTCTAATAAATAATTAATAATATACTATATAAGTATCTAAATATATTTATTATATACTATTTAAATAATATCTTAATCTTTTTTAATATAGAGAAAGAATATATAGAATATATCTATAAGATATTATAAGTACTTTAAAATATAAAACTACTAGTTAAACTAAAAAAGAATAACTTCTATATTTTAAAACTAAAATTTTTTAAAATATATTATCTTATATAATAAAATTAAAATAGATTTAAAGAAAATTACTATAGTTAGTAAATAGCTAAAATTAATAAATATTAAGAAAGTATAATTTTTCTTTAAATTTACTAATTACTACTAAAAATTTATTAAAAACTTTAATAGCTATATTATACTACTTATAGAATTTATTAAGAAAGAAGTAAACTTTTAATAGAATACTACTATAGAAAAAGTATTTAATACTATTAAGAATATTATTTTAAGTAAGTTAATATTAATAATCTTTAACTTTAAATAAGAAATTAAACTTAAAATAAACTTATTAGACTTTATATAAAATATTTAAATTAGCTAAAGAGATAATAATAGACTGTTATATTCTATTGTTTTTTTCTTATATAAAATATATAATATTAAATTTAACTATTCTATTTATAATTAAGAATTTCTTATAATTATTAACTTTTTTAAGAAATTTTAATACTACCTTTTAAAAGTAAGTATAAAATTAGAATTTATATTAACTATAAAAATATCTTATACTTTATAACTATATAAGAACTTAATAGATAATGACTATAATATACTAAATATCTCTTAAAATTTAATTATATAATTATCTATAGAAAAAGATTAGAAAAAATAGATAAATTAATATAATTAGCTAATAAGCTAACTTTAATATTAGTAAACCTAAAATAAATAAATAAATCTTTAACTTTAATACTAAAGAATACTTAAGATAGAAGTATATTATAAGTATATAAAAGATATAACTTTAATTTAAATATCTAAATATATTATATAGAATAAATACTACTTAAAACTTTATAAAATAGATTTTAAAATAAAACTAAAACCTTAAGTATAGAAATAGATATATTACTATTTTCTATTTATATTAATATAAAATTATATTAGAATTATATAAGAAAGAACTTTATAATAAAAGTATAGATATATTAAAATACCTTATTATAGAAATATATAATATTTATAGTTTTTATCTTAAAATTCAGTATATACTATCAATATATATTTAGAGTATCTAAATAAGGAAAAATCAGAAAATAAATATAAAATAAATTAAGTTACTAATAGAATAATTATTACTAAATAAAATAAAAACCTTAAAAAATACCCATATTATTATAAATAATAATAAGCTTTATAACTAAATCTAATAATATAATAATAAACTATCTTTAAATAAAAAATAGATAAGCTATAAGTTTCTAGAGAATTATAATACTAACTTATATAGAAAATATATAAGCTTTCTCTATATAGATATTAAAAAGTTAATAAAAACTCTTAAATAAATTAGAATAATATACTAATTTCCTAAAATAAAAATAGTAATAAAAGATATTATTAAATAGTATCTATTATATAAAAAAACTAAGGCTTAATACTATAAACTATATAGTAAACTATAATTCCTACTAGTTATTAAATAACTTTAAAACTTTATTACTATAAATTTTATTATAAAATTACTTCTATTAAAAAACCTTATAACTAAAGTTATATATAATAGTATTTTTATTATTATAAATAGACTTATAAAATCTTTCTATTTTATACTCTATTAGAAATTAATAGATATAAAGTAATTTATTTATATCTTTTTATAAAATATTATTAGTATTTATAAACTTTTAATAGAAATTCTTTTTAATTAAAAATAGCTATTTACTTTTTAAGTTTTAATAAAACTTAATAAACTATATAGAATTAAACTATTAACTTACTATAGTATTCTAAGTATAAATTAATAAATAAATAGAATAAATAAATTAAATACTGAAATAGTATCTTTAATACTATATTAACTATAAATAGAATAACTAAATTAAAAAGCTTTTAACTGTATAGCTAAGCTATAATATATTAATTTATAAAAGTATAAAGCTTACTTTAATATATACTAACTTTAAATTCACTTTTAATACCTACTAAATAAGCTAAAATAGATTAACTATTTTTAAAGCTATTTTTATAATAGAAAAATAAAAAAAATCTATATAAAGAAATAAAAACTGAATTTAAATTTATTGAAAACTAAATAAAAAAATATTATAACTTAAAAAAATAATAAAGAGACTATTCTTTTAAAAGGAAGATATAGTTCTATTTATAATAAAAAATAATAAAATAAAATAATAAAATAAAAAACTAAACTATAAATATATTAAATCTTATAAAATTCTTAAAAAGAATCTCAGAAAATAACTATTACTTAAACTTACTATTAATAGTTAAACTTTATTCTATATTTTATATCTTACTTCTTAAGAGTATAGAAAGCACTATTATAGCTAAGTTTAATAATAAATATAAAATAGAAATTAAAAAACTTAAAAGATATAAAGTTAAAAAGATTTTTAAAAATTAAAAAATTAATAGATAGATTAAATATCTTATTAAATAGAAAAACTACTTAAAAGTAATAATTAGTAAAAACTAACTAAAAATATTATCTATATATAATACCTTTTAAAGAACTTTTATTAGAAATATAAAAAAAAGATAAAAAAAAATTACTAAAATTAATAGAACTCTAATTAATAATATTAATATATATTAGTAACTAAATATTAATAGTAGTTTTTAATTCTACTTATTTTAAAGTTTTTAACTTTATTAATAATTTTAAACTATAATAAGTTATTTTATATCTTTAGATAACTAAAAATTAATACTAATAGTAAGTATACTTTAAAAAGTTTAAAAATTAATTAAATTCAGTTTAAATAGCTTAAAAAGCAGCTTACTTCTTAAAAAACTTCTTTTCTAACTCTAACTCTTTATTATTAAAGTACTTTATCTTAAGAGATAACTTAAGTTACTATATTTATTTTAATAAGAAATAATAAAATTAAACTTAAAGAAAAAACTTATATAAATAAAAAGAAATATTAGTTTTATTATAAAAGTAACTCTTATTAATATAAATACTATACTTTTTAAAATTATTATTTAATATCTTATATATATATTTTCAAGTAATATAGTAAGAATAAGATATTACTTTAAAACTAAACTTTTTAATAGTAGTAATAAAAACTAATAAGTTTATAGTAAAAATTAAAATCTTAAAACCTTCTATAAAAATAGCTAGAATTAATTTACTTACTATAGACTTAAGAATATTATAGAATTTTAAAGAATACTTTAAGATTTAACTAAATATTCTATTAATATATTAAAATAATTAAGAAATATAACAGTTATATTCTCTAGGCTGCTATAGATATAGTCTAAAGTAGGTAAGAAACTAATTACTAGTAAATAAACTGTAAGTTTATATTAGTAGAGCAGTTAGAGTATTACTTACTAGGTAAATATTATATCTAGTAATAATTAAGTACAGTAATATATAGTAAGTTAAGGTAATTAAAGTAACTAAGTTATATTAATAGCTAAGTAGCTGCCTATAGTAAATATATATTACTTTGTTGCCTATATACTAAGTGGATTATTTAGGCTTATAAAGCTCACTAGATAATCTATTATAATCTAAAGCTAGATTACTAGTAGATTACTATAATTCTATAGTAATTTAGAGTGATTTATTTTAATTGGCTATATATATTTAGGTTCTGCTAGCTCTAACTGTCTGGCTCTACCTGAGTTATAATATAGGTTGTAATAAGAAAGCAAATTAAAAATATACTAATATATATATAAGAAATAGTCTTAAAGATAGCTATAGAATATAATTAATAGAAGGGGAGATATTATATTACAGCTTAAGTTAAAATTAAATAGTTATAATTAGTAAAATTATAATATACCTACTTTTTTATTTAATATAGATTTTAAACTTATTCTATAAAAGTAAGTTAAAAATATTTAACTTATTTATTTATAATAAGCTATAAAATCAAACTTATATTTACTTAATAAATCTATATAGATACTATTAATATATAAGTATATTTATTTAATACTTTTATAGATAGATAGCCCTACTAGCTATTAATATATTTAGTTATATTAAATTTACTATTTTACTATTATTAAACTGTAACTTATATTACTTACTATAATATTTTAATTTACTTAATTATAAAGTATATACTTTAAATCTATTTTATACTTTTAAGTTAAACTTAACTATTACACTCTTTAATTAATATATTAATATAGTTAGAGGTATTAATATCTACTTAAAAAGATAGCTTTATAGAAAATTTCTAAATTATCTATATAAGTTACTATTTTAATTAGTCTTTTAGTAGTCTTTTAAATAGCTATATAGAAAAAAGTTTTAATACTATTTTTACTTTTAGCTTTATCTTTATTAGCTATTATTATTTAATATAAGAATTATTACTAGCTATATACTATTTAAATATCAGTAATAAATACTTAAGTAGCTATAATTAAATTCTATATAAAAAATAGAAAATATAACTAGCTAATATAATTCTAATAGACTATATACTAATAAATATAATAAGAGTATTACTATCTATATAACGTCTATATTACTATTTAGATAACCTTTAAATTATATAACTATATTTTTTTACTCTATATTTTACCTCTTCCCTTTACTATACTAAAATTACAGTATAAATTAAAAAATACAATTAACTCTAAATAAATTTTAATTAATATCTATATATTCTAACAGCCTGCAAGCCTAGTTACAGCTAAATTATTTAAAAAACATATCTCTAATATTTCCCTATAAAAATAAATATTTCTAATGGTCTAGCTGTTATTCCGGCTGTAATAGTAACTCCAGCTGTATAGCCGGAATAACCTTTACAGCTAATAATAGTACTACTAACATACTGCCTCCCCTCCCTTATCTGCCTTTTATTCCCCTGCCCCTTATATTTATATAGCCTTATAATCTTAATATTAACATTCTTTAGGTTGGCCTTAGGCTAGCCTCTATTTCAAGCTTAACTGAGATTAGTATACAGTATACACTTAGGTTGAGCTGGTAGGTTGTCTGCTAGCTTTACCTTAGCTGCTAGAGCTGCAGCTATATTAACTGTATTAACTGTATTAACTGTATTATTTGTATAGAATTAAACTGTAGCAATAAGGGTATTATAAGCTTCTTATTACTAGAGAGATATAGCCTACTATAGAGGTTTTTAATAATATTGGGATTATATATATAAAGAAGTAGCTCTATAAGGTTCTAAAGGTTAAAGTTAGTAGAAATTATATATATTTCCTAGGAAATTATACTAGAGGCTTTTTAAGCTATTAGTATAAGTAGATAACTTTCTTCTCTAGTAGCTATAATACCTAAAGTTAGTATATAATATTATAATAGTAGGGAAGTCTATATTACTATAAGAAGTACTTTTAATAGAGCTATAAGAATATTACTTTTTATATAGATAAAAATATTATAGTAATAGTAAACTGATACTATTTAGCTAGTAGGTTAATAGCTATATAGGTAATTTATATAGGCAGCTTATTAAGTTATTTCTATTATATATACTTTTACTATTACTATATTATTATTTCTATAGCTTTTTAGTTATAATCTTACTTCTTTTAGTATAGTATTTATATAATAATATTATATAGATAAAAAAGATTTTTAGTATCTATAACTAGATATAACTTTATATTTTTATAGGCAGTTTTAATAGAGCTATTAACCTACTAGCTAAAGTTATAATAGCAATTAATAAAGTATTTTACTTATTATTTATACTAACTTATATACTCCTTAGAAATATACTAAAAAATTACTTTTTACTGTAAATAGTATATATAGTTTATTGCTATTTAAGCAGCTTTAAAGTTAGTTTCTTTAGCAGTATAAATTACACTCTATTAGATATAAAACATTATCTCCTAGGTAAGCTTATATAGCTGCTATATAGTAGTAATATCTTTTTCTGCTTTATACTAAATAGCAGCTTAAGCAGTAAAATTATTATCTATATTTTAGTTTTTTTTATTATTATTAGTATTATTATTATTAGAATTACCTATATTTTCTAACTCTTTTTATTATATTTTAATCTTTATATTAATATTAATATTAATATAATATATATAGAGCTGCTATTATATCTATAGAAAAACTTAAAGAAGAGTATTCTTAAGAGTAAGCTTTTTATCTATAATAATAATAGATAGTATTAAAATATAGAGAGAGTTCCTAAAGTTATTAAGTTATATATAAAGCTACTAAAAACTTTTTTCTTTTTCTATATTAATAAGACTAAAGCTAAAGTTAATAATAGACTTTTAATTTATAATACTAGTAATTTAAAATAGGTTTATTTTAAAGCAGTTAGTTTTATATATATTATTAAAGCTAAAAACCTCTAGAAACTTAGCCTATATCTACTTATATTATAGATAAGTTTAAAAAATACTTTTAATTTTAAGATTAAAACTATATTTAATAAGATACTAAAGACTAAATTCCTAAAGATAGCTAACTTAAGCTTATATCGATATTTTCCCTTTAAGAGATTTAATTTATAGCTTTTTAGTAATTATTATAGATATTCTTTTAAATAAAAAAAAACAGTATTATAGTAGTATCTCTAATAATATTATTTATCTTATAGATAGAAAGAGATTTATACTTAAAGAGGGATTTCTTAAGTTATTACTACCCTATAGTCTACTAGCAGTAAGCTATATAAGCTAAAAGATTAAAAAAAGAGCTATAATTATAATAATAGCTTACTATCTTATAGATCTACTATTAGTTTACCTTTTATAAGATTTTAACTATAATTTTAAACTTACAGCCAGTTTTATATATACTAAACTATTTTAAATTAGTACTTTTAAAAAAATATAAGCTGCTATAGTTATATATAAAAATAATATAAATTAGAATAACTTTACTATTAACTTCTTTTTTTTTTACTAAAGACTTTTTTATAAGGGCAGTACTATTATTATAGTAAAAGAACTAAAGGAAGAAAAATAGATCTTTAAAGAAGTTATATATTACAGAAACTAGCAGTTAGGCGTAATCTTACAAATTGTTATTATTGCCTGCATCAGATATAGTAAGAATAGTAAGAATTAACTGCTAAGAGGCTTAGAAAGCTGTAATATAACTGTGTGGTGTTGTGGGTAGTAGCTGTAACAGCTGTGGCAGCTGTAGTAGGGAAGAAAATATAGTTATGTAATCTAAAGGTTATCTGAATAGCAATATAGAGTTATACGGATAGTAATACTCTATATTTTTATCTATTTAGTTAAGCTTTATAGATAGATATTTAAATTCTATAAAATACTTAAATACTACTTTAGTTTATATTAACTTTTAGATCTAAATAAGTATATTATATTTCTTATTCTATTTTCTATATATATATTTATAAGTAGCTATTTATATATATTAAAGCTATTAAATAAGATAGTTATTTTAGGTTTATATTAATTAAGTAAGTTTTCTATAAAGTCTCTTAATATTAAGTCTATCTCTTATTTAACTTTACCTTCTAGTAGTTTTATAGTATATTAAACCTTTAGTAGTTTACTACTAAATACAGTTAAATAGTATATATAGTAGAACTTAAGTTCTATAAGATACTCTTTAAGCTTCTTAAGGGTTCTATTAAACCTTTTTAACTATAGTAGTTTAATAGTTTCTCTAATATTATAAGATTTAGAAACACTTAAAGTAAAAGTAAAGCTATTAAATTATTCTATATACTAAGCTTATTTAGTATAAGTAGTAAGTTACTTATTAGTAAGATTAATAATATATTCCTTTAGTACTATAATAGTTACTATTAGTATTAAATTTAAAGTAGTTATTATATCTATATAAAAGATTTAAATTTTATTATATAAAGCTTAGAACTTTTTATTATTTTTTATCTTATTAGTTTTAACTATATTAGTTAAAGTATCTACTTTTTAATAAAGTTAAAGATTCTCTTTATATAACTTTTTAAGTTCTTTATTAGTTTTATCTTTATCTAAAGAGGATTTCTTATTATCTATAGTATTATTACTATTACAGTCCTTAGGGGTCTTTAAGTATAAAATACTCTTTCTCTTAAAGAAGGTAGAAATACTAGCTAATAGAGTTATTAGAGCTATAGTAACTAAATTAAAATATTACTTAAGTTAATAGAGTAAATACACTAAATAAAAACTATTAATATATAACAGTTAGGTCTATTTTAAGAGTATAGAGTAAGTCTAGAGTATATAGTTTATAATTAAATAGATTAGGATATTATAGTAAGTAATATAGATTACAGTCTGATAATAGTAGAATAGTAGATTTAATATAACTAAATATATTAATAGCTAAAAAGCTTAGAGCTTTTATTTAAAGAACTTAAGATTCTATCTATATATATTTAGTCTGTAAGTTAATTAGAGGTATAGATATTATAATTAGTAGTAATTTAATTAGAATTAGTAGTAATCCATTTTAAATTACTAGTAATTATATAAAGTAGAGCTCTAATTATACTAATATAGAGTAATATAAAAAAGTGAGTATAATTATAGTTCTACTAGTTATAACTGCCTAGTTTTAACCTAAGCTATAATAACTAAAGTATATACCTTTTACTCTTCCCTCTAGCTGTATCTACTAACCTACTTACTTTTTAACCTTTAAAATATTTATTTTAGCTACTCTTACTGCCTCTTACAGCTTATACTACTACTAGTCTAATAGAGCTTTTACTCTCTCTTACTATCTATACTATAGGCTTAATATTACTATTCTTACTATTTCTATTTTATCTCTTTTCTTTAAGCTTAGCTTATACTTTTACTATTACTACTAAGTAGGGAATTTGCAGTTTTTAGGGATGTTAGTTATTTAATTAGATTCTTACTGCAGCTGGAGCTAAGACTGCTGCAGCTTCCTTTAACAGAAAAGGCTACACAGCACAGAAACTAATAGCCTAACCTATTAGAGCCTATAAAAGAGCTTAGATATATAGATAGCAGCAAGCAGAAATCATCCCTCTTATAAGACAGTCACCAGAATAGCTATCTGGCTATATCCTCAGTTATAATCAGTCTTCAGCTCAATTTACAGTCTTTTCAGCCTATTTTCTTCAGTCTCTTTTAGTAAACCGTTTGATTAAATAGTACTAAATATAGTAGTTATCAGTCTTGTTTATTTGATCTGTTTTCCCTGCCTTTAGTCTCAACCTCTATCTGCTATAGCAGATACATCACGCCTTCAGTCATCATTAAAGCTGTCTTTTAGGTGGGTTGTATGTTTCTAGTGTCTTTTATCCCCGCCTACCACTTACTACTTTAATACTAGTATCTATATCTTTATATTTTCTGTCTTTTTCTTCTATAAATCTTAAGTAGTAATAGGTATTAATACTATTTAGCTATTCTAATAGTAATACTATTATATTCTATCTATTTTAATATAATAGCTGCTATTATTTATATATATTATTTACTTCTAACTAATATTATTTCTCTATTTATACTTAATTTAATTATATATAAGCCTCTCTTTTAGTAATAACTTAACTGTCCCCCTAAATTTATAAATAGTTATATTAATTTAATTAAAATTAGATGCCTTATTCTATTTATATTTAATCTGTATTTAGAATTAGCTTTTAATTTATACTGATTTTAGCTATTTTTACTATATAGTCTATTAGAATACTACCCTCCCTATTTTAAAAGAACTCTACTTTATACTATTAATAGCGCGTTTTCTTTTTGTGTAGGATTTTAAAAAGAACTTTACTATAAGTTCCATTACAATTTACAGATAGGCTTTTTCCGCGCCGCCATCATAACGCTCTGCCGCCAGAAACCCCCGAGGTCTGTTAACGGTTGCTGGTCGTGTAAGTCGACGCATACGAGAGCTCAGGCCAGGTTGCAACCGGCGCATCGAACGAGCATCTGACTCCTGCAGCATGGGTGGGGGGCATATGATGCAATTCCGACGAGCAAAGGGACCGCGGGGCCTCGATGTATAGCTACTTCGTCGTCTGTATCCAAGCACGCCTGTTTGGTAATCAAGCACGACTATTCCGGTTCGAAGCAATGTGTTAATTTGTAGGGGTGGCAAACCGCATCAGCCGGGATGAGGGATAAGCACCAACTGCATATCTAGTTCAGAAATCAAGCCTTCTGCACTGACAGCACACGTAAGGGGTATGGTGTGATTGGCGGGCCGGTTACACGCATATTGTTACACGATGAAGACGCGGCAACAAACGGCATAGTGGGGGGTAGGCATTTGTTGACGGCGACTTCATCAAGATACTATGTGATTACTAGTGAGTACCGCTTGCGCAGGAGAAAAGGTACCCCTTCCATTCTTCTTTAGTAGAGCGGTACACTTCTAGACTCTTGACGCTAGACTAAATCAATGTGCCTTTACCTCCGCGGTGCTGTAATTTGCCTATTCGTAAAAGAAACTGCCAAGATAGCCTAGCTAGGTAGGGAAAAGTGCACATGACTAAGTTTGATACATTTCAGTCTAGTGTGCTGGAAACCATAGCCTCAGGCTCTTTGGTACATCTCAAAATCCCTTCCCATGTATATAAAATCATCCCCACACTCGCATCCCAAAGTCACTTGCTCAACTCAGAAACACATCTCAAGTCTGTCCCGTCTCATTCCACCACAATTAGACGCAACACTCTGCAAGAAGCCTCGAAAATCTGTCACTGCCAGCCATGGGTTCCATCGTTGACTCCAAGGAGCCTCTCAATCCCGCTCCTCCCGCAACTCGTGATGGTTTCGCGTCGTCTAACGGTTCCAAAGCTGGTATCAAGCAGCACCAGCTCGGGCTCCCCGATGCTCTGCGAGAGGCAATTTCCTCTTCTGCCTTGGCGTGGTCCCATAGCAAGGAGTCGTCCAACGACTTCAGGTCGGACACGTACACTAAGCCCACGCTGCCCATGCTAGAGGGCATCATTGCCTAGAGTCTCGGGGATGGTGACACCGACGAGGACGCGGCGACCAAGTCTCTGGAAGAGTACATCGCAGGCCTTGTCGGCCATGAATCCTCGGATCTTGTTGCCTCGGGCACCATGGGCAACCAAGTAGCCCATCAAGCTGCTCTGCGGACCCCTCCCTACGCAATCATTGCCGACCATCGCGGCCACTTCCACACCTTTGAGTGCGGCGGTGCGGCGTATCTCTCCGGTGCCTACATCAAACAGGCCTTTCCGTCCAACGGCCACCATCTCACGCTGGAGGACGTGAAGCGTGAGAGCACGCTGCGAGAGTCCATCTACGAGGTCCCTACCCGGATCATCAGCCTGGAAAACACGCTCAGCGGTACCATCATGCCCCTCTCGGCTGCTCGCGAGATATACAACTGGGCACACGCGCAGAATCCCCCGATCCATGTGCACTTGGATGGCGCCCGCCTCTGGGAGGCCGTTGCCGCTGGCGCCTTCGCTCTGCGCGAGATTGGGCAGTATTCTGACAGCATCCAACTGTGCTTCACCAAGGGCATCGGCGCGCCTCTCGGCAGCATCGTCACTGGGACTGCCGAGTTTGTCAAGCGGGCAAAGTGGTCCCGCAAGTTCCTCGGCGGTGGCATGCGAGCCACCGGCCCCATTGCTGCGTCTGCGAGAATCGCCGTTGACGATGTCTTTTTTGGTGGGAATCTGAAGCAAGCCCAGGAAAAGGCCAAGTACGCCTCGGACCTTTGGCAGCAGCTTGGCGGGAAGCTGTCCACTCCGACAGAGACCAACATTGTCTGGCTGGACCTCGAGGCATCCGGGCTCGGGTACGACGACTTCTATCCTCTGGGTGCCAAGTACGACCTCAAGTTCCGCGATCTACAGTGGGGACGTCTTGTCTTCCACTACCAGATCTCTGATGATGCCTTGGCGAGACTCTCTGACTTTTTCAAGGCAGTCCTGCACAAGTAGATGTCTACGAAGCCGGTGGACGGAATAGCTGGAATGTCGAAATTACGCTCTTTACTTTAGCTTTCTCTTACAAAGATAGGCTGTTACAGCGGAGAATCTAGCCAATACTCTCTTTCCATGAATGTGGCCCTATGGTGATTTGACTACTTGTTCGTATACCTTTCTCGCCACTAGACCCTCACGACTTGTTCTTTAGTCGTATCGTAGCACATAAATGCCGTATTCTGTGTTCAACTGCCCAAGTCACTATAGCTCTAAAGCAAAGTTCGAACTCACCACCGACTTACATGCCGTCATTTAGCTCTACGAAACGCACTCTCATTTCGCATATGGCGTCACTTCGTAAATGTACGTTTCTTTCGCTAAGGTCTTGTTACAGCTGCAGTTGAATCACGCAATCTAATAAAGACAAGACTGGAGGATATTCAATAGTTCCAGCCGGTACCCTAGTGAGGTGTCGTGGAGCATGGTTCCCCTCGGGATAAGATTCCAAAAGCGAAAGACTCTCGGACGAGTCACCTAATTACACCTCTACTCAGGGTTGCAAATTAGTTACTAACTACTAGACTAGTAGTTAAACTAGGCTAGTAGTGGCTAGTAGTTAACTAACTACTAATTAGGCTAGTAGTGGGCACTAGCTAACTAATTTTAACTACTAGTTAATTTTTTAACTAATTAACTAATTAATTTTTTTTAGGAAATTAACTAACTAAAACTAGCCTAGTTTTTATTTTTTAATTAACTAATTCAAAACCAGCCCAGTTTTTATTTTTTACTAACTAATAACTAGTAGTTAATTAGTTTTTAGTATTAGTTAATTAGTTAAGATTAGTTAAATTTATAAATAAAATCTATATAAATAGATAAAATTCTAATTATATTATAATTATCTTAGATTTTATTATATTTTATTTTACTTTCCTAGAATTATTAAAAGATGTTACTAAAAATATAGTATAGGGTAAGTATAAAGATATTTCTTAAATATTATAGTTAAAATTATATTTTAAATATATATTAAATTAGATAGTTGTTATGAACTATAGAATATTTTTATTATATTTTTCAAGCTTTTTAATATAATAAATAATAGATTTTATGTATTATATTTAAAAAATAGAAATTCGTTAATTAGTAACTAATTAACTACTAGTTTTTCTTGCAACCCTGCCTCTACTGCAGGTTAGTTGAACCAACAAACATACTCTAGTCCGTATTAGCTATTCGGATTGCTAGCCTCATTCAGGATTATGGCGCTTTGTCAGCTTATTGACTCACAGATGACGAACACTTACGCAACACTGGCCGTAATTACGTGCGAGATATAGATAATAAGGGAGCGGGGGGCACTGGGCCTGAGTGCGGCCCTACAGGGTTCTCGGACCGCGGGGGCGTTAGAGGTGCAGGAACGGAGACAGGGAAAAGAGGAAACAGAACGGGACAAGGATGGACGGGAAGACAAACCCCATAACTACCCGGCAGCCTAGACAGAAGTTCCTTGCAGGACATTGCAGGGCCCTCTTGTTGATGCAGCCCACCGGGTACACCCGGCGCGGGTAATATTACGGAAACACCGTTACATTGGTCTTTGCGGATCCTCGTCTCGGCGGCTATCCGGCGGCTCGGCGGTTTCCTAATAAGGAGTACCTTGCATACGTCAGAATGCAGGTTACTACAGAATTACCGTTGGCGAAATAGTTGGACATGTTGTTTCAATGGAGTGGCTGGCAAGAAAAATAACTTGGATGAAGTGTAGGGTAGATGCTATTAAACACTATTTGTTACTCTCATCTATTATGTAGTACGGTTTAACTCAATCCAAGGCAATGTCTTAGGATAGATCATTATGTTAGGCAGTTAAGTTTCTAAGGGAAGAGCTTTCTAGACAGACCACAAAGGAAGGTCCCGAAGAATTATGTTGATGACCTATATATTGCCAAAGCTTTACTCAGCGTAGTTACTGGGCTTAATGAAAATAATCATCGTACCTGACATGGTTTAAGAAATAGTTGAAGCAGATGCATTAATGAATTAAAATTGCCAACATAATCTTTCACCACTTTTCCCAATATACCAACCAACCAAATGATGACCTGGAAAGCCTCCGGTGGTACCTACTTCCCATCATGATGAGTACCACCGGTTCAAAGGTCAAACTACCACATCATGACGAGCTCTCAGAACCGTTTTGTATCACTCATGCCCCTTCTGTAACTACCCGCCCCCCTTCCTTTTCAGAGTCTGGCGCAATGATAGGCGTGGAATCAATCACGGTACCAGAGCTCGTTTCCGCATCTCCTTTCCTCGCAAAGAAATACCAAAAGACGACGGACGTGACTGCCATGGCGCCCGCCAATGATCCGTACACGATGACGAGCCAAGGATCCCGAGACGCCGGCGCTATCGCGACACCGAGCAGAGAAGCGATGGACCCGAAACTCTGGGCGATGGCTTGCATCACCGACTTCATGCTGTCTGGGGCCTTGCTGTACGCATACTCGGTGGCAGCAATCTGGCTGAAAATCTCGGCGAGGGATTGCAGTACGTAAACTGGGATCTGCGCAAACGCCGAGATGTCGTTGGGCAGAGCCCCGTTCTGGGAAGCGGGACATGCTCGTGGATGACTGTAACAGGGACCACGGCTGTAGATGATGGCTTGTAGACCTGCTATGTAGATCATGGAGACGGTAAGGATGATGTAGCCGATGAAGATGCGCGTGACAGGCGTCAACTTGGCGCCTCTCGCTCGCAAGAATGGATATACTCCTTTCTCGAAGCAGGGAATGAAGATGACAAGCACTATGGGGTTCAGGAAGTAGAGCATGTCGTTTGGGATTCCGGTTGTGTTCATTGATCCGGCTTGTGAGATGAAGTTGTTCTCTGCCTGGCCCCAGCAAAGCCAGGCAATGGTAAAGGTTGAGCTGTAATTACTTGTTAGACCCAAGAAGAGGCGCATAATTACATCAAACGGTGGATGGGGTGGGCGGGGTGGATTACTTACAAAATCCGACAGGCCTTCCAGGTGTCCGTCATAAACTGCGAGAACTGTTCATCGTATCCAAGCCCCTGAGAGTTGTCTCTAGCTTGGGAACGCCCCAAGCGTGCTCGTACATGATGTCGTACATAAGCAACAGTACGCGTAAGATTACCGTTGGTCGGACCGTGGCGTACTGTTGGAAGCATCAGGGACTGTGGTGGACGAATAAATTTAATGAGAAACGACTTACCGAATGTCTTACTACAAGCAACGAATATGGCTAAACCCAGCGCAATAAACACAAGAGGCACCAGGAATGCTACGCCAAAGCTCACTCTGGCTTCCAACAAGGTGGTGACTATACCAGCTAGAGATCCAATGTTGATCATCCTAATGGTTACTATGGTTAGTGAATCAATAATTCACTGAGCAGAGAATGCATAATTACCAGTAATATGAACTGTAAATGTGTTGCAGGGTAAGATCATGGTCTGGCTTGACGCTCCTGCCCCGTCTATCCCGAAAAGCCTCAGGAGAATCCATCGTATACTGGTCTCCTTCAAAACAGTCAGTGGATAAGTTCATTTGTAGGATTACGGCACCTTGCGTACCGATAAAGGCGTTCATGTTGACCCTAATGCCACCTGAGCCGATACCCATGAGGGTCAAGCAGACAAGCAGCGTCCCGAGGCCAGCTTTGTGTGCAACTGCCCCGTTCACTGACACGGCACAGAGTACGGCCAGACCGACCAGATAGATGCTGGAGTTAAGGTGAGCCTTTCTGTATAAAGCACGGAATCAAGGCAAGAAGACTCACGGAAAGGCATACAAAATAGTCCAGTAGCGTCCCCATTTGCTATCGGCAAGCAGAGCACCGACTATCGGGGTCAAGGAGTTGATCAAGGAGAAGGCAAACTGGATTTGAGTAGCTTTCTCCTGGCCTAGCCCCAGCACACCCGGGCGCGACTTGTCATCGTATCGGTTTTGCACGTAGTTCTCTGAACAGCATCAGCCCAGCTCCTCGAATCTGAGCCCACACGTACGTATCATGACAACGGAGCCGTAGTAGGCGGCGCGCTCTGTCATTCCAGCTCCCATGGCAAGCCACAGTTTGAGAGGGACTTTGTCTCTGACTCTGATAGGCTCATCGTTGATGGAGGATGAAGTGCTTTCCATTGGTTGTTGGCGATGAAGTCTCCACGCCTTCATAGTAGTCCTGACTTTGTTAATATTTCCCTTTGGATTTTACATTCGGATGAAACCACTACCATCTTGACGGACTGTTGATAGCCATCCTAAGGCAAGTTGTCATTAGATGGATCTCGATATCCGATCAAACGTTGAGTGAGTTGCAGCCCAAAGAGTAGGAGCACTAGAAACTCGAGGCTTTATCCAAGCTACCGAGCATACGCTGGCCAACATTGCGCTGTTCGTCGGTGAGTGCTGCGGGGTTTGCCTTCCTCGGAACCAAGAGGTATGGGTCGAGAGCATTGCATATCGATGGCGTGCTCGCACTCGCACTCGCGCGGCGGCCGACCGAAGGGCCGGAAACGGAGCATCACGGGTTCGCAGGCATCAGGGCTTCGTCGCTTGATGACCACCAACAACTGGTGTTTGCAGCCAAGTAAATGTACATGCTGCTGATCATGTTGGAACGTAAGCCACGTGCGGCATGGATTGAACCTCGCAATGCTGTAACCACCCCCAGGGGCATTACCACCCAGCCTATGACGAGCGAGCGGTCTGTCAGTGACCAATATGCGAGGTAAGCGGGTCGCCGGAACAAGCAAGTCGCCAGCTTTGGCGTTTGTTTGTTGGCCGGGCACGCAAGTTACATGGCAAAAAGTACCTGAACATGTTCAAAGCCGCTTACCAATCTTGAGCGTATGTCCCCGCCGTACGCCGCCGAAACTATACCGAAGGTGGCAAACCGCTTGCCCTGCATGTTCACCGTTTGAATCGATAGCGGGGATATCAAGTTCAAGTCAAAGAGCCTCTGTTTGCGCGTCCGTTCGAGATAAGCTTCATATCTCTGAGTTGTCGACAGAAGCTTCCTTTTTCTCATTGGAGGAATCTTTTGCAAGTCGCCTGCCCTTCGTCTCCTCTTTCATCGCTGTTACTACCAAGTATCTTGCTTCATCATCATGGCACCATCAGCAGGCTCAGTTGCCCACAAGACAACCGTGCTTGGCGACCCTGTCGATCTCAGAGCCACAGAATGGAAGGAAACTACCATCATATGTGGTGCCTTGGGACTTCTTCTTTCGCTCTACGAGCAAAGCCCCAACGTTGAAGTGTCGTTGCACCACAGCGAAGAAAGCGTCGCACATACCATCTCCGTCGAAATTTCGTGCAATCGTTCAGCTACAGCCATTGAGTATCTCGCAGGCGTTGCGTCCCTTCTGACGAGCACGGCAGAGGGCGCCGATCCGTCATTCTTCACCCCTGCGTCGCTACGACAGAAGCAAAACTCGGAAGCACTTACGGCTTCTTTGGTGTTTCTGGAAGTAAAGGCTGTACTGGAACAGGAGAAACCCGGGTCTCCCCTCTCGTCTATCTGGTTCCGGTACAGGTTCGACAATTCTAAGCCACACTTATCAGCTGTGTTCGGGAAAGATGATCATGATGAGGAGTTTGTGAAGAGAACTGCTCCATCAACTCTCTCATCTTGCCGAGCAGTTGAGCCAGTCAAGCTCCTCTCTACGAGACGTAAATCTTCTCGACAAGGCAGATGCACAGGACATACGACGATGGAACCCAGTGCCTGCCCTCCCAACTCCTTCCTGTGTGTACCAGGTTGTTGAGAAGAATGTCTCCAACTCTCCAAGCGCACCCGCCGTCCATGCGTGGGATGGAAAGCTCACATACAGAGAGCTACACAACCTGTCATTCAATGTGGCCGGGCAGCTATCCTCGTTGGGAGCTCCAAGCGGGAGCGTCATCCCTCTCCTCTTCGAGAAATCCTTGTGGACAGTAGTCGCAATGATGGCGGTAGTGAGGGCCGGACATGCGTTTCTACTGCTTGATACTTCTCACCCGCCTGGCCGCCTGGAAATGTTGACAGGGCAAGTCAAGGGGCCCGTCATCATGGCGTCGGAAAGCCAGAAGGACCGGGCTCTGCTTCTAGCGCCCCAAGTCATTGTCGTTTCTCCCACGACGTCCAAGAAGACGCCGGATCCATTCTGGGACGAGGGAACCAGCGCTGCAAAGCCACAAGACGTTGCTCTCGTGGTCTTCACGTCCGGAACCACGGGCCGACCGAAAGCCACAGCGATTGAGCACCACTCCGTCTGCTCCGGCCTGATAGGCTTGGCTCAGCGTATACGCCTTCCTGAGACGTGTCGATTTTACCAATTCTCGTCGTATGCCTGGGACGCAGCCTTTGGCGAGATGCTCATGACACTGTTCAGGGGTGGATGTATCTGCATTCCCTCGGAAGAGGATAGAATGAACCGACTGGCACAGTCGATTACCTCTCTGGAAGCCGACTCCATCCTGCTCACCCCAACTGTCTTGCGACTTCTCTCCCCGCAAGAGGTTCCCACTCTCCGGAACGTCATCATGGGCGGCGAGAAAGTGACGCGGGGCCTGGTGCGGACGTGGGCGAGCTTGGTGAACTTGATGACGGTTTATGCTCCGGCGGAATGCACCGTGGCCTGCATGGTGAACCAGCAGTTTGACGAACAATCTGACCCAGCCCTGATCGGCACGGCATTTGGCTGCCGCACGTGGATCACCCTTGCGGACAACATCGACCAGCTTGCACCCGTGGGAGTCACAGGAGAGCTTCTCATCGAAGGCCCCAACGTGGCTAGAGGCTACCTGAACGATGCCCAAAAGACGGCTGAATCCTTCCTGGAAGCTTCACCACGCTGGATGACGGAACTGCAGCTGGATCGGATTGTCCCATCTCGCTTCTACCGCACCGGTGATCTCGTGCGGTACACGCCAGATGGAACCATCGTCTTTGTCGGTCGCCGAGACTTTCAAGTCAAGCTTCGTGGGCAAAGAATCGAGCTTGAGGAGATTCAGGCCCAGATTCAGAAAAGACTCCAACTACCCGGAGCACAAGTCTTTGTGGACGTCATCAGTGGCTCAAGGCAAAGTCTCGCGGCTTTTGTTCATCTACCACACGGAGACTGTGGTTGTTTCGAATCTGGACCTCTTCGAGTCGCTCTCTTGGAGGTGCTTCCGGACTACATGGTGCCGACTCTTTGGATCCCCCTTGTCACAGTTCCTCTCTCGTCATCCGGCAAGCTGGACCGTCGCGCACTTTCGCGTCTGGGTGACGAGTACCTAGCTGGTCTACAAGCTACATCGCAAAAAGCGGAGGGGCTTACTGAGACGCAGCAACAATTGGGTCAGCTGTGGTCCAAAGTTCTATCGACTCGAAGCCCGGGTTTGGCTAATGACTTTTTTCTACTGGGCGGAGACTCGGTCAAAGCGATGCAGCTTGTGTCCTTGGCTCACCGGGAAAAGCTCAGGCTATCTGTGAAGGACATCTTTCAGCATCCAACACTGTCTGCCATGTCCTCAACGATCGAAAGGAGAACCAAACCTGAGTCTGAACCCAGCCATTTTTCGCCTTTCTCTATGCTACCCAGCGAAGACCTTGCCAAGTCGTTCTCCTTTTTGGCCAAGCTGGGCTTCAAGGAGCAGGAAATTGCTAATGTCTTTCCATGCACGCAGTTGCAAGAAGGCATGTTCACATCATCGCTGAGTGTTCCTGGTTCATACGTCAGCCAATACGTCTTCTCCTTTCATCCCACGATGACGGAAAAGGTTGCCAGGGCTTGGGAAACAAACTGTGGCCGCTATACCGATCCTAAGAGCAAGGATTCTACCCAGCCTGACGGGCTTCAATCAAGCAGTCGTAAAAGAGCCTCTGAGGTGGACGTCTGGTCAACAATCGCTGCCTTCATACTTGGAGTTCGACCAGCAGAAGCTCTTCAACATCGGCGAGCCCTTGGCCAGATACTGCCTAGTCGAAGATCCGTTGTCCTCAGAGGTTCATCTTGTGTGGAGTCTGCACCATGCCATCTTCGATGGATGGAGCATTGAGGGAATCCTTGGATACGTCCGAGATCATGTGGAGAGAGAACCAATTTCCGAAGAGTTGAACGGTGACTTTTCCAGATTTGTGGAGTTCAGTCAACAGGTTGATCAAGAAGATGCCCGCACATTCTGGCGAGAGCAGCTTCACGGTGCACCGGTCCCGTCTTTCCCGGCTGTGCCCACAGAGAAGAAAATCCCGGTCGCCGATAGATCATGCCTTACGCACCGTGTAGATGCTTCCCGGTTTTCCAAACCCGGTACTACCATCACCGTCCTGGCCAGAGGGGCTCTTGCGATTCTCCTCTCTCACTATGAGATGTCGGAGAATGTTGTCTTTGGAAATACTGTCCACGGTCGCAATTCTCTTCCGCCCGAACTCCAGAATGTTGTTGGTCCTACGCTTGCAACACTTCCCGTACGAGTCAGGGTTGACCGCAGGCAAAAGGTGTCACAATTCCTCTCAGACTTGCAGGAGCAGTTTGTTACCACCATGCCTTACGAGCAGTATGGACTGCTGCGTATTCGCGACATCGACAATCACACTCGTTCATCGTCTTCCTTCCGTGCTCTTCTGATTGTACAAAACACGGACTCAGTACCCTCCATTGGGAGTGGAATTCAAGGAAGAGAGGCCTTCAGGTGCCTTCATGAGTATCCTTTGGTCATCACAATCATCCCGGAATCAACACGGGTGAAAATGTCTTGGACATATGACGAGACACTGTTGTCTGAAGACCAAGTCCAGGCTCTTGCCCTACAATTCGACCAGGCATTGGCACAGTTGACTTCCTCCCCAGAGCCGACTAGGATATGCGATCTTGACCTGGCGAGCAGGTCTGACAAGGATCGCTTCTACGACTGGAATGCTCAGCACCACAAAGCAGTCAAGACGTCGGCCCTAGAGCTACTTTACAGCCAGATTCAACGAGACCCAGAAGCAGTAGCAGTTGATGCTTGGGACGGAACTCTTACATACAGATCCCTAGACAAGCTGTCTAGCATCTTTGCTACTGAACTAGTACGCCTAGGGGTCGTGCAGAACCAACTAGTTGGCCACTGCTTCGAGAAGACCGTGTGGGCTCCAGTGGCTCTGCTTGCAATAGTCAAAGCGGGTGGAGCGTTTGCTCCATTCTCACCAGGTTATCCCAGGGAGCGACTTCTCACTTTCACCCGCGATGCTCAGATTAAGATCATCCTATGCTCCGACAAGCAACTGGAGAGTCTCTCCGGGGGGCCTTGGAAGATTTTGGTGGTCAACCTTGAGGGTTCAAATAGCCCATTTACAGATCCAGGAGTCCTACCTCTTTCTGTGAGTCCGGAGAGCCTGATTTATGCTCTTCAAACATCAGGAACAACTGGAGAGCCGAAAACCTTTACCGTCAAGCACACAGCTTTTGTCACTGGCGCTATTACCAGAGAGTTCTTGATCGAGAGAGGATCGGGCAAGCGCGTCTTGCAATTTGGTCTCTACACTTTCCGCCTTGCGATTGAAAATATCCTGACCACTCTCACCGCTGGAGGCTGTCTATGTATCCCCTCGGACAGCGCCATGATGGACGACCTATCTGGCTACATGCAAGAAGCCAAAGTCAACTTTGCCAACGTCACGCCCTCGGTGGCACGTACTCTGGAGCCCGATAGAGTACCAAGCTTGAAAGTCCTACTCGTCTCGGGCGAACCACCCGATCGCGACTTGATCGCTACTTGGGCCGGCCGCGTCCATCTCATCAACGGGTACGGTCCGAGTGAGTTCACGGCCAAGCAGACACTGAACTTCAATATGACTCAAGACGACCCCCAGAATCTCGGTCGAGCTGTGGGCTCCAGTCTGTGGGTAGTTGATCCGGAGAATCATGAACGCTTGAGTCCTCTTGGAGCCATCGGGGAACTATTGATCGAGGGGCCAACCCTGGCCGATGGCTACATCAAGAGGCCTTCCGAGACGACCAAACGATTCATCTCTACCCCAGCATGGCTTCGCGAGTTCCGCGAGATGCCGACGACTGTGTTCAAGACGGGCGATCTAATGAGATACAACACGGATGGAACCCTGACGAGCATTGGTCGCGCCGATGGCCAGGTCAAACTCCACGGTCAGAGGTTTGAAGCCAAAGAGGTCGAGCACCACATCAGAAAATGCTTTCCTGATGAGCAAATCGATGTTTTGGTCGACGTGGTGAGATTCCAAGGACAAGAGTCGGACGTTGCAGCCGCCTTTCTCGCCTCAAAAGAGCACAAGTTGCAGAACACTCTGGAGTTGAACGCGGCACTGAGCGAGCAGATCCAAAGCGAAAAGGAAAGGATAGTCGAGTATTTATCTCTCGCTTCTTGCCCCGCTACATGGTTCCTAGCATCTTCTTCGGTGTCTCCATGATCCCGGTCACCGCGAACGGCAAGGTAGACCGGCGAGGACTCAAGGCGTTTAGCTCCCAGCTGCCCATCAACAATGCAGGGGCTAAAGATGATGTTAAAGTGACGAGACTTCCCAGATCATATGAGGAGAAGACGCTGCATAGCCTTTGGCAGAAAGTACTGGGGTTGGAAGGGGATCGTTTTGGAGTCGACCATCACTTTTTTGAGCTCGGCGGCAGCTCCATGGCGGCAATCCGGCTGGTCTCAATGGCTCGTGAAGCTCAAGCCTCTCTGACTGTACAGGCCATCCTGACATACCCAGTGCTGCGGGATATGTCCCTGCAGGTCAAAAGAATCGATACCAACACATCTCTAACGAGCGTGCCTGCATTCTCTCTACTAGAAGAAATCGGTCGCAGCGAAGACCAATTGAAAGCTGCACTTTCGGTCCACGGAATAGCAGAAACCAGTGTGGAGGATGCATACCCACTGCTTGCCCTGCAGAGTTACTACATGAAAAAGGCAGTGACATTCCCAGCCTCTACCTCATGGGAGCATGTTTACGAGTTGCCAAACAACATCGATCTTGACAGATTAGAATCGGCACTCGAGTTTGTTTGGAAGGCTAACGCGAGTCTTCGGACTCGCGTAGTTTCCATCTCGGGGAGGTTTGTCCAGGCCGTCTGCAACGAGGGTTTCGTCTGCCGTCGTCTTACAAGGCTAAAGTCATGCTTTGAACAAGACCAGGGATCGGGCTGGGCGCTTGGTGATCCACTGAGTCGTTTCAGTATCGTCGTTGATGAACAAAATGGCTCTCATTTAGTCTGGTCTACCAACCACGTTGTCTGGGATGGTTGGAGCCGCACGCTCATCTTCCAGGATATCGACTACGCCTATCAGCATGGGTCACTGCCTTTGGTGCGACCATCTTACAAGGACTTCATCGCTCACGTTTGTCGTCACAGCAGTCCTAAGAGGCTTCCTGACTCTTCCCTTCTGAAACAAGAGTACATCGGTCGTCAATTCACTCCACTATCCCGAACACATTGGGCCGAACACGTTGTCCAAAACAGCAAGCGAATGACCATGACCGTCAACTTGCCTGTTCCCAAAGAGCTGGCTGTGTCACGAACATCCCTTTTGCTTACCGCTTGGACGTTGACGGTAGCCATTGTGGAAGAGTCGAATAGTGTCCTCACAGCGAACGAAGTCAGCGGCCGTGAAAGCTCTTTTCCCGGTATCGAGAATCTTGCGGAGCCTGCAGTTGCTGCCATCCCTCTTTGCGTTGGTCTTGAACCACGCACAATCCGCGAGCACGCTGCCCTCGTCCAGAGACATACAATAGAAGCTATATCGATTGAGCATGCCGTTGACTGGGATGAGCAACTTCTGTCGCAAATGGAAACCTCGGCGTATTGGATCTTGATCAATGACGAAGATGAGAGCGAGGAGCCACCCACCGAGGCAATGCAGCTTCGGAGGAGTAGAGCTGAGAAGATTGGGGTTGGCATGTGGCCTTTCCATCTGACCTTCAATGTCCATGCAGAAAGCAGATGCGTCGAGTTGCAGGCTTTGTTCAACGTGGATATGGTGGCGGTCGAAAAGGCGGTGAAGCTCTTCGCTTGTCTTAAGTTTATCCTACACTCGGCTCTCGGCTCTGGCGGATTGGACTTGAACACGATGGACCTGAAATCGGCTGTGAATGACCAGCTGCAAGGCGATGGGGGTATCGTCGAGGAAGTTGAAGCAAACTCTTCAATTGAGCCTTGGTTCTATGGTCCACGATATAATCCATATGTATAGAGATGGCAGGTTTTTGATTGCAAGTCGGTGCTCCACGTGGAAGCTGCTTGGTCATGAACAAATCTGCGTTTCTTCTTTCGACGAGGCCTTTAGCATTTTCCTTGTTGCCTATAATGTTAATATTCTGACTCAGCTGAGGATTCCACACCTTTAGATTGACCTCTACTACTATGTGGTGCACTACGAAACGATCTTCCTCATCCTCATCCTCATCGTCGTCCTCGTCGTTCTCATCGCTGTGGCCGTCACCGTGGACTCCATCCCTCGCCTTCACGATCCAGTACCGCGCATACCGGCCCTTGGCTAGGGCCTAGAGCTGAACGGTGCGGTAGCCGGGCCTACCACCATCCCGGCTATCATGTGTGGCCATGTTCATCCGATCGCGGGACAGATGCCAGCAGCTCGTGTAGCTGTAGCCGGTGTACGTGCCGAGTGCGGCGATCGCCTGGCTTCCATCGACTGGCAACTCGACCGTGGTCGGGTTCCTGGAGCGGCGGTAGTGCGATCCAACCGCACTGGCGCTGGGCTTGATCGCGGCGGGACATTGTAGATAGACCAGGCAGTAGTATAGATAGTAATAAGACTAGTCACGATCGAACCAGAACGTCTTCTTCCCCTGACCTGGCTCCTTTCTCTCCCTGATCTGAGCATACGTTCGCTCCAACTCCTTCCTCGCCTTCTCGCTTTCAACCACAGACTCATTTATCCTCGCACGATCTTGCGTCCCCTTCCGCTTCTGACAACATCGCGGCACAGCCAATACTCTCTTCCCCGTATACTCTGCCGGATCTACTGGAAATGGCAGGTGCTCATTCGCGTATGCTCCCTCATCATCATCCATCTCAATGATGTTAATCTGTAACACCTCAGGATCAAGGTCATCGTCTGTTGAGACTAGATGGTCAAATGTAACGCCATAATAATCAATTGTACTAGAGAGGAGTAAGCCGCAGTTGGCGATTCGGGATAAAGTACCAAGGTCTGGCCTGAACAAGATCACTTACGTCCATGGCCTTGGGCCTACCATCACCCAGCCCAAGTACTCATCCCGTACAACCATATCGCCGACTACATCAGGGCGAACATCCTGACCATATATCACCCGATATGCTATCTTTGCAAGCTCTGCACTAGCTGGCTGTAGATGCGCTTGGCGTGGCCATATAAGTTGCCATTCTATCCCAGGGAGCAGTTTCTCGATGGGGACTAGTGGACCCTCAACCTGGATTCGCAGAGGCTGCTCTAGCCGAGGGGGGTGGCTAGGGTGAGCAGGAGAGCTCTTACAGGCTGGGATATGAAGTTCTAGTGCCATTGAGCTCATAAAGGGGCATATATCAGTGAATAATAGAGGCTTGGCTATTGCTAGACTGCTGTAGTATGGTGGGAATCGATCGATATTGGCGACGTGGCCTTAGTTAGGTAATAGATGTTGCCGAGGAGTAAAGCTGAGAGAGAATGGGAGGAGGCAGGATGGAGTAGAATGGGAGGGGAAAGGAAGAGGGAGAAGCCGAGAGGGAAGGGAACAGGAGGTGGATTTGTTGGTTAGTGAGGATGCCTGACTGCTGACAAACCAACGCTAACAAAGAGATGTAGAGGGGATGTACGCAGAGGGGATATTTGGTCTTTTAGTAGTCCATTGATTCCTTAACATGGTTCTCCAAGCTTGCTTTTGTCATTCTGCATTATATCTCAGCCCTTGGGCAGTCCTCCTTACAGTTGGTCCAGCAACATTGCTCGTTGGGGACCTTATTGATCTCTGGCGCTTCTCCGTCGTCGTCGATGGACCCGCTTGTGACTTTACGGCCGACCGCCTTAGCTAGAGCCTCCTATACCTGCCGGCAACTTGCAGCGTCATTAGGATTACCAACAGGTCTTTACAGACATCGTCACACTCCTAAAGAATTTTAACCAGCCCGTCATCCTGGGATTGTTGCGAAGAGGGCTAGCTGTCTCGGATTTTGTTGTTCAGATTGAGCAGCCGTGTTCCAGCATTTTGGATCTCGCCGTGTGCGTTGCTGAGACCTATAGCTAACTGGCCCAGCTCAATCGAGCCGATGACAATCTCGTAGGTAAACTCGACAAATTGGAGGACAGCTGCTGTGAGACCAATAGAAGAAACTGGATCCATGGCCGTCAGATGGCCTGCGATAGGGAAGATGGAGTCTCGTAAGTATCTGTCCGGTTGCCTTAAGAAGACAAAAAGGCTACCTCCCAATCTCACCCCGACCCTCTACTAGGATAAGGCTTAAGCACGTGACTGTATGCTGCATCTGAGTGGAGGATCAGTCCCTGTGCGACGAGCAGCTGCGGGGTGCCAGTTAAGACGATGCTTCAAATGATGCTTGGGAGAATCCCGAGCTGCGGCCTGTCCTTTCCTTTGTAGGCAGGGAGAACTCCCCAACGCCCAATAAACACTAAAAGATTGGTACTAAGCAATCAGACGCCAGCAGCTTGCATAGTCAGCCCGTCCTAGTCATATACTACATGGGACGACTCAGACACTGAGCATGATTTTGGGACATTTCAGGAATTACAATTTGATAACGTCATACTGACGAGGCTATTCTCAATGGTTCAGCCATCTTTCAGTGGCAGTTCGACCAGGAAATGTGCTCGAGGCATACAACGATGAGCAGGAAGTCAGGCGAGACTCTTTCTCAGAGCTTGACCAGGTCTTGAGTACCTTCGAGCATTCTGCCGCGCGCGCTAGGTGGAATCATGAGGGAAAGGGTGTGGCGACCCCAGACCAGGAAGCGGAAAACGTGAAAGTGGCGAGTCATGAACTTGGGAAATCTCTCATGTCTATGAACAAGGCAAAGCAGTTGAAATATAGTGGTGGCGACCATGCTGATAACCCACGTGCTTCTTGGACATTGACATAAGGTAGTTGGGCTGTAGAGCGGTTAAGTGTTAAATAATCCTAGCAGATCTTTATGGAAAGCATCAAAGTCGGCTAATGTGATGTGTGTGGTATCAAAGGCCCTGGCGTCTACTGTTGTTTCCATCCCGGTGACATTGGACGCGAATGCCCTATCGAAACCTGACATAATGAAGGATTCGGCATCAAAAACTTGCTCTGGTATAGCATGTTTCAGTTCGCAAACGCCCCAAGGCATTGCATACATTCACTTTGACCTAAATTATACTGGTTGGAAACGATATTCAGATGCCTCAGCGTGTTTTGTTGTTCAAAATTGGTAGTTTCGTGCCGTTTCGGTGCCGCCTACATCACCTGAAGTGGATGTTCCTCTCCACGGCTCCGAGTTTGCAAACAATCCACTGTCATCTTGGGGTGTATAGGCCCTAACAGTTTCTGTGGGATCTGTTATTGTGTCTAAGTGTATCTATAGTTCCCGTAATAACTAGAGTTATTTTAGTACTACTTAGCTATTAACAACTTTGCGTTTCCTTCTTTAGATAAGGCTTTTAGAATTATCCTTATTATCTATAATGTTAATATTCTAAACCAGCTAAAGATTCCACGCCTTTATATTAACCTCTACTATAAGCACTATGTTGATTTAGGTTTGAAGTCTCTACCTAAGGAGATCGGAACCACAGCACAAATCCGGGCCTAGATAGGGCTGACTTTTCGTTTTGGGAAGCCAAGCCCATATCATCCAGGAGAAATGTTAGGGGGTTGCTTGATGCTTCGTTTTTGACTAGTGTCTTTTGTATCATTTTACAAATGAGTAGTCTATTTCTACCAATCTGGAGTGCGCTGAAAAGGGCGATGCTCTCTATCCTTAACGAAAGCGGTTTCTGTAAATAGCTTAGGGTTATATTGGTATGATCCACCCCTATGATACCACCCATCTTGTTATGGGAATGTCAAATTGGGTCGTCCACGTCTAACCCATACCCATAGTTCTTCTAAGTGGTAAGCACCACCATGGAGCTATCATCGCGTAGATTACAGCACGCTACCGCAATTGCGGTGCAGCAATTATGACATATGCGTTTGGTTTTGATTTGACGCCTATTCCTGCATCGGGTTCTGTGGTTCTAAAGACAGTCGTATACAATTCGTCCTGTATGCTGTCTCATTTGTAGTAGTAATAAATATCTATTAAGTGGCGGTTATTATCTAGAATCTCCTTCACAAAGGGCACCATGGCACACGAATCACCCTGCGGGCGACGTGGCTGTCGTGGTATAAGGTAGAAATCCGTTTTCATAAAGAGCTGGTTATAAACAACGCTGCAGCGTATCAACACTCTTACTTTAGCAATTGATTTTGTCAAGTACTATTGGTCTAAGTCCATGATACTTGCATTATAGATTCCGTTGTTGTGACGGTGGCTCCTCGGAATGCCAGCGACTATGTCGAATCGTAATGGCAGCAGGTCCCCGAAGGCTTCTATTCTCTCAGTTCTGTGATTCAAACACGTGCGTTCTCCTTCGGACTTGGACGGCTCCCCTTCTGGACTAAATAGGGGAAGGTGGAAGTACTGGCACACAGGGCACAGAATCTCGTCCATCAGATATCCGTCGCGCTCAAGGCGTTGCAAGAGCAGGAATTTATCCTTAGGACATAGCTTAGGATATCTCGACCGAGAGTGGATAAGGCTAGACGACAAAAGAGAGATAAAGCGGCAGAGTCGACGTTGCTGAGGTACTGGCAGGTCTGCGAGATGAGTTGAGGTTGAAGAAATTTTTGAATACAATCGACATTTGTGGATGGACTACATTTTCTTCTTCCCGGTATTAGCCTCTTCCACAGGCTACAAAGATTGTTGATGGCCGATACAGCCTAAGGAACTGACATAGCGAGACCCAAAGGAAGGGATGAGTTGAGGTGACGCAGAGGAATACTGATCTGGAGAGATATATAGGGTTTATATGTTCTATAAAGCACTTCTTTATTAAGATAATGGTTTTATTTTTTTTATTTTTTTAAGCTTTCTTGTTATTAGGGGATGTAGATTGTTTAATAGAAGCTGTATGCTTTGGAGTTTAAATAGAGGATTCTCTAACTCTAATAATTTAAAAGAGGGCTAATACAGTTAGTACTATTAAATCTGCTAGTAATGAGCTACTAAGTGATAATGATAGAGAGTGAGTTTCTTACTAAAATTAAGAAAATATGGGTTGATCTAAAGAGGGAAAGGGTGATGTAAGGGGTAAATACGCGATAGATAAAGGGTCTCGATTTACTAGAGATTATCTATAAGAGTAAAAGATAGGTACTGTATAAAGTTAATATGCTAAGCTTCTCTATGGCTACTTTGGGTTCGCTAGGACTAGAAGCTACTAGATTAGGTTTATATTAGTTAACTAAAATAGATAGAAATAAACCTAAAAGGCAATAGTAACTATAACCTAAGTGTATTCATTAAGTCTATAGTATATATTAAGGTTCACCGAAAATTTAGCCTTATTGTGCCCAAAACTGATACAATAAAACTGCTAGAGGAGAAACCCACACAAAAAATATCCCAGTCTGAGGAAGAACACTAAAGTTAGGATTGTTTGAAGGACAGTTAGATTTTCGCACAGGTGAGAAGACGATTAAGGCGATTAGCCTTAAATATCCAACGAATATACAAACATACTCACTGCAGAACACCTATATATATATATGCTAATAATGTTTATATATAACTATATATATAACGTGTATAATAAGCGAGTGCTGCAGATAAGTAACCTTTACTATCTCTTAGCTCTTAATATTAGCCTCAGATAAAACTCTCAGCCCCAGCAGTAGCTATTATATTGTATTAAAACAAGTACACTCTTTGTATAAGAGTTGTAGGCAGCTAATTGCAGAACCCAGTGGATAACCCCGCATTTACAACACTAGCTGGCCGCTCTGCAGAGCTCTTGCAATTGACCTGGCACAGCTGCACATCCCATTACTCTGCATTCAATTGGCTTCCCAAGCTGCGCCTTACTACAGAACTTCTTTTCTCAGCCCCGGAAGCCTCACTAACATAAAACCCCTCAAAGATGTTGCTGCCCA
This sequence comes from Ilyonectria mors-panacis, assembly GCA_002991585.1. Taxonomy (NCBI): domain Eukaryota; kingdom Fungi; phylum Ascomycota; class Sordariomycetes; order Hypocreales; family Nectriaceae; genus Ilyonectria; species Ilyonectria mors-panacis. The sequence continues at coordinate 365,490 of PPHJ01000106.1, read as the reverse complement.
AGTTGCCCATTCCGGCTCACTATCGATTAGGGAAGTATCTTGCTGATATGATTATAAAATACCATAAGACCAAGGTGCCCTGCCCTCGTCTCTGCGAAGATAGCGCCTTACTTGGTTGAGAAAGCCAAATCCAAGCTCAGAAGGCTACGACCGGCCGCTCCCTAAGACTCTGCCCCAACTTCTTTACTACTGACACCCTCGCTAACACCCTCTCGACCCACATCCGAACTATTAACTCAAACTCAATCAACATCCCAGCCGACAACTTCTCTGCCTACCTCAACCGATACTGAAACCTCGCCGCTGCCGAGGCTACAAGAGCGACTTTAGAACGAGGCCTACAACAATCTCAAAGAGAGCGAGCCCAAAGATATCGAAGCTTACGAGAGAATCCTATCAGCTGAACTTCACCGAAACAACTCGAGCTCTATTACGTCCAAACCAACAGAAAACGAGATATCAAGCACTCGGGAGACACAACGCCGGCAAATACAGCAGTTGGTTAAGGAAGGACTGAACTGGACTGAGAAGGAAGCGTCCATCAAGCAAGGTATCGACAAAAGCTTGCAAGTAGTACAAGCAGTCAGGGGAATAATAGACAATGCGGTGCATGCTGCTCCGGAAGCTGCCATCGCTTGGGTCGGCGTATGCCTTGGGCTAGAGGTGTGTATGATTGGCTTTCCTAACCGAGGAGGGGAGAATGGTGGATGATTCCCCGCTGACAGCTGACAGATCCTTTCGAACCCGGTTACTGAGTCACGCGACAATCGCAAAGGCATTGCCTATATCCTGTCGAGAATGGAGTGGTACTGGAATTTAGTAGACCTGCTTCTCGATGAAAATAAGGCCCTTAAGTATCGCGCACCAGTACCAAGCCATCTTCTCAAGTCACTAGGAGCTCTATTAGAGACCCTTCGATGTAATATTTGCAACTTAAGCACTCTAGAGTTTCCCGTCGATTAGATCTCACAGCCCAACCCTGACCCACTGGCTTCGATTCGATATTCTTATGTCTACTGGGTTGACCATCTCAGTGACTCGGAATCCGAGGCGAAGACAAGCAACAAAGGCCTATAAGACGGCGGTCTCATCTATGACTTCTTGGAAAAGAACTATCTGTATTGGCTAGAGTCTCTTATACTAAATATAACTTAAAAGAATAAGCTACAGTATACTTACAGGTTATAAATATAGAAATTAATTCTCAAACTAACTTTAAGATTACTATAAGTAACTACTCTTAAAAAGCCTCCTTTACAATACCCTTAAATAAGTCCGTTGCAGTCTGTTTCGGAGACCACCTAACTTCAACCTTCTTTTCCAGACCAGCTATCTCACCAACTACATAAAATGTCAAAGACCCGCCACGGACGATGTCGCGGCCGTCAATCGCAACCTTAATACTTTTGATGCGGAAAATGACCTTCTTAAGCCCGTTCAGCAAAGCCTTGAGCTCGTCGGTAGCTTGGTTGACGCCGCTTCGAGCCAACTCCAGTCCACCTTCGATCGAGGACACTTGGCCAGCCATGTCATGATGCAGCCGCTCGAGTCTCTCCACGTCAGCCTTCAGGCCGGCCAGAACTTTGTCCTCTCGGGCGACGCGAATAGCCTCGTCAGCACGGTCAATAGTATCCAGCAAGTCGGGCTTGCGAACGTCGAGAGCGGCCTGAGCCTGTTGGATGACACGCATTAAGTTCGAGTTTGCATCCATGAGGGCGTCCAGTTTCTGCTTTGCCAACTCAATCTCCAAGTCCTCATTCTTCAGCCACTCGCGGGCAAAGCCATCAGAGCCCTGCGTCACGAGAGCCGCGATCGAGAGCGCTACTTTTTTTATCCAGGAAATCACCTGGTTAATCGCGTCTTCGAACGCTCGGTATTCGGGCGTGTCAATGAATCTCCGTAACTCCTTCACGATAGCGCGCCGGGCCTTCACCTCACCTTCAGCGAGTTCGTATGGGGTCCAGTATCTCAAGCACACAAAAGACTGGATTGGAAACGATGTGAGCAAAATTCGGGCTTATTGTAACATACTCAAGTAGTAAGTGTAAAACAAAAGACGTACCAAGTAGGATTTTTTGAAGGGGCCAGCGTTGTCAAACTCGCGGACAGCCTCTCTATATCGACGTTCGTGCGGTTCCAACTCCTCTGTGAAGGGTTTTTGTTAGCCTAAAACTTCATCTCTTGAATAAAGCTGACTCCGGGACATCGTATTGACACATCAGTCCATCTGGTGGGGATGTCTGGCGCCGGTTGTTCAAGATGAACACAATGGTGCGACGGCTGTGAGACACTTACTCTCTAGGTAGGCAACATTCGACAATTCCTGATCAAGTCTCCTGATCTGATCACCAAAATTGATCGTCTTCTGCTCCTGGAGCTCACGCATTCTCTGTTCATAACCTTGTTGCTCCTTTCTGACAGCTGAGAGTTGATCGTCGTACTCGGCCGTCTTTGCTCGATAGGCCGCCTCGCGTTGCGTTTTGGCATCCTGAAGCTTCTGGCGTGCGGCATTCTCCTGCTCAATCTGGGTGAATTTGTGGTCATCGAGAGCTTTTTGAAGGGCATCGAGTTCATCCTGTGCCTCCTTCCGTTTGGCTTGTCTGGCTTCGATTTCCTTTTGTCTTTCTGCACGAGCAGCCTCATACGAAGCCTTTATCTCGTCAAGTTGCTTTTGAAGCTGCGACTTTTCCGCTTCAATCTCCTTCTTTCGTTGTTGGAGCGAGAACTCGAGGCTGTCGATTCCGCCACCAATAGCGTTTTGAAGATAGTCGAGCATCGCAATGACGCCGTCACAGATGAAGCCCAAAATGTCGCCATCAAGGCTGGCCTCGAATCTGAGGTTTGCCTTGGATAGATCTCTGTGGTCGGTCACGTTGTTCACCACGGCCCGTAGCTTGAAAGTGAGTAGATCCGTAAAGCCGATCTGAATGTCAGTGTCCAAAACCAGAGGCTTCACCGACGCCTTCACAAGCATCTTAATGTTCAGGCCGAGGAACGAGATCATGCCGTCAATGTAAATCTCTTGCTTCTCCTTTGTCATCTCGATGATGAGAATTGCCTTCGGGCCGCCGCTGGCTGACCGCACATCCAACGGCCCAATGCTGAAGTTATCGACGGAACCATCGAACCGAATGCCTGATTCGCCAACTGTCGCATCGAATTGGGCACGCTTTCCAAACACTTCAAGAATTCCGTGCGCAGAGATGCCAGGTGGATATTCCCTACTTGCGATGGTGGCTCCCGTAGAGAAGTACATGCCGGCTTCGCTGAAAATGAGAAAATCGCCGCCGCTCACTTCTCGCAGAGCCTGACAATCGATTATATCGCCTGTGAAGCGGATGATTTGGGCCACGTTGAGTTTTGAAACGTTGAAGGTGACCAGTTGCTGATTCGGCCGTTGGCTCACTTTCATGCCTGCGTTGCAAGCGATTTCGCCTGCTTGACCAGCTCCAGACAGGGCAAAAGTCCTAGGGTTAGAGCGAATGTGATTAGCTTATGTGATACATACGAGAACAGCTCAAAAATAATTAGCTATAACACAAGGGCAGTTGGTTACTCACGATGGACCTGTAACATAGTTGAATGCCAGCTCTACCGCCAACTCGCGGATCTCGACCTTTTCGCTGATGCCGAACGGGTTCTTCCAAAGGGTATGAGTTTCACTGTAAATATTGAAAAGTCCGTGTTCGTTAGCATGACCCGAAACAATTTCACCAGCATCGAAAACGACGACTCATTGGTTTGGCAGATATGGTTTACTTACGCGGAGACACCGGCATCTGTGGGACCGGCAAAGACGTCGACTTGGAACACTAGGGGCTCTTGATCCTTCATCTTGACAATCAAGTCTCCTTCAAGAATCAATTTGGGGGTTTTGGAGAGCTCCACAGCCACGCCAAAGTTGCTAATTTCGGTGCTTTCGCTGACGGTGATCTATCCCGGAAAATAATTCCATCGTTAGTATTGTTGACGCGGAAAGAAGCACAGAAACGTACGCTCATCGATGCTGGTAAGTGTATGGCAAACTTCAGGTCTCCATTGGACCTGAAAGACGCAGCGAACATGAGTCCATCGACTTGTTTGTTCCCTGCAAGTCTGTTGATCGTTTCCAGGGGCCGAATGAGAGCACAAACGGACAGACCTACAAAACACCACGGCAGAGAAGAGCCGCCCAACGTCAGTCACAAGACTCAACCACGTATAAAATACTCTTTCGGGGGTTCATATACCTTTGCCCACAGGGTATCTGAGTGGGTTGAGACTGTTGTCGATGCCCTTGTCCATGTTAGTGGCCAGAATGGCAACGTTCTTGAGCACCAGGTTATTGTCCATGTCTGAGCCCTTCAAGACCTCGGCAAAGTCCGAGACCCTGACTTCCCCTTCGAAGGTGCCGTAGACAAACCATTGCCGCGGTTTGGAGGCTCCCTGGCTGCTGGTGTGCAAGTGCGCCTTGACCCTGACGCCCTGAAAATTCAACGTCACCGCGAATGGCGAAGCGGTTGACCCGGCCTTGTCGGCCGCTGAACTTAGAGCTGACAAACACATCGAAGCCAGCTTCTTTTATCTCAATGTCTGTGCCGTCGACCTTGAAGTTTTCGATACCGCCTTGAATTGTCAAGCCGAACTGGTCGAAGGAGACGAGACCGTTGACACTGGTGCGGCCGTTGAGAGACACCTTTCCGGCGAGAGTAACGCCCTTGGTTGACACCTTGATGTACAGGTTCTCAAATTTTATATCGTTCCCTTGAGTGTCCGCTGCCATGGACTCGCCCATGAGTTGGCTGTAGGCATTTACGATGTCAGCCCAGGTCATGTTGCCGACTTCGGCCTCCAAATAATTTTCTTCTATATGTCGCCAAAGATATTAGCAATGTCTAAGTAGGTATTAGTCGTAGGACAGGAGCATACCCTCAGAAAACCCGCCTGTCAGGTATAACTCGGTCTTTCCAAGTGTCATGAACGCTGAGATGTCCATGGCAAATGATTTCTGGAAAGAGGAAGAGGAGAATCCTGTGACAAAGCGGACGCCGCGAATCTAGTCGAGTCAGCTTATCCTCCCTTGAGGTCAAAGTAATGGATTTACTCACCGTGAGATTGGGCAGTCCAAAGATACTTGTCCACGCATCCGAAGTGAGATCCATGCTCATTTGGTAATTGCTCCCAACTGTGTCAATGCGATACTTGACGTGAAGCGGCGCCGGGCCATTGCCAGGAACTTTGTATATGTCAAGCTCACCAAACAGTCCGTATCCCATTGACCAACGACTTTCAAGAGTTCCAGCCCTCGTCATCTGAGCAGCAGAAACCTCGACACCGATGCGCGTAAAGTTGAGCCAGTCACCTACCCAAACGGACATGTCGTCAAAGGATCCCTGGAGGGCAAAGTTGGAAAAGCGCGGCATGCGCCTCCAGTCGCGTTCCTCGGACAGGTGGGCAGCGAGATGAAGTCCCGAGGGAGCCTTGTTGCCCTCCCCAAAGACAATATTGAGAAGGTCGGCGACGGGCTGCAGTGTCCCGGTGAACTTGACATCGCCCTCAATGCGAAGGCCGGCCGAGTGAAACATGTCGCTATGGTCCTCGGAGTAGATAAACTGGATGTTGTCGATCGGCAGGCTCCGCACAAGGTTATCGTCTACAAAGGAGAACAGCTTCTCCATAGGACCGCCTTGAAGGCCGCCAAGATCGGGCTTGACAATCTCCAACAGAGGTGCATCGGGGTCACTATTTTGGAAGGTGTGTATCTTGCCTCGCAGACCAGGAATGCTAAACAAGTCTTCCGCCAAGTCACCGCCGATGGTGTAAGCCGGTACCGTAGCCGTGCGGACCACATCTTCGGAGAACGCCCTTGCAGCCGTCTTCTCAATCGATGCAGTATTGGGCAGGGGCATCCCCTTCACCTCAAACTCCGGACGTGCCGTCGATGAGAGGAGGAGAATGGGCTTGCCCTTGGGGCGGTGTTTTTGTTCCGGCGCGATGGCTTCTGGTGTCGACACAAGGAGAATTCCTTCCTCTGTTGCTGGGCCGGAATAGGACATATTGATATAGGTATATCGGCGAAGAGTCCGTCATTATTGGCGATGACGAGGCTGGGGTTGTTAAGCTTGATGCCGCCCACAATGATGGTGTTGATGTCGTTTGCCACACTCAGGGCGTCAAAGTGTTCTTGACCGGACCAGAAGGGTTGTTGAGCTTCTTCTGTCTGTCTTTGGTGCTGCGATTCTTCTGTTTCTTGAGCTCCCTTGTTTTCTCCCAGCAGGGCGGCGTTACGCATAGGGCTTTCTTTGTCGATAGATGTGACATCAAGAGTCTCGCGGAACTGGAGAAAGCCGGAGATCGAGTCCACATAGTCATCCAGAGACTCAAGATGCTCAAATGTGGATGTATCGGTTAGCTTCGATTCCAACTTGGTCATCGGAGTCTCCGTTTTTGGTTCAGTTGCAGCTGGCTCCTTCTGGTCCTTATCAACCGTGTCGGCAAAATCGCCACCAAAGTGTCGCTTGTCTGGCCTTTCATTGGCATCGGGATGTTGTCCTGCCATGGACTCAACGAAATCATCTTCATTGTTGACGGGTTGCACGAGATTCGCTCTGACAATCGGCTTGACTGGTTCCGACTTCACAACATTGGTGAAATGACCGTGTAAAGGATTCTGTTGTTGCTGACGTTTGATCCTTTCTTCATCCAGCTTGATGTCGTATAGTTTCTTAAGCAACCATGTGTCCACCAGGGTCTCCCCTTTAGTGAAGAAGGGGCGACCGAAAGGAGAAAAATCCGTGATGAATTCCGGCTTTTCCCATTCGAGCAGCAAAGACAGATCGTTTATGGTGAGCCGGTACTGGAGGGCAAAGCAAATCCACGGACATTCATCATAGCATGCCTGCCAACCTTTGCTACCGTTGAAAGCAGCCTTGAAAATGTTTCTTGACCCATCAGGATCCTTAATGTTTCTCAAAACGTCAAGGTTTTTGTTATTTGCATAGCTCAAAGCCCCGTGCACACGTCCGAGCTTGAAGTTGTTCGCATTTTGATTCCAGACGGATCTCAGTTCGTGTTCGAGTTTGAACAATTCCTGCCAGGCTTTTTCGTATCTAGATAGCCAATGCGTTAGCCAATTGAGTCGCGCTGCGTTCTTTGCACCGAAAATATCCAATCGAAGAAGTCGAAGAAAAGGGCATAGTGGTAACAAACCTCAACATGAATGAATTAGTTTCGGAACTGCCAAAGACCATATTCATCTGCACTTGGCTAGTTTCCCAAGCTTCAGAACGATCCGCAAGACCGCCGAACGAGAAGGCGGAAATATGAAGCCACTACACACTCAGTGTTTCGTATTAGCGGCCGGAACGCAAATGGTCATTTGGGGGGACATACCTCAGCAATGTGAAAAGGCGTTGGCTTGTCGTTGCCATCCCAGCCAAACAAGTCCTGGGCAATCTGTGAATGGCCACGAAAAGCCCTAGATTAGTAACAATGCATTGTAAATCGACAATATGAGTGTTTTGGGGAGTCGGGAAAGGAAGCTGGAGAAGAAACCCACCTTTGGGGCAGACTGTTTGTTCATAACAGCGTTCTGGGTTCTCGCCCCCTTGCGCTTACCCGCGCCTTTGATGATACGTTCGGCCGAGAGCTCAATTAAGCCGACGTGTGTGTCCCAGGTGACTTGTGTGCCGCTAAACATGAGGTTCTGGGACTTCTTATAGTCCGCCGCTGTAAGGTTCGTCTTGTCGCGATATTCGATTAACTTGAGTCTCTTTTCTGCAGTCATCACGTCACGTCTAGGCATGGGTCGATCAGCGCGCCAGAATTCAGCGTAATGGTCCCAAGAAATCCACGTCTCGTAGTGGTAGAAGGGGTTCACAGAGAGCTGCAAATAAGATATGTTGGTTAGGATAATGATATTCTGAATTTAGGGGCGGATGGACTCAAAGTTTAGTCTTTAGGATAGTGTAACTTACCCGCGTGAAGCCTTGAGTTGAATTGTTCGGAAACTGAAAGCGGTACTTGGTCTTGATAGTGTCGTCACCCGCAAGCACTCTTTGGAAAGCTTCCACGACCAGATCCCACCCCACGCCATGCAGCTTTTCGTAGCCGCCCGGGACGGCCCTCGGGTCAAGCCCGTAGGGCTGAATGACTAACTCCAATCCGGGTTTGTTGATCGACCGAAAGGCAGCACCGTCACCCCAACCCTCTACCAATGCCGTAGAGGCCTTGAAGATCTTTTCCCAGGCGGAACTCTGGTAAAAGGCTTTGTAACTTGGACCGAGAGTGAAAAAGTGAATGTCCCCGTTGAGTTGACGGCCGGGAAAAATGTAGCCGCCTCGCAGACACGCTTTGTCTTCACGAGTGCCGTGATCCCAGTACTCGACGAACATTGCCCAGCTCAAATTGCCCGCTGTTGCATTCCCCGACGGAATAACGATGTTAGCGTGGGCTTGATCGCGGACCTTGTTCCAAGGATAGGTGCGTTAGCAAGAATAGCGACGTCAATAAAGGTTTGTGAGAGGAAGACGGGGTAATCCAGACCCAGCAGCTTGCATTGGTCGCTGTTGAGCTTGACATAAGGGTCAGTGGCAGCACAGTAGGTTTCCATCAACATCTTTTCGTCTTCGCTCCTCTGCGACATCGCTTCATGGTTGTAGGTTCCGGGCCGAAGCTTGTAGACGAGCTTCTTGCGGTCATCTACCGTCGAGATTTCCGAGTCCCAGACTGTTGCGGGTTCCATGGTCGCTGAGAGCAAGAGCAATGAGACAAGACCTTGTGGAGACGGTATGCCGAAACTATGGCTGGTGGAAAATGTGCTTCTTGAAGCAGACTGCGCCGTTGAAAAGCCACGATGGGCGTATTTACTCCCCTCGTCCCTCTTTATACCTCAACTCAACACTGGCGTAGATATTTCTGCATTTATAGACCGCCCATCGTGCCACGCGGCGCAGTGCCGTTTGGTGCCGAGATTTGAGACTTCAGCGCGGAACTATCTCGTCAGTACCCCTGTCACAATCCCTCACCAGCCTAGCGCGGGCCGCGCGGGCCGGTCTAGAGCAATAGTTTCTCAATAGTTAAATGCAGGGAGTCAGCTGAATTACGAATTGGGAGAATCAACCCTAACCGCTAGGCCGCAGTTATCTAAGGCGTGCTCAGGGGCATCGGGGGCCAGATGAGCGTCACGCCGGGAGGGGTCATCACCCGCGGCGATACCGCGTCCCAGATGTCCGGGTCGACGTAGACGGTCTTGTTGGAGCTGCCGCTGCTCGAATCGTCTCCGGCCCCGCGGTCGGACTGCAGGTCGACGGCCCAATCAAGAGACTCTATTGGACGATGAGGGCAGAATATTTGCGTTGATAAAAAGTCAAATAGAGTTAATTTGCACTACGAAAAGAACTGAATTCTCAGTGATTGCCCGTATCATAGTCATTCACCGAGCTAGGCCCAAAAGCCTATGCGACAGAGCAAGCCTCACGCAAACACTTCATGCCGCCACCGAGTGCTCTGAGCCCTATAACCCTACAACTCTTTAAGCCGAGCCTTTGTAATGGTCAATAATGTCCTGAACCAATTTCTCGGCATTGGCGTAAGTAGGACCCATTGTATGGCCAGGGGGAGTCAGCGGCATGGTAGAAGAATCGATGATGCGCAAGTTCTGGACGCCAAACACGCGACCCTTGGAGTCGACTACCGCCAAGGGATCATCTGACTTGCCCATAGAGCCTGCAAAAGATTAATATAAAGCTGAGCATATAGAACATGGACTTACAAGAAGCGGTGCCGTGATGGGTTGGATCCAGATTGTCGTATGTCAGATCCAGCAGATGCTCGTCACTGGTGACGTTGGCACCGGGGTATACTTCCACACCAATACGCGAAGGGATGTGTTTCCAGATCTCACGAGCCCTTCGGAGTGCGTACAGGGCCACTTCTTTGTCAGTGTCTGCCACCAGCCAGTTGGGGTTGATTACGGGTGCGTCGAGGTTGCTCGCCGACGCGATGGTCATGTTTCCACGACTCACAGTCCCGACCATTCTGATGGTCATGGACGCATAGTTCTTGCCGGTTGCGCCTGCCGGTGCGTTGACCATCTGCATGATGAATTCCACCTGGGGCCAGTCATCGGGATACTGTGCGAGCTCTGCCTGGGCCTTGTCGCTGAGATTGGCCGCGGGGATCTTCTCAAATGCTCCAACGTCAACACCTCCGTTGGTCAGCGGTCCGGTCTTGCGCTGGTTGAATTCTATGACGGCTTGCTGCAGCTTGTCTGGCTGCTTCCAGCCTCCGATCGAGATGCCTTCAATTTCCCACATTGGCCCATGAACAGCCGCGGAATCATGTATTCCCTGACCAACACCCTGGAGATTCGATACAACTGGAATATTGAACTTTCCAAGCGTCTCTTTGGGACCGATCCCGGACACCATCAACAGTTGGGGGGTGTTCCAGAGTCCTGCAGCTACGATGACTTCCTTGCGAGCCGTCAGATTGAACGCTTGCTGGCCATAGTTGTCGACGGTGACACCAACAGCCCTGGTGCCAGAAAACAGAATCTTTCGAACCATGGAATTGATGTATGTCGTCAGACCCGGCCGGCCGAGGGAATGTTGCAGAAATGAGCTCTCAGAAGAATCGCGAAGGCCAGTTTCGGGATTGATGGAAAACTGCCACCAGCCCCATCCTTGCAAGACGCCGGCTGTGAAACTAGGGATTTGCTTAAAGCCCACGGCTTCAAATGCTTTGATGGCGTCCCATGAGGCCGGAAATACGTAGCTTGGATACGTAAGGTGCAGGGGGCCTCCCTTCTCGGAGAAGACAGAGGCGTCATCGAGCGGCGTGGCGTTTGCAGGTCGACGGTGGGCGTTGTCTGAGAAGTTGAGACTTCGCCTGTTGAACTCAAGCATGTTGTCCCAGGTGTAAGCTTGGTCACCGACCTTGTCGGCCCAGTGCTGGTAGGCGCCTTTGGTCGGGCGGTTGAGCATCATCAGGTTCCTGGCGCTGCTGCCACCAAAAGTGCGACCTTGTGCATAGTTGATCCTCTTCCCGTTCTATGCCAGTGTTAATACCGAATCATATCGTGGAATCAAAGGGTACGTTACGTTTTGCGGTTCCGTCCAGTAGCCCCAATCGATGAGTGGCTGCCAACTGTATTTGCCATTGGAACCCTTCCAATCACTGATTCCTAGGGTGCATTAGCAATCTGTACGCTCACAAGCGGCAGATATCTTCTGGACGACCTACTGAAGGGCAGTTGGCTGATGTTGCCGTTACTCAATTCATAAAATCCTCCCGCCTCAATCAAGGCGACTGTGGCCTTACTGTACTCAGTCAAACGGGCTGCTGCGAGCGCCCCTGCTGTCCCGCCACCAACAATCACATAATCATAGGTGGCATTGATACCCGGAATGCCAAAGCCGTTGCCAGTGAGCTGCCCGTCATCAAACTGCGGAGGCACATCCTCGGTAAACGATGAGGCAAGCTGGGTGTATAGGACCGAAAGGAGACGCATTGTGTTGTACTTGGAGCCGCATAAGAGGCATAGTCTTCTCCTCTACTACCTCTGCCTGCTTTTATACCTGGGATGGTCTAGGATCATCCGGCCCCGTGTCAAGCAAAGTAGGCGAATGGGTCTCCAAGGGGGAAATGGCTCTACACACCCCTACGTGATGCTTGCTCGACTTCGATCCATCAACTCTATCGAAATAGAATCAGGTGCCTACCGGAGCGAGAACTAGTGAGAGCAATGGGGCTTGCGCATTATCATACGATGGCGGCACTGGAATGATTTCGGCATTCCGCACCTTCCCGCTTACATGAGAATCTGCTAGTTGTCACACATACTTTCCAAAACCTATTTTTACAAACCTTAACTATAGCGAGAAGGGAAGAGAGAGAGAGAGTAGTAACTTCCCTCTACATAGCGCAGACAGCCTTTACTTAGTGTTCTTAAGCATACGCGTCTTCTCGTGAACCCTGTAAGACAGACGTAGCTTGGCGATTCAGTCCGGGCCCGCAGAGATCTAGGGGCTTGCGCCAGCACCTCCGGAATTGACGAGTCCCCACACAGTAAACATGTGTAAGTGAATAGCTACAGTGGGGCTGCGAAAGTTACAACACACCCCAAGTCAACCCGATGTTACAGTACCTCCACTAAATAAAGATCTCAGTTTAATTTAATTATACTAAAATTAAATAAAATTAAATTAAAGATCTTATATACTAGCTATATATATAAATTACAGTCTGTATTCTATATTTTTATTAAAATGATTAAATTTTATAATGTATATGATAAGCGAGCGACGCATACAAGCGAGCGACGCACCTATACTGTATACTCAAAACTCTAAACCTTAAATTTTCTAAAATAGGCTATATAGCTCTAAGATTTTTGAAGAATTAATTCTAAATATGTAATTAAAAAGTTAATAAGCTAGTATTTCTTTTAGACTTTTAAAAAAATTATTAAGCCAGTTATAAATAAAAATAGTAAAAAAAACAGTGCGAATTTTATACTGCTAGCGCTATAAGTATATATAGCTTAAAAAAATTCTTAAAAGTAACATATTTTATAAATAAGCTAGGTTAAAAATCGTAGCTATTTTAGGCTTAGTTTAGATTTTTAAGAATTTTTTTAAAATCGCAATTTAAGGTGAAAATCACACTGCGCCGCTCGCTTATGTGCGCCGCTCGCTTATCAAGTACGTTAGTACTTTTAGTTTAATTTCTTCTTATAATTTAGTTATAGCTTTAATAAGCTTCTATTTAAAAAGAAAAATTCAATATAATTAAGAACTTAAGATATTACTTATAGATTTTTATTTTAAGTATTATTTATAGATTTTTAATAAAGTTAAAATTCAAACTGTAAAAACTCAGTATATTTAAAATATACAGCATCTTAGTAAAGTGGATTTATACAGGCAGATAAGCCTAAATAACTCAATCTACCCAATTAATAACCTATCTCCAATGTGCTTTATTAATAGGCTTACAGTAGTTAAGCTTCAGATTTTAAAAAGAAACACCTAGGACATCTTCATGCTAAAATAGAGTGAGAAGATGTTCAGCTTCAGCTTCTTTTATTAGCCTCCTCAGGTGCGGGAGCCCCACTTGACTAAGGCGCTACGCATTCCGAATGTGCTGAGTTTTTACAGTACCTGATCTGATTTCTCCGCAAGACGCCTCTAATCTGCATGCCAAGTCGGCTTCGCATCTGCTCCTATGGGGATCTAGACCCTGGAGCTGAAACCCCAACCTTCGGTGAACAAGCCATTCACACCTCATGTTGCAATCACGGCTGAGTCTTCATTCCCGATCACCAAACTTAACATTTGCCGCGGCATAAGCTCCTGTGTATGGACCAAACGAAGCAGGTGGCACGTTTTGCTGCCTGTTCGAGCGTCAGGGGAGCGAAAACGCCATCTTCTCCCGGAGCCGAGTTGAAAGACATTAGCATGCTGTGATGGCGTGTTCCTTGCTTCAAAGAAGGGTACAGAAACTAAATGGTGCAGTTACGGGCTATTTGGCATTCTGCTCGGGATACATGGGCATCTTTACCAAATGCAAAGCCTCATGAACGAAATTGCCAGAGTCAAACTTGGTTTATACGCGTTTGACCCGCTCGTGCTATCAAATGTATCAGCCGTGGAACATGACGGGGGCGGTATCTCGAATTATCTCACCTGTGCCATTGCGGCTCAATGCCCCTCCACCATACCAATGCCCCTACACCATATGAGAGTGTTGAATGTGGCAACAGCAGGAATACCCCTAGCTAGACACCAACTAAGCACATAGAGAGACTTGAGCAGGCATGACAAACTAGTCATTCATGATAAGCGTAGCTTGTCAGAGATGTCCACCTACTGCAGACGGACGGTAGGCTGTGACAGCACAAAAGTATATCAAGGGGAGGGCACGCGACTCTTTGCCCAAAGTATAACTACAAGATCAGATTTCTCTCCATCACAGCCCCAACGCAACCTTTTGCCCATTAGAACAAACACTATCCACCCCCTCCTCAAAGACACTCACATCTTCCAAAATGGGTTTCTCTGCACCACGAAGCTGCATCTCTGCCCTCATTCTCCTCGGTGCGCTCGGCACTGGCTCAGAATAGCAACCGCATCATTCTCTGCGAATCGCACGATGGCACCTCGACGGAGATCATCAGAAGCACTGTGGGCAACGACGGCCAGAGGTTCCATGGCATCTGGTACAGCGGTCTCTGCCAGACTACCTATCTCGGCATCCCAGACAGCGAGACGCTCTCCCCGCTGCAGAGGGCGTCTCTGCTTGCGCTTGATGGCGAGCTCAAGCGCAAGACAAGCAACCGCCCACTCTGTGCTGCTTTTGACGCAGATAGCGGTGGCGATATCGCAGATATTCCCGCCCTGGTTGCCCTGCTGAACCTGGTGGGTGTGGGCATGATTGTCATTGAAGACAAAGCTGTTTCTGCACCTGGCCAAAAGGTCAACTCGCTTGCCACGGCATCTGCCTCACAGGCACTGGCCGACCCCAACGATTTTGCGCACGTCATCCGCACCTTCAAAGCCGTCACTGCAAAAGGCCACCCAATGGTTACTGCGCGCATTGAGTCGTTCTGCTGTCGAGTTGCCAAGTCGGACCCGGAAGAGGAGGCCAAGTCGTACGAAGAGGCTCACCAGGATGCTCTGAAGCGCGCCAGAATCTATCACGAGGCGGGCGTTGATGCCATCATGATCCACTCCAAGAGCAAGTCGCCTTCTGAAGTTACACGATTCTTGCGCGAGTATCGCGAATTCGACCTCGAGACCCCTCTCGTCATCGTTCCGACCACCTACTCCGATATCCCCAAGGATCATCTGTACGATGCTGGCGCCAACGTCGTCATCTACGCCAATCACCTGATGCGCGCCAAGATCAGCGCCGTCAGCGCCATCTCAGAAAGGATTCTGTCGCAGAACTTGGACTTGTTCTGCAACGATGAAGAGGTGCGTGCTATTGTCAAGGCACGCAACTACGGTTGTCTGCTGCGGAAGCTGAGGAGCCGGAGCTACTGGGGCGAGGAGAGCAACGAGGCTAGAATGTACAGGATTGTCGCCGAGGCCATTGCTTCACAGAACATTCAGGCTACTGTCCTTGATTTGCTGCAGGGGAAGCTGGCAGGCTGCGAGGCAGACACGCGGATCGTCACAGTCAAGGAGCTGTTGGCCATCAATGCGAAGCAGGTAGTCTCGGTGGCGGACCTTGTCGGTCAGGTGGATGTCTATTGAAGAGGTTCTATTGAAGGGGTTCAGCACAGTCAAGGGCTAACCTAAGTTATCTCTAATTGTTCAATCAGCTTACGCCTCATCTAGCGGTCCTATCTATGCAGAATTGGTGACATGTGGCAACGTAGCGTGCGGACTAACATTGATATGCGGGCATACTCGCTTCCGTCTACGGATTGGTGAGGTGGGGCAATTTGGAGCTCTACGTGAGCACTGTGACTGGATTGAGCTCTAAACGGGGAATTGATATCCTCCGTGTGCCCGTAAGACTTCCAGCTAGCAAACTCAACTTGCAACATGCCATATGAATGTTCAATCAGGGGGTTGAGGTCAAATTCATCCTTGGCGTGCTGGAGGGCAATCCCTGTAACAGCGTGGGGAGGAGGAGGCACACTGAGCTATCTTCAATACCTGCTGGTATTCAATACCAGCTGGTATTCTTGATCCTACGTTGCTGTGCCACGTAGGGTAGTATCCTCCCGCGACACATGATGCTATCTTACTGCAGGAGGCTGCCGCCATATGTTGGCTAGTTACGCTTAATACAACAACTCATTAACCCCATTCGGACAGTATAAGGAGACACCCTTGGAATGCATGTCGGGAGAGGGGGCTGCAAGTTCAAAAACCTTGACGCGGCTGCCGGTAGGGCTGAAAATACCCACAGGTACTCAGGCGTGGGCTACCCATGGGTTCCTATAGGTAGCTTTAGTGGCCTATAACCATCTTATAAATTAGAAATTAAATATAAAAAAAGAAAAGAAATATTTTTTAATTTATATTTTATAGATATATTATATAATATTTCTTTCATATTTTACATTATTTTATATAATATATAATATTATTTAAATTTCATTATTTTATCAAATTTAACTTATTTTATAGGGATTTTCTGTTTTTGGGTACCTGTGGGTACCTATAAATAAATAGTAGACAATGGGTACCCACGGGTACCTACATTTTGCTGTGGGTACCCGTGGGGCCCCGTGGGCTGGGTAATTATATCCCTAGCTGCCGGCAAGATAGAACGGGTAAGTCGGAGTTGCATAACCCGATTTCGTCAACTTGAGGTGCGGAAGACTACGGAGCCAAATAGCAGTTCACGTAACAAAGGCTTTCCCCTACATGTCATTCCCTGTCGAATACAGTGGAGCAACCCCAGAAGCTCTCCAACGGTATAAAGCCTTGACCTCGTCATTCAGAGGGGCACGCTGTCGTGACCAAAGATACGAATTTTTCCCTGCATCAAATCCATCTGAATTGTACTCAGGATACTCGCGTATCAATTAAAATCACCGAAATGGCTCCTGCACTGGTCGAAACAGTCGAATTCTCTCACCTTCCCAAGACTGAATTCCGCACCAAGCTCGAAGTGAAGCCCAAATCCGCTCTCTTCCCTGACGGCTACAAGACCACGGGCCAGCAGCCGCCCCTGTACAACGAAATCCACCCTTATTCGGATTTCCCAAGGAAGATAACGGGCATCACGGCATGGACCAAAGACGACCTGTCTGGAACCCCCGAGAAGGAAGCTCTGTGGAAGCATCCCTTTACCGAGCAGGAGCTCGAGGATCTGAGCACGGCTGCTGAGAACTACATTGCGAGCGGACGGGACTTGAACGAGATGTGCAAGGTAAGAGTCACCTGCCGGACAGAATGACTGCCATGACTAACGTGCACGTCCAGGAACTGTTTCCTCTTCCACGAATGGCCAAGTATCTTGAACAAGTCCGCGATAACCTCATCAACGGCTACGGGTTCCTCCTGTTCCAAGGCAAGCCTGTCAAGGAATGGGGCATGCGCAAGTCGGCCACGACTTACATGGGCCTGGGGGCGCACTTTGGGCACATTGTGAGCCAGAACGGCAGGGGCCACGTGCTTGGTCATATCAAAGACCTTGGCGAGAACCCGGCTGACTTTCATAAAGTCCGGCTCTACCGAACCACGGCGAGGTACGCTTATCTTGTGCTTGGCTGCGGCCGGCGGATCGACACTGACGCTTATCTTCATCTCTAGACAGACTTTCCACGCCGACCCCGCCGATATTGTTGGTCTGCTCTGCCTCAACACGCCTCTTGAAGGGGGCGAGAACGACGTTGTCTCTGGCGACCAAGTCTGGAATGTCATGCAGGAAGAGCGCCCCGACGTGGCCGAGCTGCTCACTCAGCCCATCTGGTACTTTGACCGGAAGGGAGAAGTGAGCGCAGGGCAGGAGGAGTACATTCGGTGTGCCATCTATTACATTGAGAGGGGCAATGGCCGGGTTTACTCCAAGTAAGGCAACCTCGTCTGCTATCTGAATTGTGAGACACTCACACCCTTTAGGTTCGACCCAAACTACGTCCGGTCTCTGAAGCGATTCTCGGACAAGGGCGTAATTCCTCCGCTCTCGGACGCGCAGGCCGAGGCCATCGAGTTCTTTGACCAGACATGCTTGCGGGAATCGATCCGTAATGTCCTCGAGGTTGGAGATGTTCACTTCATGACCAACAATCATCTCTACCACTCTCGCACTTCGTACAAGGACCACGAGCCGCCGGCTCCCCGTCGCCACCTTCTGCGACTGTGGCTGTCTACGCCTGAGAGTGAAGGAGGCTGGAAGCTGCCGTACCATGATGCTAATTGGAGAAGGAGGGGCGGTGTTCAAGTAGATGACCGCCCGCACAAGGTGGTACTTCACGCAGACTGAAGATAGCAGGTCAGATCTGCTATGACGTTGCTGTCGGCCCGAGGGAAGAGATTGAAATCATGAACAAGCGGAAGCAGGATTGGGGGTAGCGTTCGACAGCTTCAAGAGGGCACAGATAGGATACTTTCAGGTAGCTGCTTTCAATGTAAAAGTGACGAGTACCTTTCTTTGCCTATCCGTAGCTGGCAGGCTGGCGGTCTTGTTTTGCAGTCATAGATGGGCCCGTTGTGCCGAGTCGATCCTGGGGGACTGCGAAGCCGCAGGGGGAGATTCCTTGACGGAAGCGACGGCCGTGAGATATGCATACACTCGTATCCGTATACTACGAGCTTACAGTGTCTCTGAGCCTGGTCACGCGAGCAACGCCGCAAACTGAGCGAGTCATTGGAACGAGGGGCTTTGAGTTACGTTTACTACAGGGATGCCACGGTAGTGGTGGGTGTGATGGAGCATGTAGGGATAGGGATGGCCGGATAAGAAAATCGAGGTATGCAAGTTACCCGTAGCGTCCGACTAAGTGGGCAAGCCACTTAGATTGATCCACGGGGAAAGAGGAGACAAAGAAATGCCGGTGTGGGCGGGATGGGATGGGATGGGATGGGTGGTAGCTAATGACACACCCCTTTGCCATCTCACTAGGTGCAGTGATGTGCGCGGCTTGCCCCCGCAGGGATACAGAATTGGTGGTACTTAGTAACTTAGACTGTACGTACTGTACGTACTGTACGTACTCCGTACTCACTTCGTATATACAAGACTGGGGGAGGGGGTCATGTGCTTACCCTCCAAGCGTCAACAATCAAGTAACCCTAGTAAACA
The DNA here is from genome assembly GCA_002991585.1 of Ilyonectria mors-panacis. Taxonomy (NCBI): domain Eukaryota; kingdom Fungi; phylum Ascomycota; class Sordariomycetes; order Hypocreales; family Nectriaceae; genus Ilyonectria; species Ilyonectria mors-panacis. Next base: position 346,743 of record PPHJ01000106.1, on the reverse strand, counting down.
CACACTCCAGTCAACTTGATCCCTCTATCCCTCCAGATCTCTCTATCCCTCCAGATCTCTCTATCCCCCCAGATCCCTCTATCCCTCTAGATCACCTTTCTGTCTCGCGCCACCCACTGTGAGTGAGTCTGAAAGCACAGCACACCAGTCACCCCAAGCAGAATATCTTGAACTACACGCACACACCAGCCGACCGCCAAAATGATGCCAAGGTAATAGCCACGCCCTCCATTTGAATAATATCGTTAACCACAATGACCTGCTAGGCTAAAATATCAACCCCTCCTGGGAAACAATGTCGACGAGATTCCTCCCATGGAATCGGGGGCGGCTGGTGACGGAGCACACGATTCTGACTTTGAAAACGCCACCACCACCACCGATATCGAACTACCAGAACTGAGACAAGACAACATCCCCAGGAGCACCCTCATTCGCGTTCTTGCGGCAAATGGAGTCATGCAAGTGCCAATCTGGGGTACGCTGGTTTGGGCTCATGTCACGAGTCTCGATTGCACTACTAACCCGACTCCAGGTTTTGCAATCAGCTACGGCGTCATGGAGGAATATTACTTCAACAACTGGGAACTGCAGGGAAACAAGGACATAACAGGTGCCATCGGCACTACAGCCAACGGCATCATGTACCTCTCGATGCCCTTTCTCTTCGCCCTGTTCACCAGACGGTGGGCATACCGGCGTCAGCACGCTGCATTCTGCGGTGCCGTGATTGCTTCCGCCAGCTTCTTCCTGTCGACCTTTAGCACCAACGTCTGGCACCTCGTTCTTATCCAGGGTGTCACGTCGGCGTTTGGCTGTGCCCTCATTTACAGCCCCATCACGCTGTCCCTTGGCGAGTGGTACACCACGAGCAACCGATCTATAGCGTATGGACTTGTCTTGTCTTGCAAGAACATCGTTGGCACCTTGGGTCCATTTCTCTTCCGTGTTTCGCTCGATACCTGGGGCTTCCGGACAACCATGAACGCCTGGGCGGCCTTCGTCTGTGGAGCCAGCCTCCTCAGCATCAGTTTGGTTCCCATCCCGCCATCCAGAATGGTGATGCACAAGACACCGGCACGCGATATCCCGTGGGACTTCCTCAGATATCCAGCCATGTACTTCTACGGCATTGCCATCTTCTTCCAGGGCGCTGGCTATGGCCTCCCGCAGACGTACCTGGGCACCTTCGCTCAAGACTTTGGCTTGTTCTCCGAAACAATAGCTACTGTGGTGTTGGCGCTGCAAAACGCCGTGGGTATCTTTGCTTCTGCCTTCTTCGGATGGTTGAGCGATAACAAGCACATCGTTCTTTCAGCGCAGGTGGTTTCAGCCATTCCATGTGTCATGAGCGGATTGGCTGTGTTTCTCTTCTGGGGCAATTCCACCCAGGGTGGTATTTTCCTACTTGTTCTCTTCTCCATTACTTTTGGTTTCTTCTCCAGTGGCTACAGTGCTACTTGGGGGGGGATTCTCAAACAGATGGAGGGTGACTCGGCGGAGAGAGGGGAGTCCATCGACGCTGGGTTGGTGTATGGTCTGATAAACGGTGTCAGAGGCGTTGGATATATTGTTGGAGGCGCCACACAAGCGTCTGGCTGATCAAAGCTGGAACTATATCCGACTGCCAGCACCCCGGATACGGCAGCACATACGGGCCCCTCATTCTGTTCACGGGGCTTACGTCTCTTGCCGGAGGCTGGGTCGTGCTGTGGAGCTGGTGGCCTGAGTCGTGGACATTGGGGCGCAATCGCTGAAGAAGATGCAGAGCAATCTTGCAGACATCCATGGAGCATGTAGAAACAAGGAAGGAGAACCTGAAACATTTGACAGAGTCGGGGAGGTTATCTATTGGCATGGTAGAGTCAATGATGTGTTTCTGACCCTGTAGTCGCAGGGACTGTCACCCATCTCCTTGGCAGTGTGAGAGCTAGATTCGTGATGCTGATTCAAACAATCATCATCCGCAAAGATGCCTAGTTCTCTTCTCAAACTATATACATTTCTAAGTATCTCATCCTCTTGTTCCAAGGAGGTCCCATGTCAGTCTTCAAAATGATGTCACATTTACACTAGTATAGCCTTCATCACCAACACCATTTCAAGTCGTCAGTGTCAGCTGGAAGCCGTGCTCAAAGGCCCTCTTGGCGTGTACTGGTCCAAACCAGTGATGTATGCAGTGCCATTTATGTACTTGAGCACGGGTGAAGGGTCCTTGAGCAGCTCATGGTTGTAGCGGAACTCAACTCCCTTGGGCTCTTCTCTCAAGCCAGCGATCGTGATCCTGTCGAGCGGGGCATAGACTTGGTATGTGCCGTTGATTTCCGCTCGAAGAACCCCCTTGTTGAAAGTGTACTGCATCAGCGTGGTTAGTAGGCTAGTATACGTCAATGACGCTTTCACATACAGAGACTATCGTGGTGGCCTCAGGTTCGAGACTGACACCGTCGTCAAGATATACATTGCCCTCGGCATATTGATTGTCGTCAAGGGCGACAAGGAGTGAGAATGCATTTCTCCTCGTTGCCGTAGTCGTATTCCCTGGCTTCTGCAGTGTCAAGACGGTGCCCCCTCTGACGTGAAGATTGATGTGTTGTAGGGGTGCATCGAGAGTCATGTTCTCCTGAGGCTTGGCGTGGACTTCATCTAGTGTGTACCAGTCGTACCAACGAGTACCTTGTCCAATTCCGGGGAAGACACCACGGACAGTTTTGGAGTTTGGAGTAAGCACAGGGGTCACCAGGAGGGATGGTCCGAGCAGGAACTGTGAATAGGCGGCCTTGAGACTCTCATCGTTGGGGAATTCCCACGCCAGAGCCCGCATCACAAGGTCGCCCTTTGTGTTGGCGTGATGGAACAGGGTGTAGAGGTAGTTGAGGAGGCTGTATCGCACAGCTATGGCGCGGCGAGAAGCCTCGGCAACAGATGACCAGACAAACGCCTCTTGGGGTATTGTGCCTCCATGTTGTGATTGCGGTAGAAGGGCATGAAAGCGGCCATGGACATCCAGCGTGCGCAGAGGTCGAAGCTTGCATTGTGTGAATAGCCGCACACGTCGACGCCAAACATTGGCACGCCAGCCATCATGTGTGTTAAGGCGTGCGAGATGGACATGAACATGCTTCCCCATTTGGACGAATTGTCGCCGCCCCAACGAGCAGCATATCGACCGATGCCGGCAAAGTTGCCGCGGGCGATGTTGAATGGCCGGCGGCGGCCCGCTGGGAAGAGGTCGAGTAGCCCGTAGTAGGTGGCGTTGGATATCTGGTTCCCGAACAAGTTGTGCATCTCATACTCGGTGGTGTTGAGGGCATCGTTGTGGGTTGCATCTGGGGAAATGGTCATTCTCACGATGGAGTGGCCAGGCTGCAGACTGTTGTGGTTGTGGTTGTGGTTGTGAGCACTGTTCTTTACACAATCACGGCTCGACCAAGACTTACTTGTTCAAGACATAAGGCGGGTATGTGAGGTTTCTAACACCAGGAGTCGGCTCAGTGCGTCCCAGTGTAGCCGTAGCAGGGACATGGAAGAGTTGCGTAGCCTGTAGAGCAGCCGATTGATTGGCAGCAGCCTCCTTTGCCCAGTCGGCCTCGGAGCTGTTTGTCTGGGCGAACCCGTCGGGATACTCGTAGAACATGTTGAGTTCCTCTCCGGGAATCAGAAAAGGAACATGAACTGGATTCATATCCAGATGACCGTTCCCGCAAGGCCCAACGCAGTACGACGCAGGTTCTGTCAGATCCGCGAGCATGCCGTCAAACGGGACACTGTTGTACCAGATCTTGAGCTCCTTGGCCCACCATGAGTGTGTCTCTGGCAGCATAAAGTCTCCCCAGACAACAAAGCCCTGGCCAGTTGTTGCCCGTGTAGAAGTCTCCGGACACGGGGTCTCGGATGAAGGCTCCGAGCTCAGAGCCACGTTCATAAGGGCCATAGGTGTCGTTTGGATTGTTGGGGTTCGGGCGATATACGTTGGACCAGACAAGGGGAACAAAGTACTGCTCATTTCTGTGCAGCCAGTCCACCCATTTCGCCATGCGGTCGGGTGGAAAGGTGACGGGGTTGTTGGCGAAGCTGCGGAAGCCGTCAAACATGTCGAAATCGGACCAGATGCCCTCGAGTGGGATATCAGCAGCCCTGTAGTTCTCAACGACAGCCTCAATCTTGTCAAGAGTGTCGTATCCTAGGCGGCACTGATGGAAACCAAGGGTCCAGAACATTTGCATGGCAGGCAAGCCTACGCAGCCGGCGTGGTACTGGCGCATGGTTTCAACGGCGGTAGATCCTCCGTCTTTATTCTGGCCGCTGAGAAAGTACAGATCAATGCTGCCGCCGATGGTCCGGTATGTCAATGTCTTGTGTCTCAGAAGCCATTCCTGGCCATGAGCGTTGCGCGCGTACACCCCCGTGAGAAGTCGTGTTGCTGCCTTTGTGATAGCGGCTTTCCTGGTAGAACGGATGCACGCCGTAGGTATTTCCGTCGATGGGATTGCCGTGCTCGATGCCGGCATCATTTGGTCCAGAAGGTCTTCGTGAAGTTCTGTCCGAGATGAAAGTCGTGTATGTTCTCAGCTATAATGACCAAGGTCAGCTTGAGTCTACCCGTAGGGTCTGACCAAGTAGGCAAGCCACTTGGTCATTGCGTCTTGCCCTACCTAGCCCGTAGACGTTGTAGTCTGGGACCATATTCGTCACCACCTCAATAAACTGGTCTTCAAAGACAAGCACATGTCCGTATGTTGAAAAGAGGATTTCCCTGGTGCAACTCCGGGTAATATTGAACTGGAAGCGTGGCGAATTGCTACAGGATTCAAATCAACACCTATGAGAAACCAAGATGCTGCAACTGGGGTGCTCACCTCCACTCAAATCTGAGGTCACTATTCGATATTGTAGTCTTTTCGTCTCGACCAGGCTCCAGAACAAGGGAACTTGGGAGAATATATTGAGTTCTGTTCCGTTCAGACAAATACTTGGGGTGAATTCTAACATTCAGCCGTTCTTTGGTCTGATACTGGACTTCAAGAACCAGATGACGAATATCGTTTCCGCTGAGACTAGTCAGCGGTGGATGCCAAAGCTGATGGTAAGGGGACATACAACGCCTGGCAATCAGGCCCAGCAATACTCAGATCAGCCCGCACGCCTTTGAGGTTTCGTTCAATGTTGGTGGCCCTATAGCCTGGACAATCCTGTGGGTTTGGTGCCTCGGGATCCCGAATTGTTGGTGTGAGACTGGGAGCAACGCCAATATCAGGAGAAGCCGTAATCGCCTGTACTATAGACGTTATCGATGGCTGCTGACCTACGGATTCATAGATCAGTCCGTCCGCTTCAGTCACTGTTGATGGGTTGAGCAAACCTCGGACAGCAGGTATCAATAGTATCGCAGAGATCAGGCGGGTGAAATGCATCATGTCCATTCGTCAGCTCAAAGCGAACCCAAAACAGAAGGCTTTGCCAGAATGGTTGAGCGCTGCAAAAGAGGAGGGAGTATTGGCTCAGGGGAAGGGACTCCGTAGAGAGAGTCTGTACTCTGTGCCGGCCTTGGACCTCGAGTAGGATACTCTAATAACCCTTGCCCGAGGGAGTATCGGCAACGAGCCAGTGGGAGATGTGATGCACGGCAACAAACTTCAAGTACTGCAAAGTAACAGGTGCGCTTGTCGTGATTTCGCACGTTGTGGGGTTGATTGTGACAGAGCGAGATGGAGGAGACGAGGAACCGCAAAGAAAAGCATTTGCCTGCCTGTATTGACGCCACACACACGAAGCAAAGTCACGGCCCTGGCCACCCGCATTTACAGTTTCCACACTGGGCGAGACTAACAAAATGCAAGCGAGAAATAAACCTCCAACGGATCTGTCGGCATCCATGTCCCTAGTGGCGGCAAGTGGAAGAAGCATAAGATAGTCCATAGTAATACTACGTACTTGATGAGGACTAGCAGACTGGGGTTGCGCGGAATCCCACCTACTATACCTAGTGTGGTAGGGGCGGGACGAGCCGACTCAGCCGAGCCGTGCGAATGTGATAGCTAGTTACCGTATCCTAGCCATGCCAAAAAGCTTGTCAGCCGTAGGCGTATATTAGATCATATCTAGGCATAAGCTTTATTTGTTCTCCACTCAAAGGATCTAGATTTGCGTCAGGGCGTGCCTGTATCCCTTAAGCCAGGCCGTATTCATCGATCAGGCAGGCCATGATATCTCAGCACACCTCACAGTTACATTCCATCGATGGGCCGACACGAATCAAGTCAAAGGTAGCGTGCGGTAACCTAGGCAAAAGACGGCTTCCGTGCGATGCAACGCCTCGCGTGACTTGGATACTTGACGTTTGTGCGTAGGATTCCGAGCCTCGTTGTCTGGTTGCTCGTGCTGATTCCGCATCTCTCAGATGTACTCTGTCTTCGAGGAGGAACGGATCCGCTTGATAGATGGCTAGGGATCAGACTATGGTATTTATTCCCCCTTCGTTCTGTAGGTGTCTTTGGGTTTTCCACAACAGTGACAGTTTATCATAAGCTACTCACATTCTCTACGTGCTTCCATACTTCAACTCACCATGGCTACTCTTGATCCGCGTTTGTTTTACGAGCAGGCACTTGTCGGCAATGGCATCACCCATGCCTTTGACGTCCCCGACTCCTGCTTGAAGGGGTTTTCTCGCGTACCTTTACGCCACCAAGAAATCCCCAGAGCACATCGTCACAGCGAGTGAAGGCGCTGCCATCGGCCTGGCCGCTGGCTACTATCTCTCGACCAAGAACCTCGCAGTTGCATACATGCAAAACTCGGGCCTTGCAAATTCCCTCAACCCCCTTCAGTCTCTGGCTGCCAAAGAAGTGTTTGGAATTCCCCTGTTGCTGGTGGTCGGCTGGCGAGGCAGACCAGGAGAGCACGACGAGCCGGAGCACCTCCTGGCAGGCCCCGCACCCTAGAAACTCTAGAATCGCAGGGCTTTCCCTATGAGATTCTGCCAGATGCGCTCGAAGCTGTCACTAGTGCTGTCGCGCGGCTCATCAAGGCCGCTAGGGAAGGCAATACGCCTGTTGCCCTTGTCGTTCCAAACCACAGGTTTGCTGCGTACAGTCCTGAGCGCGGCCAGAGCAATGGACTTTGGCAACCGCCTGTGACCAACGTGGCGAAGCTCACAGCTAGAGCCGAGGATTGGCGGTCTTCTGAAGGGGATCTTGCCTTGTCGCGGGAACACGCCATCCGCATCATCCTCAAGCGCCTCTATCCATCCGATGTCAGTGTGTCCTCAGTTGGCGGAAACTCTCGCGAGATCTACATGGTTCGCAAGGAAAACAACGAGCACCTGTCTCGCGCATTCCTGTCCATCGGCGCCATGGGCCACACGTACCCGCTGGCCTATGGGGTCCAGATGGGCCATTCCAAGGGCCGCGTCATCTGCGTGGAAGGCGATGGTTCATTCTTGATGCACGTAGGCAACGTGGCTGTCCTGGCTGCTCAAGCTCCAGATGAGTTGATCCACGTGGTGATTCACAACGGCACTCACTGCTCTACTGGGAGCCAGCCCATCCCCATGAGCACCAACAACCTGCTCTCGCTGGCTGGAAGCTTGCCTTACAAGCAAAAGTTCTTGGTGGACAGTGCCGAGGGTCTGATCCAGGCGTTCGAGTGGGCTGAGAAGAGCACCCTTATCGTTGTGGTGGTCAACCAGCATGTTTCAAAGGACTTGCCTCGACCGTCGGAGCATCCGTTTGAGCTGAGAGACTCGTTTATCTCTCATTTTACCTAGAAACGTACATTAGTCTAGCTGTACATGAATACATCTTCCGCCATCATACGCGAGTACTCACTGTGAATGCCAGAATACGTCTGTCTGGTATGTGAAGTGCCATGATTTCCATTCATCTGACTTGGACGCAACCACTAATACAACATCCATAATACCCCCCCGCGAGCATACCGCCGAGCACGGCACACACACATAAGGGGGCCCTGGCCGCCTTTTTTCCTATGTGGAGAGAAAAGGCAAATTTACTATGTTATTTACACACATTCCACTGTAGCTGTAACGTGACCCATATCCATTCGTGTAGTGACTGTACTTCTCCGCACCCCCCGCAGTCGAGATATCACCTCATCGCCCATATCCCCGCTGGGTCCACCAATGTCGGGTATCACATGTACGTTGCCGATTCTCCAATCGGGGCCTCTGCCATTTGCGTACTTTATTAGTACTGGTTTGCTGAAAAGGGCCGCAGGAATTAGCGGTCCGATCATTTGACAGCCAACGATAAAAGAGCTGGGCAATCGCCTGAGCGAGTTATTTCTTTTTCCATACAGTTTTCAGCACTGGTCAGCACCTGGAACCTTTTTACTGCTTGCACTCGATCACCATCAAATTCTCATACAGGTTATTTGCAATTCATTCGACGTTACAAGATCCAATATGGCCCCTCAACGAAAGTCGAGAGTACCCGTTATTTTCGGTGCTATGACGTTTGGCAGAGAAGGTTTGCTTGCTCGTCCAACCTCGAGAAGCCTCGCTAACAAATCCAGGTGTCGAACAGGCGCGCATCCATGATCTCAAGCAAGCGGGCGCCATGTTAGATCTCTTTCAAGACCACGGCGGTACAGTGGTTGATACAGCCCGTGTATACGGTCAAGGTTCCTCGGAAGAATACCTGGGACAGCTAGACTGGCGAAGTCGAGGCCTCGTAGTTGACACCAAGCTTTACCCCAAACATCCACGACGGGACTGGCAAGATTACTCATTCTTCTCAAGACCTTCGCAAGCATCTCGACGAGTCCCTCAAAGCCCTCAAGACAGACAAGATTGACCTCTGGTATCTTCATGGGCCAGATCGCAGTACCCCGTTTGAGGAAACTCTCAGGGCCTGCAACGAACTACACCAGGAGGGCAAGTTCAACAGACTCGGACTCAGCAATTACATGGCGTGGGAAGTGGCATACATAAGCGACCTGTGTATGCGCGAGGGGTGGGTTCGCCCTACAGTGTACCAGGGAGTATACAATGCCATTCATCGGACTGTAGAGATGGAGCTGTTTCCGTGCCTCAAGCACTATGGCATCACCTTCTACGCATTCAGTCCGCTAGCTGGCAGTCAGCTTACCGGGCGGTACCGGCGTGATACCAACGACACGGACATTGAGTCCATGTCTCGCTTCGATCCGAACACTTTCCAAGGTCGCAAGTACCGGCGACGGTTCTGGAACGACGCTATTTTTGATGCGCTTGAATTGATCAGAGAAGCAGCAGAAAAGCATCAACTTACAGAGATGGATTGCGCTTTCCGGTGGATTGCTCACCATTCCAAGTTGGATATTGCGCGAGGTGACTCGGTCATCATCGGGGCCAGTAGCAAGAGGCAACTGGAGGAAAATCTTGGGTTTCTGGAGAAGGATCCTCTGCCAAGCGATGTTGTGGAAGCTCTTGACAAGGCATGGTTGATTACCAAGGGTAGCGTGAATAATTACTGGCATTGAATGAGGTTACCCTTCTCGGGTATCTCGACACTCTTGAACAGGGTGATAGCCAAGAAGAAGAGGGGAGGGGAGGGGGCATGGGGGCCTTAGCCATTGGGGGACAAAGCGTCTTCTTATGGGCTGCTAAATTCTGCTACATAAATACACACAAATTCAGCTCTACTAGGCAAGAGGTCAAGAAGTGGTTTGGACGAGTCTTACAGACACGCGGGGTGCCTGTAGAAGCTTTCCGCCACTCTTCCTCCGATCAGCTGACTAATGAACCTCCCCTCTCTAATATATATAATATCACGCGCGTGACTCTTCACCTTCCTACAACATTATCAACATTCCACAGCGATACCATCAACCCAACAACTCAATCTTGACAAGCGCATCTCTTATCAAGCAAAACTACAAACATGACAGACTGGAAAAATGCAGAGTATACGCTCTACTCATCTCCCTTCTCCCTCTATTCCATGATGGCTCGTCACACGGTCCAACTCGGCCCCACGACACATGACGCCATGCCGCCCAAGAGTATCACCCTGAGCTTCGTCAACCACAAAGCCAATGAAAATCTAAACGAGGTTTACCTAACCAAGGTGAATCCGAGAGGCCAGGTTCCTGCCATAACTGGCAACATTCTCCAACAGCCACTTACCGAAAGTCGCTCCATCTCGCTCCATCTGGCCGAGAAGCACTACCCAGCCATGCTGCCGGCGAAACACGAAACTATCGTCAGAGACATTTTCCAAAGACTCCATGATGTGTATGGCTTGTCGATTAGCAACAGGAATCCCACAACCGAGATGAGGAAGCACAATCCTTCCCCAGTGGAAAAGATCCTCAAGAGGGCTGATATCAGTCCCGAATATCGCGCCGCTCTTGAAGCGAAGCTCGCGTTGTAGGTTGACTTTCTATCATCGGACTCTGGAATTGATATTGACTCTGACCCTCAATTAGCCACAATGAACACAACGGCGTGGCCTTTCAGCCTGCCATTGTTGCCAAGAACCGTGCCGACCTTCAGGCCATTTTTGCAGAAATCGTCGAGCATCGCAGGCAGAGTGGCTCTATTGTCAATGACGACGAATGGACTTTTGGCTCCGAAGTAGGGCCAACCATACTCGACAGCCATCTGCTTCCCTTCGTCTTGCGCTGCATCGAGGTTGGCAGTGCCGAGCTCGTTCCTCCAGAGTTACAGCGGTGGGCTGAGGTCAAGGCAAAGAGCCCGTCGTGGCAGAGGGTCATGCGCGGTAGGCCGACTACATATCATCCTTCAATGGGCCCTGTTGAAGAGATGCACGACATGATGTCCCTTTAGAGGACGCAGCCAAATGGTCATGTGGGGTAGCAAACGATGATTCGGGAGCCTGGACGTTCATTCTAAAACCTCTTGAAATAGTCTTTACAATCTAGCCTGACTCAGTATGCGGTTTGGACCTTAGCGGGCGAGCTACCGATAGATTGAGACATTATTCAGCTTATGAATCAATGAGATATATGACCTATGCATGCCGGAATTCAGGCCGCTCGAAACGCAAAACTCCTTTAATACAAGTATTGAAATAGACATCGCTTTATTTCCTCTCTGACCTTGTCCGTGCCGACCTCTCCGCGAGACCTCGCTATCTTTTGCCCGGATCGCCCTTACAGCCTTGCCAGTCCGACCTTTCCTGCGATCCGGGCCCATTAAGCCCTCAATTCGGACTCTTTTCCTAAGCTACGGATTTAGGATTGTTTTTATCCTCTTCGTCCCTTGGGTTTATTTTTACTAACCTACTTCTTCTTTTATTAATATCTCACAGTTTTAAAGGATGTATTATGTGTTCTATAAATACTGTTATCTACTAATAATTGTTAGCTATATTATAACTATATATTGTATTCTTCTTATCTTACTTCTTATTTTATTTCTTATTTTATCTCTTATTTTATTTTATCTTTTTTATACTTTATATACTATTTAAGCTATTATTAAGTCTATTTATATATAGTATCTTACTTGTATAAAAAACTTATATTAAAATATCTCTATTAGCTTTATTATAAAGTATAATTTACCATTTATATTATAGAACTCTATTAAAGCTATATTACTATATATAGTAAAATAGTATTAATATAAAGTATATAATAAACTTATAGATAAAGTAAAGAATAATCTAAACAAAATAAAGAGTAAGTTTAATAACTATATAAAAAACTGTTATTAAAAGCTATCTAATAAGAAATTAACTAGTAAAATACAGTTTACTTTATAGGCTATTTAAAAAAAAAAAACCCTTCTATATTAAGCTTAATATATCTATAAAAGGTAAGCTTTAATACCTTACTTAAAGACTTAATAAGTAACTTAGTAAGTATACTATTAATTATATTTTAGCTATTAATAAAAACTTTATAAAGAGGCTTTATATAAATAATATTAAGAGTAATTTATATGTTACTTAATTTAAGAAGCTACTAGTAATATACTTAGTATATTAATAAAATATAAAGATTAAATAGTTAAAGATTAATAACAGGTTTACCTTCGAGCCGGACAATATTATCGTCCAGAACATGGAAAATCCCGCACCGTAATAAACTACGCTATCCTCCAAGGGGTGTGCCGTAGCTAACGGGACTTAGTTGAGACTTAATTCTTTTGATAGGCGAGTGACAAGCGCCAACATTGAACAAGTTGCTAACGGTGCCCAAAATGACGTCGAAGGGAGCTGGCAAGGAAGGGAATGTTTTCCGTCCGCCGCGAAAGGCTTGGATAGGTTCTATAGTCTATAGGCTTTGCATATACACAAAAAGGAGTACGTTGGCCTAGAAACCAGAGTTAATAGACCCAGTACAAAGCATGTGTGAGAAAAATCCAAGCGAGTAGTTGACGCCTGTCTTGGTGCAGCCCTCGTCTTCATTCTTGGTGCAAAAGCCCAAGATCTGGCTGTTTTGAGAAAACTCCCAGCCCTCACCATTCCAGTTGAAGCCGTATTGATCTTCTGTCTTTAGACCACGAATTTCAAAGAAGCCTTCAATCAAGCATCGTTCTGAGACACACTGCAACTGTGTTAGCCGTGTATAGCAACAGTATAGTGAGCGGTTGACATACCTCGAACTGCTGAACGTTGTCAAGGCAGCCGCCCGGGTAGGACACAGCGACTGCATCAGTGTTGTAAATATCGCCTCCAGTGTCAGGAACGATCTCTCCGATTCCACCTTTACACAATTAGCATGTGTCTGTCGATGCAATGCCACAGTTAAGTGTGCATACTTTGAGAAGCAGAAGTGCCAACTGCGAAGTCCGCTCGGGAGTAGCTAACAAGGGCCATTAGGCTAACTGCGCGGAGGACAGAGAACATTGCGACGGTTTTGATTTTAATTGAGTTTGGACTAAGTGTTGGTAGGGAAGTATTGCGATTGAGGGAATCTCCGTGGCATCAATGCCATATTTATATTACCACGAAACCTTTGTAGGATCCAGGCAGCCATCAAACTGTTCTGACTAGTATCGTTCTCCAGAGAGATCATCATCAAGATGATGCTATGACTAGAATAGTTCCCTGGGGAGATCATCATCGAGATGCTTTCACTCATGTTGTTCCCCAGGGGAGATCAGCATCATGTTCCCCAGTTAATGAGCACACATGGTCTTGGCAGACGTACGAATATTTCGAATGCGGAATCTCGTGAGCACAATCGTCGCTGATCGACATGGCTAAGATTCCTTCGCTCCTTTAGCACCTAGTCTATCCCCACATTTGCCCCATCTGCACCGCCCTATACTCTGTGACGTAATTGTTACCATCGAAGGATAGGCTAGCCGCATCTAATAGCATAGTTTATGCGCTACTCAATCCTTCTACTGGCATTGCCGCATCTACAATAGCAAAGAGGTGCACTTTTTTCGTCCTGAGCTTTTACCATTGGACGGGGAACCATGGTACGGGGGAAGCGATGCGGGATTGTCGCATCCTTCGAGTGCGCAAAGGATCTTCAGAGGGATCGGTCCCACATCACCCCAGCCCAAGATTACGATACTTCGATTCTCGTCAAATCTGAGCGTGGTCTTATGTACTGTTTTCGGTGGTTGGCTGAACGAAACATGCCGGCAGCGAACTGTTCCCATCCTTCGCACACAAAGCAAAGGATCTGGCCTGATGCCTGGCCATCCCTTGACGTAAAGAGCATGGATTAGTGGTGCTTGCACTGGTTTTCGTCTCCGGCTTGTTCTTAATGACGGACGCATCAGTCGTCAGCCGGGTCAGTATCTTGCGTGATGACGGTTCATAGCCCGTGGCGATGAACCTGTCACCAGCAGCATAAGAGCACTCAAAGAGATAGTGGGACATTCAAAGGGCACTCCGTCAGGTCTCACCGCTGTGTCGCTTGTGCACTTGTCCGGTACATGAAGACGGGTAGCATCTGTCTGAGTTCTCCCGAGGATTGAGATGCTATGGTAAAGCTTGCTGTCAAGAGCAAGGTAGGTGGACACTTGACCACCAAAACACAGTATGACGGGCCGGCCAGGGAGGGCGGGCGCTGGTCATGTCTGCATTTGGTTGATCTAGACATGCGGACACGCTGGAGAGCTTCCTGTGTAACTCCGTCGTGGTTCAACAGCTAAAGATCAGCTGCTGCTCCACATCCGGTTTGATCTGGCGTTAGTATTAAGAGATACTCTGAAGGGATGATGTCTGGAAGAGACTGTAGGTAGGAAAGCAACATGGCGCAGTATGTATAATAACACACCTGCAATATTGGAGTGGCTCTTCTTAGAGAAGCCGGCCTGGGGAGGTATATACCTGTCCTGTGTTATTATATGATCTTTATGAGTGAGATGATGCTGGATGCGCCCTTGGTATGGCTAATGGGGCCCTTAATGCAGCCAATAGACGGGGGTTTGTTCTAGACCGGCCTGCCAAGTGCTATATGAAGACACTCGTACTTGGCCGGGTTGTGGGCGGGCCTATTTGTGTCGTGGGCCTTGATAACTAGGACGTCTCGCGGGCTCAGCCCAGGTTTCTTTTACCACGTCTCTGGGCAGCTGAGATGAACGCGGCGAGTTGGGGACGAAGACAGGCGTGCTGCGACTTTCCCGCCCGTAGCATCTGTGGGAAGTCGTGTGCGTCGTTGGCGCTGGCGGCGTTGAAGTACATGCCCACTATTACGATGGCGTCTTCATTCTCCATTGCGTTTTTTCGAAACATCCAGGGATCAAGTGTGGATGAGAGATTCGTCGGGTCTCTGTGATGTGTTGCCCTATTTGCTCTATTTTATCGGTGTATATACTGTCAATAGGTGCTGGCATCACCTAGTGAAGTAGATAACCCCCCAGCTTTATGCGTGCCTCAGAAAGGAGCTCCTGGTACGTTTGTCGCCAAACACATACAGGATATAAACGACGCCGTCTAGGCCTATGTGCATGCACTAGTACTTGGTTCAGTTCTTGCTAAAGGTATTGATGGATTGGGGATGGGAATAATGGCTCTGTGGGCAGCTTTGTGGGTATAAGTGGCATGCGAGGCAAAGTCTATCTAGCCTAATAGCAGTCGCCTTGTTTAAGAATGGACTCCGTTGCAAGCAATCACTATTCCTATTCGAGGTTAGCCATCCTGCTATAGACAGGAATCTGAGACAAAATAACCACAATCCACCGCCAGTGATGCTTCTATCCGAAAATCTGAGCATCAGTTAGTTCCGCGTTCCATCATCCACACAATCCTTAAGCTGGTTTCCGAACTTGAGAACCCGCTCGGGCAGATTTTTTTGCTCCTTCACGGAGACGATGAGATCGAAGCCATCAAGAGCGAGACACACCTCAAAGTGGAATTATGACAGAACGCTTCCAGGCTTGGACAGGCCATAAAGAGTTTGTTTAATCTTAGTATAGGTCGGGAAACCATAGTCCAGTTCTTAGGCTCTTTATATTGCCTAATTGAGGAATATCTCGGTTAAGGAGTGACGCTGCCATATTACTAGGGATATCGAGTTCTCCTTATAAAGAAGAATTTAGCAGTTGATGCGAGATGGCGCCCCTTGAAAGAGTCGATTGAAGTAGAGCATACGAATTCATCCTAAGCCTACCCTACACTCCGATTCATTCCGATGTCGCAATTTCTAGCCCCCCATGTCCCCCACTCTTGACCTATAGATAAGTTTCGTAGCTGATAGCGATGGCAGGATAACGATGGGAAATGCAACTTTGGAAAATATCGAAAAAGCCAGTGATTGGGCGGTTTCCACTCAAAGCAAAACTTGTTTACTAATTGAGTAACCTGTCGCAGGCACTTAAGTAAGTAGTAAGAGGGGAAAGATTCTGGGGTAGGACGGGCTCTGATTTCGTGTTTGATACCTGGCATTCCGTCATCCAGATCCACATGTATAAAACCGATCCACGACCTTCCCATACATTCCTGTCCCTTGCATCCCGATGCTAACAATAGCTCGCCCCAAGCCATAGTTGCAAAGTTACGTACGCCCTCACCTTTTGTACATCGTTCTTATGGAACGGGCCAGACGCTTCCTATGGGGTCCCCCCTCGGAGGATCGTGGTTTGCTCATCAAACTTGACTTGACGCTTCTCCCCTACTTTGCCCTCATGTGGTTCCTCTTCGGCATCAACCGCGCGAGCTACTCAACTGCGTACATCAGCGGCATGGGCGACGATCTCCACTTCGAGGGCAAAGACTGCAACTACATGAACACCATCTACACCGTCTGCTACGCCGTGTTCCAGATCCCGTCGACGTCCCTGCTGACGGTGGTCCCGCCGAAATGGGTCTTTGTCGGGTGCAACATTGTGTGGAGCGTCTTGACGCTGGTGACGTTTCGGACGTCGCACGTCCATCAAGTCTTTGTCCTCAGCGCATTCGAAGGTGTCTTTTCAGCCGTTTGCTAGTGAGTCGTATCCTACCTAACCCTACCTAGTAGTTGACTACCGCCCCCCATCCTAGTCGGGTCTACTGACTCTGCTGGCAACAATAGCGTTGGAGGTCATTTCATTTATGGCAGCTGGTACAACAGGTCGGAGCTGGGCACTCGCGCCGCCGTCTTTTGCTGCTTCGGCCACTTGGGTAGCATGGCCGGAGGATGGATCCAAGCCGGCTTGCTCAAATCCCTCGACGGCCAGGGTAGCCTGGCTGCCTGGAGATGGCTGTTCATCATCGTGTCTATCATGACTATTCCCGTTGTCGTGTTTGGTGAGTCTGTTCTGCCTTCTGCACTCCACTCTCCTTCATCTTGACGCTTTCTAACATGGGAGGAAATGACTAGGCTGGCTTGTTATCCCCAATCTTCCCTCGCATAAAAGCGCGTGGTTCTTGACCGACGAGGAGAAGCAGCGAGCCATTGATCGACTCGGGAGGCCCAACAAGCAGACATGGGATCTGACCGTCTTCCGGCGAGTGTTGAAAAGTTGGCAATTTTTACCTCCTGCCTCTCATCTTCATGCGTGAGAAACCACCCCCCCCCCCCTGCTAGAGTTTCTCTTGCCCAAAAGGATCGTGTGCTGAACTCGAGAATACTAGTCTACTCTCTTTGCGTGCAGTCACTGCTGAACAACGTGATGCCTCTCTGGATGAAATCTCGCGGTTACACCGTTATCCAGCAAAACAACTACCCAACAGGCGTCTACGCCACTGCTATTGTCGGCACCATCCTCTACTCAGTCTGGTCCGACTCGATCCAGTCGCGCTGGCAGCCCTCACTTGCCATCGGCGCAACCTTCATCGTCGGCAGTGCCATCCTCGTCGCGGGTCCCAGCAGTGACGGGGCCATCTTCTTTGCCTTCTACCTCCTCGGTACGACGTACGCGCCCCAGGCCTTGTGGTACTCGTGGATGGCCGACGTGACGGCGCACGATCTGCAGCTGCGCGCCCATCACCACGGGATGGATGAACTCGTTCGACTTTGCCTTTGTGACGTGGTGGCCGCTGATCTTCTATCCCGTGACGGACGCGCCGCACTACAGGAAGGGCTACGTTGCGAGCTTGGTGACTGGAGCTGCTGTTATCCCGTTGATCCTGCTCATCGCCTTCCTGGAAAGACGCGACAGGGTTCGGGGGAAGATGGGCCCTGAGCCTGATGATGAAGGTGGTGGAATCGAAAACAGGACCACGGCGGGCAGCTCTCAAAGTGGCCTTGTTGAACATGCCACTGTAGTTCCCAGCAAGCTTTGAAGTGGTTCATGACCTGGCACTTTTCCACCACCTATGGATTCGGTACGAGTCGTGCTTCTCATAGAGCTCTGCAGAGATGCCGTTCTCTCGCAGCATTTCCTCGCTTGCATTGTCGCAGCTCTTGACTGTACTGGACGCGTTAATCTGATTGTTCCCTCAAAGAGACTGACGGCTCTGTTCATCTTTCCGCCTCCGAGTCGCTTGGTTCTGTTTTAAGCACTTTGAGATTGTGAAAACTCCCTCCTGTGGAAAGGACAATAGTTTTGTTTTTTGAGGCTGTAGACTTAAATGGCTTGGGTGCGAGTTACTGAGTAGTATAGGGTAGGGCCCCGCTAGGTCATTCTTAGGTACCTCGTCGTGGGGCGCACGTGACCATCCCCGAGCCAACGGCCATGGGGAGGTGCAAACAACAGATGCGACATCATCACCAAAAGTGATGTAATCCATTCATGAATCGACGACGCCCATTACCCCTCTGACGATTCGAACCAAGGCCCAATTACAGTACCCACGAATACTCAGGCCATACACATATACCATTACTCGATCCCCATCGTCGTTCAGGAATGGGGCACCCCAGCTCGGAGCTGGACTACTTCATCTTTGGCTGGTTGGCAGCAATCGAAACCACACGGCAGCCAGAGACAGAAACAGCCCATCAAACAAAACGAAAGCGTGTGGCCAGCGACATCAAACGCGCGAAAAAGCCTTGTCGACATACGATTCCGACCCCTTCTTTGTCGTCCCCATCTTCTCCTTCTGCATCTCCGACCTGCAAATCGAACGGCGGCATCAACAACACCCATCCCATCAGCGGAATGCCGTCCCCGCGGAAACGAACGAGAGAAGACAGCCGCGAAAACACAGCGCACTATTCAGACCAAGGAAGTTATGAAGAGACACCCAAGGCGAAACGGCAGCCAGGCCTCACGAGCCGGACGAGTCGTCCATCTACTACTGGCTCGACGCCCTCCACGTCATCAATAACATCTGGTGCATCATCGCCTACCAAGCAGTTTCGGTACGCTGCGAAACAAGACACTGGGTTTCAGCCTCTCAACTTCGAGCCGCACCTGCATTCTCTGCCACAGCCGTTGCGGACACTGCGGCAGGAGCTGGCCAAGATCGCCTTTGGAGAGGCTCTGCTACCTCGTCAACTTCAACAAGAGGTGAGTCTTGGGACCTGGAATATGATGGACCTGTGGCTTTGTTTCTGACCATGTGAATCTCGTAGGTCCAGGAGCTTGGTGACTTCCCGAGCTTCGCCTTTTACGATCCCACTACAAGCGAGAAACAGTGGCGCATCCCTTCGACGGACCTCGTCCAGAGCATCGTCAAACGCGCGGGCCGAGTGCGACCAAGACCACGAGGGAGAGTCTTCCTGGAACTTGGATGTACACGCCCGTCTGCTTGACTTTGGCTTCCGACAACGATCATCTAGCCTCGTCGACTTTCGATATTGGTTTGTCTCCACTCCTCCCTCCCATGAGATACTCGTTGATACTAACTCTAGCCTGTCATAGCACCGGAGCACAAATCCTGCACGAGTACAAACCATACGGCGCCTCGTCAAAGGCAGTCGACTTTTGCGTCTGCATCAAACCCGACGCCTCCAGCGCAGAAGCCCAAGCAATAGAAGCCCTGACGCTGTCACGGCCAGGCTTCTCCATCAACCACACAGACTGGGGCAACTTCAACAAGCATCCCATCGCCCTCTCCGTCGAGACTAAGCGGCAGGCTGAGTGGGACCGGGCGTTGCTTCAAATCGGCACGTGGCATTCCTCCCAGTGGAGGGCGTTGCAGCGAGGGTCTGATGCCCATATGGCAGGAATGGGCTGTTTGCCTGGTATCATAGTGCAGGGACATTCGTGGTACTTTGTTGCGTCGACGGTCGAGACGGGGAAGGCGAAACTCTATCACAAATTGGACATTGGAGGGACAGATAGTCATTTTCGGGTGTACAAGCTGGTCGTTGCGTTGCAGTATTTAGGGGAGTGGATTGAGGGAGTGTATTGGCCTGCTTTCAAACAAGCTGTGCTCAGCATGGCGCCGACAACATGAATGAAAAGCAAAATAATACAACATAGTAAAACACATAGTCAAGGACCTATGGCCTTTCCTATGAAGTTGGTAGTTTTGGCCGAACGGCATCAACTCCAACAACAGCTTCATCCAAGGCGGGGGGACGTGGAACCAGCCATTCATGGCCACAAACGACTCCGATTCCCTCGAAAACTGGCATCTAGCTCGTGAGGATTACGGTCCAGTCATCGTACGGAGAGACTGTGATGATGAGACTCTATTCGGATTTGGAAGAGATGGTCCTCGTAGTATACACTCTATCTTACAATATGCACTTCCAAAGTGATTTCATACTCTGCGATCCGGTGTTGACGATTCTAGAGTCGGATATGAGGGTTTCATTGAGACCGCCTTGCAGCGTGCTTTAGGGGGCTCATTCTGTAAAGACAACATCATGCTAGAGTTGAGTCGGGCAAACTTTCTGTCTGTTGCTTTTGATAATTTGTCAGTATGGAAGGAATTACACGCAGTTACTCGAGGAGAGTATGACAGGATCGCTCTCAGCACTCTAGACCCGCTCAGCTCCGCCATCTCCCGCTGGAACATTTCCCTATTCCTCTACCATTATGTCAATATAGATAGGCAAGGAACTGGTTTTGAGGAAAATAAGTCACCACCATGATACAGTAGAAACAAACGATCGAGGCAGATTACACCTCCATAGACTGCTCTGACTCTACAGTAATCTGCATTTGCCCTTCGCTTCGAGACACCACGACCGATCCTAAAGAAAGACACTATCGAGCCCTTGTCGCATTTCCAACCGTACTTTCTGTCATCCACGTCAGATGCCAACCAGACTGTCTCAGAACCTCGGTTGACCAGCCTTTTCCCGGTTTTATCAGCTCCGAGTTTGCCCATCTCCCACGTAACGACTTCGCATGGTCAGCCGGAACCAGTGAGCAATGCTTGTCAAGACGTTGGTGCAGTATCCTTCGTAAGAGATTGCTCTTCTGATGCTATAGATACGTCCTTGTGATCTATTAAGCTCCTGTGTGGTTTGTTCATATTTTCCCATCATCTTTTGCCCAGGATTGCCTACTGGCATTGCGGGAGCATCAAGAGGGTTTTTCCACATGTGCTGAGGAAACCACCGCGCTACCCTAGACCGACAAAGAGAGACCGACAAGCCGACAGACTCGGTGGAATGGCCCCCGAGTTAGAGAACTGGGAATCACACTCTATACTACCCACTCCCTCGTCGCCGAGGTTCGAGGACCTTCGCAAGCTGGGGCTGGATCCAGAAAAGCCATGTCTTGGAGCTTGTTCCACCGCTGGTTGTCCGTGGGATTACCGACATGATACTAGCTGATGAACCTGTTTTTCCCATGTTCCTTAAGCCATCACACGCGAAAATGATTGGACCAGGTCTGGGGCAACTCTTGGTAGTGTTTGACATGAAGAGTCGAATTATGGACTGAGAGGAAGTCCACCCTGGTGAATCAGAGTCAGCGAGCATCCACAGGAGATAGTTATCACATGCACTAAGTGATAGGTGATAGGAATAACTACCTAGTCGCTCCATGGTCGTAGCATGAAATACATATTCTAGTAGCTGTTGGAGGGGTTTGATCAGCCCATCGTTTCTTCGGATACTAGCATCGAGAGGAGCCGAGGTAGACTGAAGTGACAGACATGGTGTACAAGTAAACACGCTACATCCTGAAGTTGTTCTAGTGACAGGCGGCAGCACCGGCATTCGGGACCTGATCGTCCGAAAGCTAGCTTCCAAGGGAATCAAAGTCGTCGCCGTTGATTTGAACCCACCGACTACCGAAGTACCGGTAACCTGTTCGTTTTATTAACTTGATGTTGCCTCTCCTGAGGAAATGCGCCGAGTCGCCCAGCTGATCAGGAGAGACGTTGGCGACCCTTCCGTCTTGATCCATAACGCAGGAGTTGCCTCGCTGAAGCCTATTCTAGAAGAAATCAATCAAGAGATTCGGCGAACATTCGATGTCAATACAGTTGCTCACTTCTTTTTGGTGAAGGAGTTTCTGCCTTAGATGATTAGATAGAACTACGGCCATGTCACCACGATTGCTAGTATGGCTAGCTATGTCACGGCGGCTTCCAACGTCGATTACAGTTATTCTAAGGCGTCTGCTTTAGCATCGGAATCCATAGTCTCCCTTCCCGCTGCGGTGATTCTTTTTAGTCTATTTGAGGTTGGCATATTTGATTAATGATTTGCATCTTTTCACTGACACATATATAGGACATCGACGGCGTCAGGTTACGCGTTGGGAACTCGCACATGTCGGAAAGTCTATAATTATCTCCTTCGTCTCAGGGCCAGTAGCGGCCTCCTCCCGAGAACAGACATGTGGCTGTTCGGGAGGGTCCTCCCTAAGCCATAATCTCCTATCTCTAGTTCTAAACCACAGCCAACACTCGGCAGTTAAAGCAAACAAACTCCACCACGGATGAATATCGAAATCTCCAGTTTGCATAGCTGCCGTACACAGGAGATCCAGGGTTAGACTATCTGTTTCGAACAGACCATCTTTCTTCAAACATAATGCGGCTGTACTATGAAGCAAAGGACATTTATTCCGGCCTCGATCAACGAATCGTGACAACACAGAGCGAACCGCAAAAATAATTGCTGCCGTCGGCAATCCGCAATGCCGTCATCATTCAATGCCTGCTTGACAACCTAAACCACTCCTTACCTTGCACCCTCTTACTCCAAAGAATTGTCATCCTTTCCAAGCACATGATCGCTAGGGCGCTCAGGCACAAGGAAGACGGCGAACGAGGTCGACGGGAGTGAGATGCAAAAACATGGCGAAGGCTACGATGAGGTTGGTGAGAGGAGCAACCTTGGCAGCACCAACACCGAAAGCTAGGCATGATCCAAGAGATTCGAATGAGCGAACGAGAGAAACGCTGAGAGTAAGAGTCTCGACATCGTCAAAGAAGGTTCCGAGAAGCCAGTACACAAACATATAATGAGACTCGTTCATGAAGCTGCTGTTGTTAGCTAGATCCTTGGGGACGTTAAAAGAGAGCCATACCGAAGAAGAACCTGAACAGCAAAGCCGCGACCAAAACCGGGTAGATCCCAGTCCAAGGTGACAGGAGGATCAGCCTTGCGATACTCCAACTCCATGGCAAACTGCCAACCGAATAATGCGGTCATAAAAATCCCCAAGAAGAACCACGTGAATCTAGCGAGCTGTGGTCGGCTAAAGGTCTGGAGATCAAAGAACCATCCCCAGAAAATGTTGGCAAAGGTGGCGGCGATGCCGGAAGTCAACGAGGCCAGAGCACGAGACCGGACGGAGAAGTAGTTGACAAGGTAGATGCCAAGGTACGTGCTGTTCCAGTTGAAGCCGACAAGAATGGGAACGAGAAGGTAAAATTGCTTTCGCTTCAAGAGCGCAAACCACTTCTTGAACTGGTCCTTGACGCTCTTGTTCGTTTTGATGTGTGGGAGTTTTGAGCCATCAGGACGGATGACTTTTTCCGGTGGGGATATCAGAAGAGCAAGGGGAAGACCAAGGCATTGAAGAGCAATGAGAACAAGGTAGGTGGCATATCCGACACGACCTCGCTGTCCTGACTTGACGTTGAGAGACAGTTGGATAGAAGAGCCGATGAGTTGACCGAGTTCACGCAGTCCGAGCCAGATGCCGGCTATCGAGGTCAGTATAGATGACCAGAGGGAGGAAGACGCACTTACTGAACTTTCCACGATCCTTGACATCAGCGTATCCTAGAGCAATGGCCCCTTCAGACGCCCATAATGCGGACGCCGCAATTCCACAAGTGGCACCCCCAAAAAAGAACGAACCATTCGACCCCATAGCGGTTGTTGGTGTAAAGAGCTGCCGAGTAAGGAGCGTAGCCCAGGGTGCCGAGAATGAGAACAGTCTTGAGGCCGATTTTGTTGGCAAGAATTCCAAACAGGGAGCAGCCAAAGACCATAATACCGAATGTGAGAGAGTTGGCTCCATTGACGAGGTACGGCTCTTGCTGACCACCAGCGCCAGTATCTGAGCCTAGTCAGTATTTGATGGCGGATAATTGGAAGTGACTGACTGTTGAGGGCATTCCAGATACCGGGTTGAGTGAAGGAGATTAATCCGACTATGATGACGTTGAACAGCGGACTGCGATACCAGCGAGTGAATCGCGACAGGGGTTTCGCGTGCTCCTCTGACGTGACATTCTGCTCGACTCCGAGAGACACGTCCTTGATCCCTTGATCTCTGTCGCTGGCACTGTAGACGGGGGCGTGGTCGGTCGCCATTATGGCTGTTCAACGCGGGAGCAGATACTTTGTCAACAATGCAAACAGAAGAATTCCCCATGGCACCTTGATGCGTCCAAATTTTCAACACGTCTCGCCCATCAAGAGTGGAGTGGATGGACTGAGATCACCATATAAAATCATCCGGTGATTGGGTTAGAATGTAGCTATTCCGTCCAACGTTACATGGTCTAAGTGGACCAGTCTCCTCTTGGTCAATGTCCGGTGCTTTCGTGCTAGTCAAGGTCGATGGCGACATATTTGCCCCATTTTAGAGGTTTAAGTGGTCGTAACATGTCTTGTCTAAACGTACGACACAAGTTTTGATAATTACTGTAAAGAAACAATGGTTGACTTGCTCGGTTGCTTTTCCAGGAAGCCTATAGCCACCGCTATACGTACCCAGTATTGGCAGCACATGGCCATCGGCAATTGTTACATGTTATGTAAAACTCAAGATACTTTTCTCATTCCTGAGCAGTTTCTCCCAGTGCTTCACAGCAATTTTGGTGCTTCTCTCTTGTTCCTGTGAGATAACATGTCTGGTTTCAATGACGTATTAAGACTGAAATGAATGATTACCAACATAATGAAACTAACGGATGTTATACACTTGCTAGTCCAACGAATGCCAACCGACAGAAAAAAGACAGCGCGGTCGTTTTTAACACTCCCAAATCCCTTGCCATCAGGACCTAGTCCCTGTGTTTAGCACCGCCCAAAGAATTACCCAACAATTTTGAAATACGGGCTATTGGCGAGGAGAATGCAGGTAGCGTCTTGCTCTTTTTAAGTCTAACGGCTGATACAAACGCTTCTATTTGTCTGAAGGATCCGCAGCGTTAGATGGCTAATGCTTGAAATGTCTTTTATGTAGACCAATCCCAAAAAATTCATCTAACCCAGCCGGCGAGCGGCCCTCATCACAGAGGCCCAGAACCATGTTCCGACGAGAGCAAGCCCACCAAAGGTGACTATGACAAAACCCGACTTTCCTCTAAGATTTCCGGCATCGGGATTATACACATAAGGCAGAGCAATGCTGATCGCTCCGGCAGTGAGGTGGTTGGTGAAACTGCTGATGCCTTGTGTCTTGGCTTACAGTTCGAAGCAATGACGGCTCTGCTGCTATAACGACTCTGCTGCAATGACGACTGAAGCTGGCCACACGCCGGTGCTAGCTACGGCTACGACGATCATCATTGCAACTGTAATGTACGTTAGGGCAACTAGATTTCAGTTCTTGAGGGGTTGCGGATCAACCTTACTACATAGACACAGGGGCAGTCCAGATGCCTGCGACGCTAATGCTGAGCCATAATGTAGTTTATGCTCCCTATCGTAAGTGAGAAGCGACGCCCCATTCTATCTTACTGAGAACTGTCTTCGGATGGGAGAGCTGGCTTCGGCAATCTCTGGCTCGTCGACACGGCCATCGGAGGACTTCATAATAAGCTCGTCGTTCGCCAAGGTATCAAGGTCTATAATAATGCGATTTGGAAGGAAAGAGAGGACTTGAGAATGCAGACTTGGGTAGACAGACTCCTTACTGCTCAGGAGTCATCAACAGGTGCTTTGACTATTGCTGCAACTGTCTTCGTCCCTACTGTAACACTGCAGATCAAGAAAAGGATGGGATACTTACCGCACGTCTCTGGCAGCACTTGGGGTCACACGCTATAAAGTCTGTGCTAGTTATGCCTGGCCAAGATTCGATCCGTGTTCACGTGTGCCTGCCGAGTGTACTGTATCAGAAGACGTCAAGCTGAGGCAAGATTTCGTTAGGGCCTGAAGCTGATAAAGATGGAAATTCTAGAACTGAATAGGCTATTGGCTTTGCTATGACACTGATTAGTTGGAACAGACTAGGTAGAATATTTCTATTCCCTCCTATCCTAGGAACTTTATCGCAGCACTTTCTGGGAGGTGGATAACTCAAACCTCTTATGGAATTAACTTCTTTCTCCCCCAAAGGGAGAATGACTTATACTTCCCTTCAAGGGAGACAAGCTTGCCGTCGCTAGAAGATAAATTCGCCTGTATTGTACAGCCACCTCACTCTCTTCAGATGGGAACGTTCTTTAATGCCTTGTAAATGAACCTTTTCTTTCTTCCTCCCGTCATGACATGTTGGAAAAACACCGTGTGTATGTAGGCTATTCTCTGAACGTTGATTCTTACCTTATCTCACACTTAGTGTCTAGAAAGACATTTTATTGAATAGCTTCTAAGTACGGAGATTGAATAAGACGTGTTAACCGCTGATGCAGGACAGACATAGCAGTACTAAGGAGATGTGATTGCTACTAGCAGTTTTAAGTACAAACTCTTGTCACTTGATGCGAAATACATGACCCAAGTAATAAAGGTCAAAAAATTACAATAAGTTTAACTATATTAGTGAATTCCGGTTTATTATTGTTAATATCGGGCTTTTATGGTGTGAGATGGTCACTCTGGTGTCTACCTTGCGGATTCTGTTCGCGATTCTCCCCGAGATGTAGCTTAGCTGATTATGACTCTGGCAAGAGTTGATGGCGCTTTTTAGCGGGAGCACATACTTAGCAACGAGCACTTTCCATCTCGGTATGATTGAACTATTGGTATTATACCTGGAAAAGGGGGTATGCGGGTTTGATTGGGAAAGTTCAAACTCTCTTTTTCGCCTGGATTGTGTTTACGAAGTTTCTCTCAATTGATGATCCCGATGAAAGTAAAGTCTTAGCTAATTGGGAATCCATGCACGCATGCAGCCATCGTTGCAAGCTCACCGCCAAGAAACATGAGCTACAAGTTAGGTGCCAGGTTGATTCATTCCAACTCAACTCAAAATGGCAGTACAAGGTTAGAATATCAATGAAGTCCAGTTTCGACATAAGCGTCCACATTCTTCTCCATCAGCCCTTCTACAGTTTTCGTGAGATTCTTCTTACAACAAGTCGTGGCAACGATCTCTAAATAACGGGTATGCGCCCGCCTGTGCCGCGAAGGAACCAACTTCCAAGTGTTGGGACTCGCAGATGGTTTGTTGACCCCGGTTTGGTTATAGGACGCGCATGACGAGCAAGCCAGAGCCACCAGGATTGTCGGGGTTATCGACCCAAGCGGTTTAAGGCCTTGAGTCTGGACCGTCTCCCGTAAACGACTTGATTGCCGCTGCTTTGCAGAAACCGAAAGAAAGGGGGCTGTCGGCAATCTTGCACCAGACGGGAAAACGCTCTGGGAAACGATCGATTCTTCGTTCACAAGTAGCATCAGTAACATACTTGAACTTATTACCTCCTCTCTCGTCCCAGTTTATATAGCACAGGTGGCCTTTCTCGCTTAATGTTGACATTGGCAAATTTCCATCAAACCCCACCCTAGAGAACGTAGGAGCACCATCCCACCATTTCCCTTGATACGACACTTTTATTTTCGCACCTTGTGTCAATTGATGACAAAAGTGCGTATCACGCTGTAATGAGGCCCGGAAGCCTTTTGCGACCATCAGCTACGGTCCCATGGATAGCAAGCATGCAGTTAGCCTCGTCGTTAGGATATTATGGATCTTGCGACTCATCAGCCGACCAACGTAGGCGAGACGCCAGCCACGTAGAATTTGATTTCTAGAAGCAAAACGCGTCGAAATTATTTCTCAATATAAGGTAATATTCAGGTAGGCACATAGAGCCGCAGCTGTCAATGCAGTGCGTCCTTGTACAAAACTATGAGTAGATAATCTGTAACATCCATTGAAGGCTGGCAGAGCAATTCGTCATTGATCAGTCCATGCGGAACAGGAGCATAACGCCTACAAGATGGCGGCCTAGAACGAACAGGTTGCCCGTATGGCGGTAGAAGGGTGGATTCCACTTCCCCCGTCGAAGGACGCTCACGACGAGCTTGCTTCTCACAAGCAAAAGCAGCCTCGCATATCACCATCAACAATGAACATTGTGTTTTTGGCAGCCAGTGAGGCGGAGTCATGGGTCGAAATAAGTGGAAATTAAGCGTTTGCAAGCAGGGTTTGTTTCGTGGACAGGTATGAATGTGACGTCGATCTTTTGCCGAATTCCGGCCCTTCAAAAATTAGGAACCGTTATTTAGGAGTCAGCGAGCTGTAGGCGACGTATGCCGTGACGCGGCTCTGCTGTTTCAAGTTCATGTCTAGACTCAACAAATGGTCATTGCGTTTTATAAGTAGCATTTTGCTACTCTAGTGAAAGAGACTTTTACAGGCGACCTGGCGATCTTCATGTAGTGCCTCTGCCGCTTTTTCTATGAAACATAGTGGGCCGACAACCCCGCAAGGGCGTCGTCACCCTCTACGTAACACTGACCGAAAGGAAGACCTATCTGTTTCGCAATCAATCATAAACAAACATATGATAAACGATTAAATATAGGGCGGATATAAATCGCCATACCCCAGTTTGCTAAGGCCATGCAAGATAATCGTACGACAGACAGTACCAGCATCCTCCTGAACCAAAACTTCTCTCAACATGGCCGCGAAACCTTTCCTGATTTATTTACTGACATTCAGTGGCCATGTCCTGTGTGCCACTCACCATCTGTTTTCCGGGTTCTTTTCTGGCGATACTATCGTTGCTCTCGAGTTTGATGACGCGGCATCCACCTTGTCCGTCGTAAACAACATTACCATCAACGCCTCCACGGGGTCCAAATGGATCGCCCTTGATGTTGGATGGCCCTTGAACTGCATAAATGGAAGAGGAACATACTAATGATATCTTCTAGACGAGTCATGAGAATCTATACGTCGCCACCACTGGCTTCATTCAGAGTTATGGCATAGACTCTGATCTCGACCTTAAATATCAAAGCAATGTCAGTCTTGCATCTGATTGTATGTCAAGCATTCACCAAATCACCCTTCATGACGATTGCTGATATCAAAACTCTTTATCAAGGCTCAAATGCCAACTTCATCGTTGCCTCAGCCGCTGAACCCTTTGCTGTCTTCGGCGCTCCTTACAACTCTGGCTGCTCGTCGCTCGCCATCTCAGTTGACTCGGGTGCTCTCAACACATCTTTTGCGAGTCTAGAGTATGATAGTGCGGCTGGGGTCCATGGTCTTGCTCTGAGCCCGGTCAACGACTTCATTTACTCCGCGGACGACATGGGTGATGCAATTTGGGTCCATTCTTACGACAACTCGTCTGGAGTAGTCGAGGAAAAACAGAAGGTGTCTGCTCCTACTGGCGCTAACCCCAGACACTTGGTCGTGCACCCGAACGGCCATTTCGTTTTCGTCTTGTACGAAGAGTTGAGCGAGATTGCTGTGTATGATAGAGACTTGGCCAGTGGCCAGCTTACGGACACAAACACTACGCATTCTCTCATTCCTTCCAGTGAGTTCTCGCTGAATGAGTTGTGATGAATGTTGAGGCTGATTCAATTCCTAGCATTCACCAATACCTCATCCTACTGGGCGGATGAAGCTCTCCTTTCAGTGCCCAGCAGCAATGATAGTACGAATTCCCCCAAGTATCTTATTTGCAGTACACGCTCTCGTGAGACGTCTGCCCCTGGTTACGTGACGGCATTCTATCTCGATTCTGTCACCGGTGACATCGCTGAGCAGCTATTCATCGTACCCACGACATCCAGCGGTGGGTTGGCAAATGCCGTCTCTCCCGCTCTGTTCAGCGAGGACTACTTTGCTATCACTGATAGCGCCTCTAATTTCGTGGAAGTTTGGAAGATGGAGACGGAATCAGGGAATTCAACGACAGCAGTTGTTGCCCACTTGGACCTGGAATCCGGCCCTGCTAATGCGGTTTGGCTAAATTGAGGCCAAGTGTCGTATAGAATTGATGCAGTATATTGAAACACTTGTGCCAAGACTCCCGGATTGTAACACTCTAGATACACAATGCCAACTACGCAATGTTCAGCGAGCTAAATGTTAAGCTACCATAGTTAGAGGGGGAGCTCCTCAACGAATGCGTACTTGACGACATTTTTTCCGAGTTACAAGTCGCAGAGGGCATCTGGAACCTCTGTCAAGAGGTTCCCGCCTAATCCCATTGTCGCCTTTCGCTTATCATTCTGTTTCTCCGTCAGCTGGCACGAGTCTTCTGTTCTTTTCTTCACGTCTCCAACCGGTCCAATGCCGTCGTTGAATCCCGTAAATGCATGTCATGTTTGGCCTGTAACTGCCGGATACTACTGACTGACACGAAGTGCCTTGTCTCCGGATTCTATTAAAACATTGCCGAACGACGTGCATTGTCCGATGCGCCGTAGTTGATAGAATCCGATAGAATAAAAAGGGCGCCCGCACGCCGCTAAGCGAGTCAAGCTGCTCACTTCCTCCGTCGCAGTCACAGTACTACACCACGTCCATTCGATCCGGGCAGTTTTCGCCGTTGAGATACCTAATTGCTCTTGAGCGCGAGGAACAGAGCTTGTAACCTCGTGAACTCAGTACATTCCGCCCGCAGCCGCCGTCTCTTGAAGCGCTCCTTGGTCAGATTGAGGTGTTTGCTTACGCCGAGAGCATCTTGCCTGCCTCGGCTCGAGACGCGCTCGAGATGCTCGATGGTGAAGTATATTGGGATATGAAGTGGGCCACACAGGGAATCAGGAGCGCCAAACACTACTCAGCAGAGCGCGAGGCTCTTGGGTGTATGCCCTCTCCTGACTCTGTTCGCAAACTTGTTTCCGAAGCAGCAGAATGCAGTGCCAACAGCCATCCAGAGGCCAACGGGAACATCCCGGTACATGGTCGGATTCTCGATATGGCCTTCGACACACCAGATAATCAGGCTCGTCTTGTCAAGTCCATGGGCAGGTGGGATTTAGTTTACCTGGAACAACTGTAGTGGTTTCCATATCTGACTCAATCCTCTATCCTCTAGTTCGCCGGCATCCATCATTCAGGAGTACCATCGATCCGCCTCTCGCACGAAAAAAGTCGACTTTTACATCTGCGTAGACGAGAGTAGCGCCATTTCTGGCGCAATAGTGCCGTTACTCCTCAATGAATCTGTCCGTGAACGCCGATTGGCTGTGCTGCCGTATTATCTCAATGGATGCAGAATTTCCTGTGGATCTTATTTCGTCCTATGAGTCAAGACTCCCTCCACAATGTTGCTCCAAGTTCTTGTGGTAGCCAAAATTGAGGTTCTCCGTCAACTTCGCGCGGAGCAGCGGCGTAATGTCGCGCGATTCAACTGCTTATATCTCAAGGTATAGCCGCAGGCTGGTCGGTGGATCGTATTGTAAAAGGGGCTTCACCGTCCTGGAAGACCACATCCTTCTCATGGCATGACGGACTAGACAAACAATAAGAGCAAAAATAATGAACCACTAACAATGACCTTGGCCTCAACTCATCATCAAAATGACGACGGAGAACGGTACTTTGGTCGGCATACCGCGCAAATGCCGAGATGAGTAGCGGAGCAAAGTACCGAGGATATAATGCAACTGGAGCCTCACTTGGGACCTAAGATCCGAGAAGAATAGACCCAAGCCTGTGACTTCCGCGAATCATTCGCGGCTGTAAAGCGGGACGGGCCGACGGTTTTTCTGTATGTCCGGGGTTCGGGAAATTAAAGACACCGCGGCCCAAAACCATGAGGACGGCAGATAATGTAAGAGATGCTAATAATAATAATATAACTGAATGAAGATTATTTCCGTATTTGGATTTCATTGTCCTCAATCGGACCGACTCGCGGCGAGATATTGCTAGTCTACTACGTTGTCAAGGCCGAGGACCGAGTTTGTCCGTTTGAACCCAGTTTCGGCGTTCGGACCAGCACTTGAGCGCGAGTATTGGGAAGGAAGATGTACTACAACTTGCTATATAAAATATGCAGAATCCGAATTCTAAGTGCTTCTGTACCATCAGAACGAGCGCTGCTTGAGTGTTCCGTATTCGTCTTTACCGCCATGTTGCTCTTCCAACCTATCATGCTGTGTTACATTTCTTTGCTCTTGTACTAATATGTATAATCAACGTAAGTCTACGGAGGAACTTCGGCCACTAGAGGACCATTAGCAAGAGGAATAGACATCACTAACCCGCGTATACAAGATAACACATAGAGCTTTTAAAAGCCCTTTGCGGCATATTCCCGGACCATGGTACTCGGCCTACACCCACTACGTCCTGAAATTAGCAACTATGACGGGCCGGCGGATGCATTATGTGGACAGTTTGCACATCTTATACGGCCCTATTGTGCGCATTTCTCCATGGCAAGTGGCCGTTGCATATCCCAAGGGTTTTGCTGCTATTCATCGGATCGGATCTAGTTTCATCAAATCGAAATAGTACGAAGAATTTATGACGGGCATTGATAAGACTAGCGGCATTGGTGTTGGCTTTTTTGCCATGACGAACCCTAAAGAACATGCTGCGCGTCGTAAGCTATTTGCTCGGCCATTTTCACTTACGTCTTTGCGACAAAACTGCGAAGAGATAGTAAGGGAAAAAGTGGAAAAGGCGGTAGCCCGGATACATGATGAGGCATCTAGCGGAACCTCAGATGTCTTGAAATGGTGGATGCTGATGGCATCCGATGTAATCGGACAACTTTCCTTTGGAGAGTCGTTCGAATTGCTCGAGGTCGGAAAGGTAAAAAGCTAGAGAATGAGCTGTTTACGTGAGATAGGATCTTGCTAAAATATGAGCAGAAAAACGAATACATCAAAGTCTTGGAAGCTGCTGCTTTAAGCATCACAATCCAGTACGAGCTCCCACTGCTATATCGCATTATTCGCTATATCCCACTCGAATCTATTCAGCTATTTCTCAACTCGGGTGGCATGCTTTATGTCTATGGCCAGCGCGCCATTGCGAAGCTACATCGGCACAACAATGAGAAGACTCTTTTCGCTAATATAATCGCCGAGAATGAGTTAGCGGAGAAGTCTCGGTACGTGCTCTCTGATGAGGATATCCGAATCGAGGCTAGCGATTTCCTACTGGCTGGAGCCGACACAACGTCCAATACTCTCACATATATCATCTGGTCTGTTCTCAAGCGTCTAGACCTCCACACTCGGTTAGTGGAGGAATTACGGTCTGTGGGGGATCAGTTCGATGATTCAGCATTAGAAGAGCTTCCCCTTCTTAATACTGTAATTCAAGAAGCACTACGTCTAGACGGTGCTGTTCCTGGCAATTTGCCAAGGGTTGTTCCACCTAGCGGTTTCGCAATCGGTAATTACTTTATACCAGCTGGCTTCGAAGTCGAGACCCAGCCATACTGCATGCATAGAAATCCAGACGTTTGCCCTGATCCTCTTCGGTAATTAGGCTTCGTTCTTGTGGCTAGACTTGTATTCAGAAAGCTGACAGTTCCAAGTTTTGACGAGACTCGATGGCTTCACCCCGACTCAATAACTCCTCAAGAAAAGGCGTGCTTCTGTCCCTTCGGTGCAGGCACACGCGTCTGCATAGGAATTTATTTGGCAAAAATGGAGCTCCGACTAGGCACAGCCCTACTTTTGAAGAAGTGTCCTAGTTTGAAACTAACGGAAGATATGAACGACTCGATGATGAAAATGTACAACTTCTTCCTGGCGGGGCCCGTTGGGAAACGCTGCGAAGTGACTCTTCTGTAGAAGGAAGGTTATTTCTATTACGGCCAGTATTGTTGCAATTGATGTGAACCCAGCAATCTGCCGAGACAGAGGGTAGAACGCGTTAGCGAGAAGGGCCACATTCTGTAGGGTTAGGGTTAGATTGTATGGGAACGAGCTAAGCGTCATCAATCATATCATTACCAATGCTAGACCAGCACTTCAACCCCAGGAGAACAGTCTATAACCCTCCCTTCTTCTCAGCATGTATAGAGTAATTGAGACAGATAATGTTGGAGGAACTGAGGGTTCCCCCTCAACTTCAGGGTTAAGATCAAAGTCAAGGTTTTAAGTCATAAACTCAGATCGCAGGACTTTCTAAGACTCAAATCCTAGAAGGGACCACTCGAAGATATAAGGTCTTAAAGGTCCTTCGACTGCAAGAAGATGACAACAATAAGAATAACTTTTTGTCAAGTGCACTCAGCATCCCTGCGCGATCCAACAGGTTATGAGCCTGTGTGACAGGCATCGGGTTTACATAAAACAGGAAAACGCGGGGAGATTTGGAAATTTCAGCGCACCCATCTCGGCCCTGGGTGACCCACAGCGCGACTAAGTCATCAATCCGTAATACGGATGCAACAGGACTAATTATCCGCCAGCTATACCGTAGCCCTCGGAATCCGAGGGGAATGGTCAGGGCACGCCACACATGGAGCTTGGTCAATCCAAGCTTATTTTGGGAGTCCGAGCCTGCGCAGCGAAATCGGCCAAACCGTTCATATTTTCTGTATCATTTGGCATTAAGCTAGCCATGGCATTATATTGCTGCTTATCAGTTCCCAAGCTACATACGGTTCTACATCACATGTTCTTGTGGGATTCACGGACACCCTTGATGATCTGACAAATCTTTTGACGCATGAAGTTGCAGGCCTCCTCATTGGCTTCGAGATTAGTGGTAATGTCCCCAAAACCACCAAACATGAGGTGGGCGCCTTGTCCGACTTGCCAAAGGTTTTCAAATATCCTCTCACGATTTTGTTGACTAACAGACACGGTCTGACGTGTGCTCTCGATAAAACCGAAGCCGGCTGCAGACTTCCAAACTTGGCGGATGATCTCATCGTAGTGCACATTTATCCAAGTCCGGTGCTCTCTGGCGTGATTGGGTGGTCCCTGGCGGGTACCGAGTATTGGGGGCTGCGCTGGAATGTCACGAGTGACTCAACTTGAGACGCGATTGCCGTGATGATTTGGATTCCTGTTGCCCCACAGCCTATAATCCCGACTCGTTTGCCAGAGAGATTGATCTCGGGGTCCCAGTCAGAGGAATGCTTCAAGACGTCACGGAAGTCATCGAATCCTGGAATATCAGGAAGGAACTTCTTATACAGGGATCCCAGTGCGGGTGATGAGGTATCGACTGGTAAACACCACTTCTTGAGACGTCTTTGTATTTTTTTGTTGTGACGACCCACAAAGCAGCCTCGTCGTCCCAGATGGCTTCGGTAACTTCAGTATCAAGGTGAATATCCTTTTCCATATCGTGCTGCTTCACCACGTGACGAAGGTACTCCAGAATCTCGGGCCCCTGGACGTAGCGGTTCGCCCAAGGATAGGTCTGCAAGTCTTGCTTATCCCAATCGGCTTCGATATTGCGACACACTCCTATTGCGGTAGTAGAACGGATACAACCGGAATGCTCAGAAATGCCTGAGTGCCAGAGTCTCATTCACACAATGTTCCGCACCAACTCTGACACCAATGCTCATGCAAATTACGGATACAGATACGGAATACGCGTATAGCACCTCGAACAGCGTCAAGGTCCAAGTGCGATTTTTCATACCACTCATTGGCTACACTAGCATCCACTATGGGGCAGACATGATTCGGGCCGATTATGATGCATTAGAGCAACGAAACCATGCAACGAGTGTGTGTTAACAGGATTGCGGGCCAACAAGCGTGCGAACAGGACAGCCCACAAGGATAAGAAAGATTGTTTTGTGACTTGCCACACAAGTCTTGGTACGAATAGAGGCAGGTTGCTAGTGTGAGCAGCAGAGTATTGATACCCTCCCAATTGTGTCAATCACTATCGCCACCTAACGGACTGCGGAGGCTGGGTATCTTGTCATACAATTTAAGGTGAGATGAGACCTTGACAAGGAGGGCCGTTAGTGGCAAACTGTACGGCCAAAAACAGCCTTTTCAATCCCTGTGGGCTGGACACTAGTAATGCGAAACCGAAGGACGCTACTAACAGTATCTAAATTAATTCATCGGTTGGTTCGTACCCCCATTCCTACAACTCCCATCCTCTTGTATGCCAAGCCAAACCGTCAGGGTTGCTCTTTTCGCCGCAGTAATTCTTGGAATTTTACGGCAAGGCACCGGCTTTCCGTTCTCCGACAAACATGGCTCTAGAGAGTAAAAGAAATGAGGCTCTTCACGACCTCGAGGAACTAGAGGCAGTGGAGGAGCTGCCTCGATACGAAGATGCCCTTGATGCAAGTCTTGTACAAGGGAATACAGGAGTGGCAGGTACGAAATTTTGCGACAGAACGAATGGCAACTTCCATGGCGCACTGATTCTGATATAGTTCTAGATGACGGTCGTGTCAATGTGGATCCGGACTCAAGAATATTTCGGACACTATCACGGTTTGTCCCAGCCTCACCCACCGCAGACGCCGAACAATCTGGTTCTTCTCAGTCGAGCCACCCACCAGACTATTCGGAAAGTAAACCCGAATCTCCAATAGTTGAGCCACGACACTGGAACATCCGACTCAACATTGTCATTCAAATCGTTGGCAGTCGTGGGGATGTACAACCTTTCATCGCACTGGGGAACGAATTACAAAAGTCCGGTCATAGAGTCCGCTTGGCAACACATAATGTCTTCGAGCAGTTTGTGACTGAACATGGCCTAGAATTCTTCCCCATTGGTGGCGACCCGTCGGAACTCATGGCCTATATGGTCAAGAACCCAGGATTGATCCCGAATATGAAGTCTCTTAAAGTTAAAGAGATCAAGAAGAAGCGACAAATGGTTGCGGAGATGCTGAATGGGTGCTGGCGTTCGTGTTTGGATCCTGACCCCAGGTCAAACAAATCATTTGTGGCAGATGCTATCATTGCGAATCCACCAAGCTTCGCACACGTTCACTGCTCTCAGGCCCTTGGTATTCCTGTGCACTTGATGTTTACGATGCCTTGGTCAAGTACCAGGTCATTTCCACATCCTCTAGCAAACTTGAAAAGGTCAAAGACGACTGCGGTGAGTGACGGGACATCTAATTTTGTCTCATACTCTATGGTCGAATGGATGACCTGGCAAGGGTAGGCAACCCTGTTCCTTGATGGTTTTCAACTACCTAACAAATGGACCAGACTCGGAGATGTTATCAATGATTGGAGAAAAACGCTAGACTTGGAACCAGTGCCACTATCAGAGGGGCCTGGTCTCCTAGAAACTCTGAGGATTCCATTCACATACTGCTGGTCGCCGGCATTGATACCCAAGCCAACTGATTGGGACAGCCACATAGGTATGGAGAGTGTGTCAATAAGACTGAGTGGATACTGACTTGGATAGATGTGTGCGGGTTCTTCTTCCGAGAACCCCCCTCATACACACCTCCTCCTGATCTGGTCGCCTTTTTTGAATAACGGCCCTGCACCAATTTATATCGGGTTCGGTAGCGTCGTAATTGATGATCCAGGAAAGGTCACAAACATCTTACTGTCTGCTATTGAGTCTACTGGAGTACGTGCCATCATATCGAGGGGTTGGTGCAAACTCGGAGAAGCAGAAAACTCGAATGAAAACATCTACTACAGTGACGACTGCCCACACGAGTGGCTGTTCCAGCATGTAGCAGCTGTCGTGCATCATGGTGGAGCGGGCACTACTGCCTGTGGTCTAAAGTTTGGGCGACCTACGACCGTTGTTCCATTCTTTGGCGAGTAAGCAAACTTCTTCCAAACGTGAGCGATTCAATGTCATTACTAACTTGGACGCAGTCAACAGTTCTGGGGTGATATGGCTGCGGCTGCGAATGCTGGGCCTCGGCCGATTCCTTACAAAGCCCTTGATAGCAGGAATCTTGCTGAAGCTATTCTCTTCTGTCTGAAAGAGGATGTAGTTGCATCCGCAAAGAAGATTGCTGTTAAAATGGAAAAGGAATGTGGCGTGAAGCGGGCCGCACAGTCCTTTCACGCAAACTTACCCATGGTCGGCCTACCTTGCGATATTCTCAAAGATCGTCCAGCAGTTTGGACTTATGAACGCAAGGATAAAGTTGTGAAGCTCTCTGGCGTTGCCGCTGAGGTTCTGGTCGACCATCTCAAAGTCGATCGGAAAAATCTCAAACTGTAAGTAAAAATTTCTGAATCTAAAGTTTTTCAAGTTCTCTTCACGCTGCGGAATTTTGCTGTATGCCTATTCAATGGGGTTATTAATTACTAATGTTCGATTCAGGCATAGTTCTTTGGAAATTCTTATAGAGAATCGACGATGGGATCCAATTTCAGGGACAGCATCGGCTGCGATAGGAACATATTATGGCATGTTTTCTTCAGTTGCCGGTATTGTTTCACGACCCATCGAAGTGCACCGCGCAGCAGTTTCCGCCAAGGAAGCTTCAAAAGCCGCCAACAACGCTGCTGAATCCACATCAAACCGTGATTCGCTTTCCCCGACACCTTCCGCTGGAAGTTCGTCACGATCGATCATGGGATCGCTACGCAAATCACCATCCACGGACAATCACTCGTCGCACACTCCAGATAGCGTTTCACTCGACGGTACGACACACAAGAGCAGCTCGGTCCACGATTTCAAATTAGTGTCATCAATGACCCTTGCATCTGCTTCTGGTGTCGGAGACTTCTTTAAACATTACTCTAAAGGCGTCTTTCTCGACATACCACTAGCCTTTGCAGAAGGATCCCGAGCTCTTCCGAAACTTTACGGCGAACAGGTGCGAGACTATGGTCAGGTAACGGACTGGAAGTCTGGCCTGATGGTGTCTGGCAAAAGTTTGGTTCTGGGCATTGGGGAGGGCTTTGCTGACCTGGCAGTTAAACCAGTCCAGGGTGCCGTTAAAGATGGTGTGGTAGGAGGTGTTTTGGGAGTCGGGAAAGGCTTTCTAGGATTCTCTACGAAAATTTCTTCAGGTAAGCGTCAGATTCTAAGCTGAGGTAAATCTCGGTGGTAGATGGTAGATTGCTAACTAGCAGGATCCCAGCCGCTTTCGGAATCGTAGCATATCCCAGTCTTGGTCTCTATAAGAGCATTCGCACCGCGGTGAAGACCAAGACACGGGTGTCAATCATGAATGCAAGACGTCAGGAAGCTTCTCAGTTATTAAGCGACTCAAGGAATTCCCAAGCCCTTGATTTTCAGGAAGGAGCTATCATTGACGCTTTTAATAAGGAATTAAGTGTACAGCCAGCTACTACTAAAACTGCTTGGGGCAAGTAAGGAAAGAGAAAATATTGACATTCACCAAACCAAATTCCCTAGATCTAG
This sequence comes from Ilyonectria mors-panacis, assembly GCA_002991585.1. Taxonomy (NCBI): domain Eukaryota; kingdom Fungi; phylum Ascomycota; class Sordariomycetes; order Hypocreales; family Nectriaceae; genus Ilyonectria; species Ilyonectria mors-panacis. Next base: position 307,670 of record PPHJ01000106.1, on the reverse strand, counting down.
ATTTATGCTCCCTATGCTGCTTTTATAACCATCATTTTGAATTCCTGCTCAGTGGGCTCCTGGCACTTGCGAACTTGTTGTGCAGATACCCTCTCGGAGGTCTCTCGGAGTCCACAACTTATCCTGTCTCGGAATTCATGTCCTATTTCAGACCGCTAAATCGTAGTGGTGTCCACTGATGGAAACTTTCCCCATTAGGAGAGAGGCTGCTTAGCGTCCCCTAGTCAAGGTCCAGAGTGAGTCAGGTGGGGAGAGCGTCTCCACATCACTGACCGCGATCCAATTTACCCAGGGCGTCGGCCAATATTCCCACCTTGTATGGTGTCGCTCCAAAGTTTAAGATCGTAGTTCTGCAGATGACTACTACGAAGATGTCTCTTGCCAGCAGGTGGGATGTCTACTCTACGGTGTGGTCATTTTGTCGAGTAATGTATGTTAGGACTCGGGGCTACGTATTGCGGGTTTAATCCATTGACGAATCGGGGAGAATATGTCAAATGCTGTGTGCGTCTTCGTGAGGCATTTGTCGTCCCTGTAATCGATCTAGGGCTCCTGGAAGATAACCACATCGCAATTGCCTTTGTGTGCTGGCGCCAGGGCGCAGTCGTGTGATTGTCCTTGTTTAGCGACGTTTGTTTGGAAGACCCGGAGCGGGCGGTAGCTCGTGTGTAATCGTAGTTGAGGTTGTCCGGGGAGGGACCATCGGGAACGTACACACTGTATTTAGAGTAGTGACTCTGTTACATTCAGTATAGGCCATTATTGCATTACGGCCTATAGTTGTGCACATTCCACTTTTGTCGTAGCCGGCAATACGGATAGAGTGACGGTGCAAAAAAGACAGAAAAACAGACACTCCAGGGTGTCTCTAATATGTATACACCTAGGGCTATGCATCCAGCTTCAAGGCTCGTGACGCAATGAATTGATACTCTCGGTTAGTTTCCCAACATCACGATTGTGGACCAGCCAGGGTAATGTCGGCTAAACTAGATTACGCTCCACATTGACGCTATACTCTTATTCCCAAACTCGGGACTGGCCTCGCTAGAGGGCTGGATTGCTTTCACGTTTCGACGGAGTTCCAATGCCCACGGCAACAGCAGAGGTTTAATTTTGGATACGTTGGTCATGCTACATGATCACACCTCGAATGCACTCGTATCTCGTCTAATGCATGAGCTGTCTATTAGCAAGATGGCTCGGCAACGAATAACCCGAGCTGCCGCTGACTCGCACTGTTGAGGGGAGCTAAGGCTATTTCGTGCTCATCCTAGTACCTAGCACCAAACTCTCTGCCTCGGCATGGACAATGGAACCATGGCAGGGTTGTTCGCCTTCGGATTGTGTGCTGATGATTTCGGTCAATATATGGTAGATACTTGAGTAGATTGGTATATAGCCGAAGTAAGAGCCAGGATCTCCTTATAAAGATCCGCATCATTCAAATTGTAGATGTGTTCCATCACTCGGTCATAGAGTAAATCAAGCCCCGGAATGGCTTCAGTGTGTTGAGGGTATGCCGTTTTCGGACCTTGGGATCTGCGAGCTCTTGACAGACTAAGGCCACCTAGAAGCATTGCTCGCGACCGCGACGTTGGCCTCCTTCTCGAGAAGCAGCTTAACCACTTCGACGTGGCTGTTATTTGATGCTGCATGCAGTGGTGTCCATCTATCACTGTTTGCGACCGCGATATCAGCCCCTTTCTCGAGAAGTACTTCAACAGCGTCTACAGCCCCGTTGGTGCAGGCGATGCCAAGAGCTGACCTTCCCAGACTGCTGGCCTCATTCACGTTTTGTTCAGTGATCAGGGAAATTGCCACGTCCCGTGCGATGTTGTTGGTAAGGAAGAACGGTACTGAAATCAGGCTGTGTGGCCAGGAATCGGTATAAAAGGCAACGTTGCAGCGACGGCGTGCTGTGTCTAGCCCCCTTATCCGCAACCCTTTCGGCTGACCCTATTTGAGGCGGGCCCGCTCCTCTTCGAGGGTGACAATCTCCAGGTCTAGAGGCAGATTCGCCTGGAACATTGGGGTCCACTTCCGTTGGAATGTAGTCCAGCGTGGCGCCGCAGACCTTGATCTTTTTCCGGCAGCCCTGGCGACATAGGATCCTGTTCACCAGATGAACGTTATTGTAGAATAATAGTTAGGTACAAAAGAAAGATGACATTGTTTTTTATCCAGCCTTAACTTCGCCGTCATGGACGTAGGATTGATTGCTAGTCGTCTATCCACTTGTAGACATAAGATTGAACGCGCTTGTTCCCTTTATGTCCGTGGTTAGAGGGTGCCTGCTATTTCTCCGGGGAAATACAGAAACTAAAACCGGCCTTGGTTTGAGATCACCACTCTCGCATTCGTAACATCGCTCGAATGCCTATTGGCCAGTTCCTATAGCTCTTAGGGGAAAGAGAAATCAACCTCGATCCATTACCGTTTTCGGATTTGATGCCAACCCTGTTAAAGGCTTAAAAACGGCTTGCTTGACCAGCTGCAGCCACAACAGCTCTGTCGATGGGGTAAGCAAGGCAGATTTCAACACACGCTACTCTGTACACAGGGGCTCAATGGCGGGCAGCTGACCGCGTAGCGGATGCACAGGGCCACCGTGCATGCAGTGACACTTCTGATGGACTGATAAATGCAGGCGAGCAACTCGAAACGAGGGGACTGAATGGACAATCATTGGCTGTCGTATGTTTACGCAGCTGTGAGGTGACACGCTTACCCTCAGCATCAAGTCGTCGTTGGGCAGACCGGCGTGCTCCGCGGAGATCGCTAAGACCCGACCGGATGATCTGTATTATCTATCCGCCCTCAAAGGAAAAACATCTCCTGCTACACCGCAGGTGTTGGCTGTAACCGAGCTTCCTGTTTCACCTCACGGACTATGAATACCGATGAATTGCTTCGTGTACGGGGGCAGCCAAGGTGAATAAAACCGACAAGATGCGGCATTTTCTCAATTGTCATTAACCGATTGACCCTCTGTGACATTCGAGCCCGACAAGGGATGTTGTTCCGTCGTTGCAGCCTGATGGTTCTTGGCATTGTGGATAGCCGGCAATTGTAGGCTATCTTACAGGTAGGGCTCTTAATTATAACAGTGCATCTATAATTACTTAATAAAATTTAAACCTTAATATATATTAATTAGTAATATATTATAACTAGTAAGTAATTAATTAGTTATTCTTTTATATATTGTAGAGCTAAAAGAAAGATTCTTATATATATAAGTTAAAAATAAATTACATAATAATTTATCTTTTTATATTAAATATTTAAGATATTTAAAAATAATATATTATATTATTTATTAATATAGATTTTATATAGCTATAAGTAACTTTAAATAAGAAAACTTAATATTTAAATTTACTGTATTTTTATTATTTATACTATCTCTATATAATATAAAAGCTACTTAAACTAAAAGTTATAAGTTTTTCTATGAATTTTATTAATAAATTTCTTCTGCTTTTAAAATTAGCTATTTAATTTTAAAAGCTTTAGCTAATATTAATAGAGTAATCTTCTTTATTTAAATAAATAATAAATTAATATAAATAATTTAATTTCTTTATAAATTTAATTTATTAGTATTATTAAAGAAGAAATTATAGCTAAAGATAATAATATAGTTATTTTCTTATTATATAACGTACATGATAAGCGAGCGCGCAATACAAGTAAGCGCGCAATCGAGTTTTACACCTTAAATCACGATTTTTAAAAAGCCTCTAAAATTTCAAACTAAGCCTAAAACAGCTAATATTTTAAAATTAAGTTAGTTATATTAAAATCTATTCAGAAAATAATCCTTAAAAATCCTAGGCAGCTAGAACCTATATAGATATGAAAAGTGGGTCTAAAAGGACCCACTTTTCCAATCTGCCTAGGTTCCTAAGGGGTAGAATTTTTAGGAATTATTTTCTATATAGCCTTTTTATTAGATAGCTAATTTTAAAAATCTTAGCTGTTTTACGTATAGTTTGAAATTTTAAAAAAGGTTTAAAAATCGTGATTTAAGGTGTAAAACTGGATTGCGCGCTCGCTTATATTGCGCGCTCGCTTATCATATACGTTATCTAACTACCTAAATAAATTTAAAAAAATACCGTAATTTACAAATAGTAAATTTTAAATAGTTAGATAAATATCTCTTAAAATAAGTAAGATAGAAAAAATCAGATAATAGTATATACCTTATATAAAACCCTCCTTTTAATGTTTATTTAATAGTAAATACAGTATTAATTCCAATATCTTTTTTTCTTAGTATTTTTACTCTATTTAACTTTATTAAAGTAATAATCTCATTAGTTATATATAGATTATAGCAGACTAGCTAGCCTTTTAATAAAAGGGTTTTAAGTTTAGCTTCTTAGGGCTATTATTCTGGAGGGTGCTAAATCCTCTAAAAGTTTAGCTTTAGTTACTATACCTTCAGTTGGATTTAAACTAATAACCTACTATAAGATTCTAAATATTTAACTGCTATACTATAGGGGTATAGCTAAAGATAATAAATATAAGTTTCTATTAAATACTTGGATAATAAATTCTATTTAAAGAGAATTTTAATAAGTTAAAAAGTTTATAATTAAGATATTTTAGGTATATATTAGTATTATTTTATAAGATTTAATAGATAATTATATTTATATTAAAAGTTAAAGAAATTATACAAGTATTAAAACAAAAATTAGCTTTTTAATAATAGAAGATATCTCTTTTATATTTTATTACTTAAAATAAAGTTACTATCTTAAGATTATTATTTATAAATAGTAAGGTTATTAACTATAGATAGTAAGATTATTAACTGTAAATAGTAAGATTAAAGTTAAAAAAATTAAATTAAAGCTTAAAGTAAAAATTAATATATAATAACTTTATTATTTAATTACTATTTCTTCTAGTATTAAATATAGGATTAACTATATATTTTTATTATTTTAAATTACTATATAGCTTTATCTATTTAATAATATAAAGTAATGCTAAAAAAAACTATATAATATATAATATTAAACTTTTTATATAAATTTATTTTATTAATTATAAAACTTACTTATATAATTATAATAATAGCTTTAAAATCTACTATTTTAAACTTTTTATATCTTATATTTATAACTTAGCCTTTAATACTTATTAACTAAGTTAATATATTTCTAGCATTAATATTGCAATCTTCTCTAAAGTGATGCAATCGCAAGGTCGGACAAGTCCAGGCGAATCACCAACATATTACTCACAGCCTGATTGCTTCTTGCATAGATTTGCCTTACTTGCAGGCTCAGGCCGCGCCATCAAGCAGTAAGCTTCGGCATGCTACCCAATACGCTCTCGGTAAGAGTGATAAGGCACTGTCGGGCACCAACATGTGTTTGTCTGCCGCCTTCCATGTGGCAGAAGTGCAAGGAAAGTGAGGCCCTTCTGGCAGGGGGTAGTTGCAGTTGGCTTGATGTTGGCTGATTTTTATGTAGGTCGCGGTCAGCTCCTGCATGCACCATGCAAACGTGGAGTTAAGCGAACCGATAGCAGAAAATATCGCAACGGTTCAGTCAGTCATAATCTGTTTTTTTTTGGGGGCAGCTTGCTCAAGTGAGTCCTACATTGAGATACTTGGGGGGCTTGCCTTTTGAGGCTTGTTGCCTCTTTCCACCCCTTCTCTGCGCAGTAGCCTAGCAAACCTTTCTAGTTTATTTATCCTGCGACATGCTCTCCTTGGGGATTCAACATTCTCTCCAATCTCATTCCTCATTGTATTCATTATTTTGGAAGAAAAAAAGAGAATGGCCACGGAAAAGAGACCCAGCCTGGGCCGTGGAGGCGATGATAGCCAGCCACTAGGCACCAGGACGGGTGAAGTCAACCTTGATACCTACCCTCACCTCCTGGCTTCTCAACGGTCGGAAATTGAGGGCTTTAGTATGGAACTACCTCCCAGGCCTGCTTCACCTTCTCACTCGTCATCATCATCATCATCATCGGTCGACGACAGGACAGAATTGCAAAAATTCATCCAGGACATTGACAATGATGAAAAGAACAGCCACAGTCTTCGTACGATCCTCCAGGGAATGGGGGGTGATCAGATCTACCAGCGTTCCCACTATGCGGGTGACAAAAGCGCCCTGCACATGGCAGTTGAGCGCGGCATGTCGTGGGCGGTCACGCAACTGCTGAATTGCAAACCTGACGACAAGTTGATGTTATCTGAGGCCGATGGCGATAGACGACAGCCTCTCCACCTCGCGTGTTTAAACGGACACAAAGACATCGCGGACCTGCTTCTGAAGCGTGGAGCAGACATTGAGGCCACACAGTTTACTGGGGCCACTCCTCTTAATGACGCTTGCTGGAAAGGCCACAAGGCTGTTGTGGAGCTTCTTCTATCTAAGAATGCCAACACTCAAGTCGTTGATGCCTATGAGTGGTCTCCGATCCGAACAGCAGCCGAATTCAACAGAGAAGACATTGTCGAAATTCTCCTAAAAAAGAACCCAGCCAACATCAACAAGTCTGACACCAACCGGGAAACACCATTGCACGCGGCGAGTCGCAGTGGATTTGCCAAATGCGTGAAGCGGCTCTGCATAGCCGGTGCGGATTGCAATCTCCAAGCCGAGGGCAACAACACGGCGCTCCACTATGCGCTTGAGCCCGCCGGGGATGAACTTAACGCGCCCGATGAGAGGGAGAAACGCCAGTACGACGTGGTGGTTGAGCTCCTAAAACATGAGGCTGATCCTGGGATTCAGAACGCGAAAGGAGAAACAGCATTGCATCTGGCTGCGAGAAGTGGCAACTTTGGCACATATGAAGCTATCAAAGAGAATATGGAAGATGGCCAAAAGAGGCTCCTAGATCAGAAAGAAGACACAGCCTTGAGCTCGGCGCTGAAAACACACTCCGCTGACATCCTGAGGTGGATGACGGATGAGAGGAGCGCAAGCAAGTTCGACTCAAAAGATGAAATGGAGGCGCTCCTGTGGGCAGCTCAACATGAAGAGAATCACCACCACGCAGAGTCGCTCTTCGAAAAGAGGAAGGGCATCAGGCATACAGCGCCCCCTGAAAGTGCGGATAGCTGGAGCGCAATCCAATGGGCAGCCTATCTGAAAATGCCTTCCGTGCTCTGGCTCCTGCTCGCCACTTCTCAGCCGCGTAAGATACGAAAGGCACACCGATTAGCATGGGACGAGGCCGAGAGACTGCTCAAAGAGAGAAGGAGCCTTGAAGGCAACAAGTCAGTACAGCGCGAAGTCCAGGCTAAGATTGAGGGAAAAGGGAAGGAAAATGAACAGCAGAGAGGAGCAGAGAGAGAAACTGAGAAAAAGCGAGATCCGAGGACCATCGGGAAACAAAAAACTCGTTCATCTCGACAACAGGCCAAGGACCTCGTGCTGGCGATTCTACAGGATCCTCCTCCGACCGTTACATCAGGAGAGGAAGAGAAACTCAAAATGCCAGAACCCAGTGCTGAACGGGAACGGCTACTGCAGAACTGGGTTTCAAAGGCTGCTGTCATTAAATACAATGAGGGAAAGGACAAGGCGACCCTCTTCACCCAATTCCGCAGCGTGCAAGAAGTTATTTACGGTACCGGGCCGACAAAGATCACGAAGGAGCCGGCGGAGACACTGGTCAGGATGAGGGAACTGAACGGCTCGCCCATGTTTCAAAAGATTTGCAAACTACAGGAAGATCGCCTCGGAGATAGTCTATTCACATGGGTTCATCTTCCAGCAACCAACGTGAGTTTCTGGTCATCCTACTGAGCCCCAGGTTGAACTGACTGGCCCGACCAGATTACATGGATGAATGTGAGCATGCCTTGAGTTTGAAACAAGGGCGATAGGTCTTTTCACCCATGAAGACTATGATCTAACTGATATGGTCTATAGGACCTGTTGAAAAGAATCTTGATCGACGATCCATCATGCTTAGGCGACCAGCAATCCAGGACAGCGTGTCATCTAAAGGAGATGGAGGTCCTGGCCACAATCTACACGGCGACCGAGAAGAGAAATCGAACAAGGCACCTGAAGAGGAATCGAAGAGGGCTCCCGAAGTGAATTCATTCTTCAAAGCCAGTTGGTCTCAGATCCCAGACAGAACATCTGAATCACGGATCATGAAGCCTGTATACACCACCAAACCAATACTCCGGGAGACCACACGCACGAAACCGCAACCAATGACCTCTGGATCTAGCATTGATAGCTCTGACCGTTCTCTGCATGCCATTTATGTGAGCATCCCTTCAGACATATTTGGTCTTTGAATTCTCATCTTCCGTCTAGATACCATACCTCACCTTGTCAATACAACACCGAGGCCAAGACCTTGGCAAGAATGATCAAGACTGGGGGAAGCAGCAGCAGAAGAAAGAAGCGAAAGAACAGAAAGGAGGCAAAGAGGAGGAAGGGAAAGATGACCTGCGACAAGCTTATGAAGAATACCATCGCTTGCTACAGTTCTACAAAGACAAGATTCATGGCTCAGCAACTCTCGATGAGTCCTTTTATCATTTTTCCAGGACTCAACAGGAGGACAACCAGCAACAGAAGGCTCAGCAGAATGACCAAGAACAAGCCGCGCAACAGCAGGAACGGGAAAGACGCAATCGAAGTCAAGTTGTCGCAAAGCATATTCACAAAGAATGTCTAGCAGAGAAGTCTCACTGGACCATCGTTCGGGTAAACCAATTGTGGGTGTGGATAATCGGCCGCAGTATGTCGACAACCCCCGGCGTTGAATACCAGATTGTGCTAACAATTCACACCCAGAGTGGTTGATCACGGCAACCACACATCCCATCGATCAATTTGAAGATCCGTTTTTGTCAGATGTACTTAAGCATATCGAAGAACGAGCAAGAGCAGAGGGAAGGGAGGTCGGCTCGCGATGCCCGCTTAAGATGGCCAAGACCATTGTCGAGTACTGTATCGATTCCTACGACCGACAACCAACGTCAAAGGTTTACGGTACCGATGATTCCATCCGCCAGATCTTTTCTGACTCCATCAACAAGATTGTACGCGTATCTCTCCACGCGCCAACACTTGTCATAACCCCCTAACATTTCTCAGGCCAGGAAAGACGCCAGGCTGTTTGAAGACTTCTGTGAGAGTATAAAAGCGAATCAGCCGAAGGAGGAAGACAAGGCACGTGGGGGAGACAACGGGGCGCCCAAGGAGAAAGAAGAGGCACTCAATAAGGGAGGCAATGCGGACAGAAACAAGCGTATCGAGGAAGCTATCAAGGCTGCGGCAAATCTTTCAGCCGAAATCAGAGACACCCGCGACGAGCTTCAAATGCTTCAAGCAATTGCAAAACACCAGGTGGAGGTTCAGGAAAAGCTGGAAAAGGAATCCTTTGTGGACACCACCGGATGGATCAAGGACATGATCAAGACTGCTGATCGCATCAAGTCAAATGTAAGACACATGGGCGACACGCTTCATCTCGCTGACTCTTATTAAATAGGTGGAAATGACGCTCTCCCTAGAGCAGAGCCAGGCCGCTAAGGATCAAGCGAACGAGAGCGTTCAACAGGGGAAAATTCTCATGGTTTTCACCGCCATTACAGCGTTCTTCGTGGGTGCCCAGCCATCATCTGATTAGGATTTCAAAGTAACAAGTGTCGCCCAGCTGCCTTCATCTTTTCTCTCGTCTCTCTTTGCCTTGGACGTGGAATCTTTTTACAAGGTCCCATATTGGGTGTTCCTCATCATTTGTAAGGCATCTCTCTTCGAAAACTTCTCTTAACGTAGCCTGTTGCTTACGCTCTTTTCCCCCCAGTTCTCGTTTCAGGGATCTTTACCCTCCCCTCTCTCTACATCTTATGGCTAAGAGAGATGGTTCCGTCGGCTCTCAAGTCACCGCCCAGGGATGAGGTTCGCAGCCCTAAAGACGGAGAGAAGGAGAGAAGCGAGGCGACCGGTTCTTGCGAAAGTAAGGAGGAGAATCGGTATACCATGTGTGCCAGGCGCAACCCCTGGCGAAAGCGGCCAAAGGAGAACACGTCTGAGGCGTGACTACGGATGAACACTCATAGATGCTATTTGCTAGAGCGATGGTAGCAACCACATACCAGGTTGTTGGCTGGTGCTAAAATTAGAAGAACTCAGTAACCGCAATGACTGCAGGGATGAAGGTGACTGTCATTTACCGTACAAACGATACAAATGAAAAGCTACCTCTGGATATGCACGGTGGCTCAGTCTTGCTGCCAGCCTCTAGAATAGGCAGCGCATCCCTTGTCACTCCGCCGGTCCTGGGCTCCTCACATCCCATTAAGGCCGAGCCATCTACCATAACCGTCTCACCTTCTAGAATGAGTTCCGACATGGACGTGCTGCCACAACCTAGAACCTGTAGGCCAAGGAGGTTGGTGAGGCCGTTGACACGCAAGTATTCCGCGAATTCCGGCAGAAAGTCTTTGCCGACGTGAGACAGGTCGGGCAGTGCTCCGCCTTGGCACTCATAAGCGCGAAAAACACCGTCGTCTTTCAACATGAAGACGTGTCCGTAAACCATATTCAGATCAATTGCGTCAACCTTCGTCGGCTTGGCCCATCGACCCTCTGGCTTCTTGAAGTTATTACCTAGCTCAGCCTAAAGCGGTAAGAACTCAGCTCTAGAAACGGAAATGGAATTTGGTGTGCTTGAGTTTCGTCTCCGAGTAAGACGGTAATAATCTGTGAAACTGGTGCGGAAGGTGTCTGGACTATTAGGAGCGCTGACCAGTCGTCTGGCCTCGAGTATCAAGATGTATTCGAATAATTGGTCGAGTTTGTAAGATACTGATGGGTGGAAATAAGCCCATGCCCTGACCTTTGTTGGAGATTCCAAGTCACGATGCACAAGTCGCGGGTCTATGAAGTTTGCAGTCTCTCCATTACCACGGCAGGCCCGTACGAATTGTTTCAGTTGCTTGTCACATCCAAGAAATAATGAGAGATGGTTAGATATTGCTGAAATACTACATCTATAGGGGTTTATAGGGAGTCGAATGCACTGAATAAGCATCATCATAAAGAATAATTAGGATGTATGAAGTGCATTCGAAGTGTAGTTGACTTAAAATCATGATCGGGAGCGAATAAAATACACCATTTCTCATGGGCACAAAAGCCGCTTCATCCGTGAGCACTTCTTATTCCAAGGCCTTTTTTATCAACCATGAGTTTTCTACGCCGCTGGAAAGATTCTTTTAAATACAGAGCAGAGCGCTTCGGGGTTCGTATCAAGGTTGTGTAATCAACGTGTGTTATGCCAAACCGTGGACCGTAGCCAGCGGACCATTCTAGCAATGTTAGCTAATGCCCCCAATAATAAGGTCAAGAATAGATTTGAAATATAATTACCATAATTGTCCATCAAGCTCCATGCGTAATATCCTTGCACCATCACGCCATCCTCGTAAATAGCTTGAGATATAGCATCCAGGTACAATCCGAAGTACTTGATACGGAACTCATCATTCACTGCTTGCTCCAAACTCATTGCGCCTTCACCAGGGCATGGACACCCATTTTCCGTAACGATAATAGGCAAATGGTAACGGTCCCAAACCCACTTGAGTAGCTTTCGAAATCCTGTCGGCGCAACCCGCAGCCATGACACCCCAGATGCAGGTCCAATCTCTGTACCATTGTTGTTGGTGGGCAGCTCCTCAACATTCCCTGTCCAATCGTCGTTGGCCGGGGGTTCCGGAAGCGCCCGTGCATACTTTGTCGTGTAGTGGTTCATCCCATAGAAAGTGTTGGTAGAAGCAGACCGGCGAATAAGACTCAATTCTTCTGCAGTGAACTCTGGCAGACGATCGGCAAGCTGGGCACGCATCGCTGGAGGGTAATCCCTACCCAGAAAGATAGGATCCCCAAACCAACCAAAGTAAAACTCCATTCTTCTTTGTGCGGCAGCCTGATCGGCCTCACTATGAGTATCGTATGGCTCATAGTAATGGCCATTCAGCACTATCGAAATAGAGCCTTGCTGAGATGGCTGGAACTCTGTCACGTATAGATGAGTCGCAGCAGCATGTGCCAGGATGAGGCTATGCCCAACAAGCCAAGGGTTCAGTTTCGCTGTCCCCCCCTGATAGTGTGCTGCGACCAGGGGCAAGGACACCACTGTGGTACCCAAACACCGAAATAATATACGGCTCGTTGAACGTAATCCATTTCTGGACCCTGTCACCGAATCTGGAAAAGCAGAGTCGTGAGAATCTCTCAAAATCCGCTTGGAACTCTTTGCTGTTCAAAAATCCTCCATAGCGGTCGTGGAGTGATTGAGGAAGGTCCCAGTGGTAGAGGGTAACAACCGGCTCAATATTGAGCAAGACAAGACGATTGATAAGATCGTTGTAGAAAGCTATTCCATTCTCATTAACCGGATCATCTCGTCCGCCGAGAGGGATAACTCGGGTCCACGCAATAGAGAAACGGTATACGTCCACTCCATATGAGGACATCAGATCAACGTCCTCAGGCATGCGATTGTAGTGATCACAGGCAACGTCAGCATGCTCCCCGTTCGTTCGAGAGGGTAGAGAGTGAGAAAAGGTATCCCAAATCGACTTTCCCTTGCCATCCCGAAATGCAGCACCCTCGATCTGATAAGCTGCCGTTGCCGTACCCCAGGCAAAATCGGGGGGCAGCGGGAGCTCTTGGACCCTGACATGATCGAGAGGGGATTTTCTGGCGTGAATACTGTCGTTCTCTGCCCTGAACATTGCTGGAAAATTAACGGAATAAAAAGGCGGATAAGGATTTTCCTTGCGTGAAATTGTAGGGAATATTGAAACATAGGTATATGTGCTGTGGACAGTTTTGGAAAATGTTGATACCACCCTTTATTATCTCGGGCTACGTCCCCGAAGGTGGCTGGGAACTATGATGTCCCCGTAATTAGTCATGATTGCTAGAAGTGTAAAAATGGAATCAGATGTGACAGATTTCGTTGCATTAAGATCGTATCGCTCGAACCCTTGCAATGCCGCCAAATTTTCCGACGTGGAGTCCTATCCCACATTCACTACCACCTCGCAGGCCTAAATACATGCAGATTGCTGGGTTTAGTTCTCCACCTGCTTTAATGACTCTCTTGTTGGGTCCGATACGGCCAATTCGACTAGGGTATTAGCGTTCAATTAAGACCAAAGATGATGATTGTGTTCCTCGTCATTCTTTTTCCGGCCCCCTCTTCTCTGTGAGGGGGGTTTTCCTATCAATCTCACCCGTCTATAACTAAGATCAGGATATTGCTGTATCAGAAGCAACAACTTCCAATACCGCTACGTTTTCCGACGTAGAGTTGTACCAAAACATCCCAGTCATATGCAGAACGAGAATAGAAAATGCCACCCCGCCCGTTTGCCTTCGTTCTCCGCTTCCCGGATTCTCCCCGCGCTTTCCCCTCCCTGTCAGCATATCACGTTGTCATGTGCCTGTCGCTATTAGTCTCTCCCGAGGTACAGCGATAATACTTTGCCTCAGCAGCCTTAACACATTTCGTGCTCCCGGTTCACGCCATTCCTTAGCTGGTGTTGGCGTGTGATCGTCTGATCCTCCACTTCGGATTGGATTACACCGGCGGTTCGTCAGTCGTCAGCTAATTACCTGGAAGAGATTCAACGGTAAGGTTTTACGGTGTCTTCTATGGTCAACTGCCCATTTCGTAATAGCCGGTGCATTTAGTATCTTGCAGTGATTATCGTAACGAGCTGCATCTTGAATAGGCGTGCTGCTCAATCCAGGCTACAGATAGGTGGCTCAATCCTACCGCCAATCAATTGGGACCCAAACTTGCCGTAGAAATCCGTCCTCTCTTCAGAAGAGGAAGGCTTCATCACCATTGATCAGTTCTATACCCGGTTCTATCTAGATTACGTCCAAAATGTCGAGCAAGATGTCATCTCTTGTTGCCTTTACGGCCTTACTCCTGCCCTTTTTAACCGGGATTCTTGGCATTTCCATACCACCCCCTCAAGTTCCTGAGGCAGTCGAGGTCAGTGAGCTTTGCTTACCTCCAGTCGTTGCTAGCCACGAAATTGGTGCTCGCAGCCATGAGATAAATCCGCACCGTACGGGTTGTATTCACCAGACAACAAACTTACTCAGAGGAGGTTTTACTCTAGATAGCTTGGCGGTCTGGGCTGGTATGGACTTCGCTGGTGCACCAGCATCGCCCGACCCAAGCAGCATTTACAACGGCACGCACTTGGTGTTGATCCAGGCTGACGGCTCAAACTTCACCAATGGGGATCCGTGGAAGTGCATCACTTGTGGTGTACTGGAGGAGAACGGAAAATTCGATGATGGAGACCATCTTGAATACCCTCAAGCTTTCAACGATGGGGTTCGGGTCCTAGCTGGAAGCTACATTATCGATTGTAGCGGGATCAGCGTTGCCAGCGATGAATGCACTCCTCAGCAAGTGCACATCTACCCTATTTACTGGCTAGTCACTGCCAACGGCACTGGCCCGAGCGGGTCCATTCGCGAACTGCGTTTGCATCCCGATGATGTCCACTTGGCCTGGAGCTCTTTGAGTGGCACTGGGCAGACCGCCTTTGTTGGTCGCCTGAGCTTGAACAAGTTACCCGCAACCGGAACTCCACGGGTACCGAGATACGACCTCACTCATGTCAACATCCTGTTCGACCCGGATCGGAGTAGCTCGTTACTGTCGAAGGTAGTAAGATGCAGGTCCGACCTGACGCCATCACTATTGGAGAGGTTCGCGGCTTCAGTGGCAGCGGCGCAGAAATCACCTACGTTGGGTATCGACCGAGTCGTGTAACATGGACGTCTTCGCCATTAATCTCTATACTGGAAAGATCCGTCGATTAACCAGCCACACCGAATATGTCGACCTTGTTGATATTTCCCCCGATGACAAGTGGACCGCAGCTATGGACACTCGAGGCAGCAATCGACAAATGTTCATGGCAGGCATGCAACAGATACCGCCAATAAATGACCTCATTGTGACAACTGTGGCCTCTTCCACTCGCAATAATGGAGGCGCTTCTTCCAGCCTTATCTGATCGACAATTACGGAGACCGTGGGTCATACTCCGGGCAACAAATCAATGCAGCTAGGAGCGGAATTCCAGGAAGTGGTGCCATCAATGACCCAGAGCGGAATGGAAGGGCTAACCCTAAGTAGTCGCCTGGAGGAGATCGTATTGTCTACTTCCAGGCGCTGGCTCTTTCTCCTGCTTGTGGTGGCGGGAATCCACTCCCATGCTATCCATCCACTGCAACGGGTGGGCGTGACCGTCGCCTTATGGTTGCTGATCTTATTAGTCGACAGCCCGAGCAGTACTCGCCAGTTGATCTTCTACCTGAAACGATCTCTTGGGCTGTTCCATACAAGTCTGGTAGTGAAATGCCTGAAGATATGAGCAAAATTCCAAATCAATGGCGCCGTAGAGCGATTGGTAAACGTTCATGCCGTGATTCACGTTCGGGCATTCCGTAATTCCGTGCTCGCTTTAACCCAAGTTGTCGTCTCCTCACTCCTCAAATCCAGGCGCGGTGCCGTGGGTACAGGTTGCTAGCCCCGCTATAGTTGATGCCGAGAAGAATCCTTGTGCTTCTTTGGAACCGCGAGAAACCTCGGAGATCACTAGGCCGAAGACCTGTCTGCTAATGCTACCCCCCCATGGGGCCCCATGTTTGTCTGCTTTCCCCTCACCGTGCTGCAGTAGCGTGGCCGAAGTTCTCGTACTAGCGCACCCACCCTCCCGATCATGCACGGCTCGATTTCTTTGGATTGCCACAACTGATCACGGCGGTGAGTTGTTAATAGCGGCATAGGGGCAACACCACGGGGAAATAGGGTAACATGTGGCACGACGACGGAATTGCTACCTGCCCGTAGTAAGGTATACATTTGAGGTGGCCTTGAGGAACCGTTGCGAACCCCCCACCTCCTGTGAGCTTGCAGTGTGATTTAGTCAAATAATACGCGTGTCATACCACCCGAGGTCTGGTCTCACGAAGGATAAAGACGTTGAATTCCCCATTGTCCTAATACAGGTTTGATTCAGGTCACTTCGCTCACACTTCATTGTCAAGCTTTCATCGGGCACGCTCCAAGTTACTTCCCACTAGTCGTTGTACTCCGCTGTCGTCATGGCTGTCGATCCTGAGCCACGAAAGTTTATACAAACCGGGATTGACCATGTGCCCTCCAAACATTCTGCCGAAACCCGCGCCGTTGAAGCCAACCCAGTTGCGGCTCAGCTAGCCGCAGTAGCTGAGGTAAACAAACCTTCGATGACTTCCAAGGGTATGAAGAAGCTCTGGGCTGTAGTGAGTTCCATCCTTGACTGAGTTCCTAGGCCGTCGATACTAATGTTGAAATAGTGCTTCGTCGCCTATTTCATATCTACCATGAATGGCTTCGACGGTTCTCTGATGGGATCTGGCAATGCAATGGAAGAATATCAAAAGACTTTCGGCCTGGATGGCGCTAGTGCTAGCACTGGCGTCATCTTTATCATTTACAGCCTTGGCTCCGTGGCTGCGTTTCCCTTCTGCGGTATGATAGCGGATGGTTTGGGTCGTCGCAAATGCATCGCCATCGGTTGTTTTATAGTCCTTGTCGGAACAGCTATCCAAGCCCCTTCCAACACCAAATCTCAGTTCATGGGCGGTCGCTTTGTCCTAGGGTTTGGAGCCGCGCAAATACTGGCACCTGCACATATGGTGGATCATCGTCACTATAACTTCATCAAGGCTTCAAGCCAGCCTGTGCCTTTTAAGAATAGCCTTGACCATTCGCTGGCTGCTGTGTAGTTTAGCACTCTATCTGTGAACTTGGTTTCAGCTGGATGTGTCTACTATTGGTTTCGATTGATCTGTACGTAACTTAGTAGGTACAACTAGTGTGACGGGTTAAGAGGCGCAATGCATCCACAGAATAATTAACCCGTGTAATTCCGCTGCATTTCCCGGCGATGAACTACAGACACGCCCCTGAAGTCTGATCACGCTCAGAATCAGACCCGCACCGCACTCATGATACGTGAGACAGCCGACCCTTGCAATACCGCTGCGTTTCCCGACGCTAAGCTGCGGAGATTCTGGTCCAAAGTCTGGCTGCGATTAAAACTGGAGAATTAATTCACCATATTCCTTTTGACCGGCTGAGTACTTTCACCCCCCTAGTCGAATTCCGCCGGATTTTCCGACGTTAGGCAGTGCTATTGGAAAACCCTCTAGTGTTTCGGTTCCAATTGGGGCCCGTCAGTGCATATCGCGCCTAGCTTAGCATAGACACACTCGCACAAGTTGCATGTATTTGGCCAGCTGTTGTATTGACATTTTAGAAAACATAAACACCCTGGAGAGCTTACATAGTTTGCGTTCCGTGGTAGACTCGCTGCTCCTCATTAGACAAACCAACGTTTGTCGACAAATCCGTTGTTTCTGCGCTGCGACGATGGTGACACCTTACAGCATCCCGTCTCAGGAGGTCCAAGGGAGAAATGACTACGAGAACGAAACCGTTTTTCGAAGGAATTGTCTTCCTGCGCGAGCCTACTACATACCCGAAAACTCCTTGTTGTTGAATGGAAAATGGGATTTTCATTATGCGTCCACTCCCCTCGAAGCTCCTAGCCTGCAAGCCATCCCCGATCTTGAAGCGCCACCACTATCGTGGTCTAGCATCCACGTCCCCGGTCACTGGCAGCTTCAAGGCTGGGGGCATCCTCACTATACGAATGTCCAATATCCAATCCCCGTCTGTCCTCCTTATGTGCCGACGGAGAACCCGACAGGCACCTATCGACGAGTCTTTCACATCCCAACAGAGTGGGAAGCCGACTCGCAACTACGGCTCAGATTCGACGGCGTTGACTCTGCTTACCATCTTAGTGTCAATGGCGTCCTTGTCGGTTATGCCCAAGGTTCTCGAAATGCATCCGAGTTTGATGTCACGGACTAAGTCAACTGGGAAGGCCATAATGAGCTCTCGGTCACCGTCTATCAGTGGTCTGATGCGACATATATTGAGGATCAGGACCAATGGTGGCTTTCTGGTAATTCGGCCATGTATATGCCTGTAAAATATTACTAATATCTGAGTAGGGATTTATCGGGATGTTCACCTTCTTGCATTTCCATTGAAACATCGAATTGAAGACTGGTTCATCCGTACGGACCTTGTCAACAACTACCAAGACGCCACCTTGACCGCAACCGTTGACATTCTAAGTCTAGGCGAAGGGACACTAAAGCTAACACTCGAAGAATTGTCCAAGAATGGAGGCGGTTTTATTGGAGAAACTCAAGTCCTGGTTGACCACGATACTACAAAGGTCAACCTGAATCTTTCCGTCTCTGACCCTAAAAAGTGGACAGCTGAAACGCCGTATCTCTATCGGGTCAAATTGCAGCTTGAGAATGGGCCCAAGATCTTCTCTGTATACCAAAACGTTGGCTTCCGCACGGTTGAGCTTTTTGAACGGCCTTATTTCAGTGAATGGCAAAGCCATTAGGATCCGAGGTGTTAATCGCCATGACCACCATCCCCACTTAGGCCGTGCAGTGCCACTCGACTTCATGAGGAAGGATCTGGTTTTGATGAAGTCACACAACATCAATGCTATCAGATGCAGTCACTATCCATCAGACCCTCGGCTCTATGATATCGCTGATGAGCTAGGGCTGTGGGTCATGGATGAAGCCGATCTGGAGTGTCATGGGTTCTCACGTGCTGTGACACGGCCACTGAACCTTTCGAAGGAGTTGACCTACGGGGTAAGAAAAGAAATGGTTTTCGAAAAATCTGCAGCATACACGTCCGAAAATCCTTCGTGGGAAGACGCATATGTGGATCGAATGCGCTCGATGCTCCACCGCGACAAGAACCACCCAAGTATCATCATTTGGTCCTTTGGAAATGAGTCATTCTTTGGACGAAACCACCAGGCCATGCATGACTTCACCAAGATAGCAGACCCCACTCGACTGATACACTACGAGGGAGACATTGCCGCCAAAAATACGGACATGTACTCGTTTATGTATTCACAGCTAGAACACCTCGTGGAGTTGGCCAAATCAGTGGGCGTGACGGAAGATGGCACATTTGACAAGCCCATTGTTCTCTGTGAGTATGGCCATGCCATGGGAAATGGTCCAGGTTTGCTTGAGGAGTACGAAGAAGCTTTCCGTACGTATCCAAGGCTGCAAGGTGGTTGGATATGGGAGTGGGCCAATCACGGACTGTGGAAAGAAGATGATCAAAATGAAAAGGGCTTTTACGCCTACGGAGGGGATTTCAACGATTTCCCGAACGATGGCACGTTCGTCATGGATGGACTCTGCTACAGCACACACGATCCGACACCTGGTTTAACCGAGTTCAAGAAGGTCATCCAGCCAGTGCGCCTGTACAGGGATGGCAATCAACTAGTCATTCAAAACCTATATGACTTCGTTAACTTGGACCACTTGATGGCCTTCTACAAGGTAGAGGAATTCCATGACAAGTAAGCCTCCACAAACTACCTTGAGCAACAATGACACTAATACAACACAGGACAAACGTCATATCATCCGGCATGCTGGATCTACCGCCAACAGCCGCTGGAAAGGCAGTGAAAATCCAGCTGCCTCGATCTGCCATAGACATTCAAAGTCGATCGGAAGTTATCCTGACAATCACTTTGCAACTGCGCCAAGATTTTGCGTGGGCAACATTCGGGCATGAGATCGCTTGGACCCAGATACCACTGATTAAGCCTCAGAAGGAAATCTTGGATACACCCCAGCTCTCAATTGCCTGCCAGCCGAGGTCGAAAATCCCAGCACAAGCCCTGGGCACCCTTCTGAGGGTTTGGGGACCAGATTGCACATTCGAATTTGATCAGGCTAGAGGTTGCCTTAGAAGCTGGACTTCAAGAAATGTCCCAATTCTCGAGCCCGATCCATTGACAAAATCAGCTATCATGCCATCTTTCTGGCGACCATCGACCGATAACGATATCTCTAGTGCACTGCCGTACTGGAAGCGCTATGCGCTTGATGACATGAAGAGCCAGCTGCGTTCTTTTGCATTTCACGACGTTGAAGACGGACTACGTATCACAGCCAGGACGTTTTTGTCGCCTCCAGTTCTCGACTGGGGGTGGAATTGTAAGATTGACTACACAATTCTCACAACTGGGGCACTTGACATATGCGTCAATTTGAAACCCACAGGGTCCTACCCCGAACATGTTCCTCGGGTGGGCTTGAACCTCCGTGCTAATCGTGCTTTTGATAAAGCACAATGGTTCGGCCTCGGACCTGGAGAGGCATATCCTGACAAGCGTAGCGCACAAAGACTCGGTATCTGGAGCATGGAATCCGTTAGGGACCTTCACACCCCGTATGAGGTGCCACAGGAAAATGGAAATCGTATGGATACTAGGTGGCTTTCTCTCACGGACACTTATGGGGATGGTCTACGGGCTCGAATGGGGGCGAACCTGACAGCGACAGCTGTAATTCGGCCTGTACTGGATTTAATTGGGCTGCAAGTCGGTATTCCGCGTTGAGTATTGAGGAGGCAAGGCATCCGTGTGACCTGGTTGAGAATGATGCAACGCTGCTCAGACTCGATGCAAAGGTTGCCGGCGTGGGGACAGCTGCTTGTGGACCAGGCGTGAGAGAGAAAGACCTTGTGCACGTGCAAGAACTGAGCTTTGAGTTCAGGTTAGAGAAGGCCAGGTAGAAAGAAGAACAACAGCTAAGCTAAATTCTAAAATGCCGATGATTATGAGCATAGGTCAATAGAGGACATAGACTGCAGTCATGGACACTCGAGGTGGTAATTGAGAACTGAGTGCCGAGATTAAAGCCTTCCCAAAAAAAATTGATGTTATGCTACGGCGTCTTGATTATCAAATCGCGAAAGTTATAACTAGTTAGCAAGCTAGTTTGTAGATACAAATGGACTAACCCCTAGTGTGTAGAGGGTTAAGGTTAATATAGAAATGAGGGTCAGCTTAGTAGTCTTTGTGTTTCAATTTATCAGACTGACCCAGGTGGTATCTAAGTTGGTAATCTCAAGACTCTAGTAAAAGGGGGAACTTACTTTATAGACTAAAATAACCACACCCACACCAAATGTTCCTCTAGGGAAGCTGGAGTGTATATTTAGCCTGGACTTGCTAAAATACCACTTTGAAAGAGAAAATGCTCTATAACCTGACTAAATATCTTCAAGCAGGCATAAGAGGCTGCATAATTATATCATTATAAATAGAGAACGTCAAGATTTAAGAAGAAAAAGAAAGAAAAAGAATACTAGTGCAGCAAGAAGCTCTGAGATTAAAAACTTAAGAAAAGAGAACAAGACTGCAAAACTGGTTATACTCTCTCAGTGATGGCTATAAATAGTGTCTTTTATATTCGTCGGCCCCGTCTAACCCTAGGGCTTTGCTATTTCCTTCTGAATATCACTGTATTTTAATACTCTAGCAAGCTATTTTCCACCTATTTCTCTGTAGCCTTAAATAAAGACAGAAACAATAGAGCGTTAACATCCGTAATAATTCTACCTTACAGTTTAATTAGCTTACTTTCTTTCTATTCTAAACATTGATACCTTTTATTCTAACTTAACAGAGTGTTAAATTACAATATACAGCTTAAATAACATCCTAGATATTGTAATTTCTATCTTATATACTAAGGTTATTATTATAAACCCCAAATTAAATATACTAGCTTAAGTTAGAAGTTAGTAATTAAAACTAGAAATTTCTTTTTTTGAGGCAGTTTATCTATTTGCTAGTTTATCTATTAGTATATTTTTTGTCTCGTTAATTAGTTAGTACCTAAGTTTAATATATAAGTAATATCTTATTTAAGTTTAAGTTAAAATACTTTATAAATAAATAGCAAGAGCTAGTGCAACAAATGTAGCAAGGCAAGAAGATAAGACGGAAGGTGTACTAATATCAATTGAAAAAGGGTAAAAGTATATCTATTCATTTACGACGGCGTAGATGCACTACTCTTAAGTATAGAATAGGCTAGCTAGTTAAATGTTGGGATTGCATTAATACAACAAGTGCCCGTTGGCACAATCACAATAGGCAACACCATTGTGGAGTATTGCATCGGGTGACATTTATTTTGTGTACTTTGAATCACAAATCCCAAGCTACAATTTTGCTGTAAAACTATAAGAATTTTGTCCTGAAAGCCTCTTTATTGTCCTTCCAAGCTTGAATATACCTCTTGTTTTGCTGGGAGCCTTGACTGTAACCTTGATAACACCACCGTTCAGTCGCCATTTAACTTCAAGAGTACCAAATGCCGTTAGAACCTTGGCCTTCGCGTGTTTCAGGCCCATGTGAAGTCCCATGTGAGGAGAAATAACCCAGTTTCGATACCCGAATCCATCCACTCCGTCAGCTTGCTGGATGCCTGCCACCCCACGCATCAAGACATAGGTTGGAGCACCCCCCCAGGGATGCGAAAGACTAGTAAATAGTCCCAAGCCTGGATTGCCTCTTTGATCCACGTATTCCCAACTAGTCCCTGTACTTGTTTCCTTGTTTGATAACATCGGAGTCCATAAACTCTTGATCAAGTTCATCGAAGTGATACCTGCGGCTGCCGAGTCTTGAGCGAGGAGAGCTGAAAGTAGAAACCCATTCGTATTGGGTGAGATTTTGACATCGGGATCGGATGAATTGCTAGAAGTTGAATCCTTGTATCCAGGATGGAGCTTCAGACTTTTGAGCGTTGCAAGGAGACGAACCGCCTTGGCCCGGCTAGCAGCTCCTGAGGTGATACAGAATGCAATACTGTTGACAGAGACCCCATTTAGGTCATTGAGCGAGTTGCTATATGAACCAAGCTCCTCATTCCAGAGGTTATGATTCACAGCCAATTTCAGGTTCTTCGCTAGTTCTCTGTAACTGTATGCGTCCGCTTTCTCCTTGATAGCGGTTGCAACATCAGCCATTTCCGACAATGCCTGCAAAAGGGCACAATTAATGGCAGAGCCTCCATCGGAAGGGCCTAGGAAACCCCCCGGCAATGAGACGAGTCCAGTGGTGGTTGATTTAATGTTGCCAGTAATGTATTGCAAGTTAGACCTCCATTGCAACCAGGTCTTCTTCGCGAATGCCAAGTCGTTGGTCATCCGGATATACTCGGTAAAAGATAATATACCAATATCTGGTAGTCGGGTAAGATAATTCCGTACACTTCTTGGCCCATGAAGTAAGATGCTCCACCCCGAGCAAAGGCGTACGAAGCCTCCATAGGATCATAGCCAAGCGGAGGAGCATACGGAAGTAGTCCACTCGCAGTTTGCCAATCGACCAGAGTCTGGAGAGTTTCTCGGGCCAAGTCAAACCTCGAAGTGCTGGCCCCAATGACGCGGACAGTATGCAGAAAATCGCCTAGCCAAATGAGGCGATCACGCTTTGGACCGTCTAGACAGGCGCCTTTGTAATTGGCTCGGACGCCGTATTCTCTCACCACACCATTCTCCGAAGAGTCTGTCAGAGGGTTTCGATATATCTCCGTTTTGTTGGCAGTATCGTAGGCAACAACGTTTCTGAAGTAACCCGCTTGGTCCTGCCAGCCACCGAAGCCAAATGAGCCTTTGCTAGGAATGATACGACTTGGAAATCGGCTGGAGGCAACTTGGTAGCTGCTCATTTCAACATTAAAAACCTCAGAATTGTCTATAGACACGGAGATGTTTTTGCCATTGAGGACAGTCTTGACTCTGTACCACTTATTGTCCCTAACAGGAAAAGGCACACTGAACGTGTCTAGATGCCACGATGAAAGCGTCGTGACATTGACGAAAGAGTAGCCGTAGCCGAAGAGGATCGAATTGGGACGCATGAAGGACTTGTTTGCATTCACATACGGTTGATTATTGGCGACCAAGTTAAGTTGAATACCTTGGGCAGGTGAGGCGAGTGGGAATGCCTAGAAAGTACTTAGTAGATGCAGAACCTGGGAATAAGATGGAGAAACTCGTACCACTGTCCAGCCAATTCCACTTTTGTCGACTTTTGTATCGAATTCCAGTGTATAGTTCTCAAAGAAGGCCCCTAAGGTAGTGATGCCTGATCTCATACCTCGAACGAATGCACCATTCTTGCGGTCAATCTCCCACATGGTTTTTTGACTCCCAGATTCTACACAAGATACACTCGCAGCTCTGGCTCCAAGCTGCATAGACTTAGTTAGAGTGGTACTTGAATAGACGGTTAGCGATAAACTCACCTTCCAAATTTCATTGAGGACTTCATCGTCGCACGAGAAACTTCCAGGGAGATGATCCACATCGACAACCGGGACACTAGCAGCAAAGCTGACCGATTTAAAAGTGACACTACCCTTTGTGATCAACCCAATTGACTGCCATCTTTGACCACCCTGAAGGAGGAAGGCGTCGATTCGTCCTGGCTTTGTGATTTCAAATGTCTCGACTCGATATGTGTTGGCGAGTGCAACCGCATAAGGGAATGGCCCATCAGAAAAGCTGTGGTTGAGTCCTGACGCCTCTTCGGAGTATTTGACCTCAATCTGCACGGGCCCTGATACAGATTTGACTTCAAAGGATGGATAACCAGCAACCTCAACCCCATAGTCTAGAGTCGCGAACGGTACGGTCTGATTCAGCGAGAACTCGTGGAAAGGTTGACCATAAATTGACGGTTGACTACCCAATGCGAGCTCCACTGGACGGAAGTGAGTTTGCCTGGATAGTGTGAGCGATGGGACGGGCAGGTGATGTGGACTTTGTCATACGTTGAGCTTCTGCCACTATTCTGGGGTCCAGTTTCAGATGCTTGTCCGGAACTAGATAATATACTCACGAGTAGGACGGTGCTCAGAATATGGACCCTCATGATGGAGAAAATCGAGAGCATTGGTTTCTAAGATGTTCGCTGTAGTTTGCCGGATCTACCTACGGCTCAAGCCTACCGGCTTATATCTCTATTTGGGCCCTGAAATACAGGGCCTTTAGCCAAGCATGCGTCCACTTACCCCGCCTGATCCATTCCCATACAGACATCCGAGAACAGCGGTTTACCAGCCGTGCCCATGGCTTAGTCTCCACGTTGTACTAAACGCGGAGCGATTGCCTGGGCTGGAGAGCCGAGCTGAATCCATGAAAAACGTGTCGATGAACAATGCGGGGTAACACCCTAGAGGACAGAGGCCATACACCCGTCAACAGGTAGGTTGCGCCACACCTCTTTCCAGAGTCGATTCGTAGCTCGGGCCAAGTGCTGGCGAACGTACTGACCTAACGGATTACACTGAATGGGGGCCACAGTACGCTGCACGTCGGAAAACTTGGCGGAATTGCAAGGATTATGATCAACCATGTGTTGGATCCGTTACGGTCAATTTGATCAAATGGATAGATGGATTAGGCAGTGATGATGATGTTCATGATTGCTTGGGCCCCGTTGGGCCCGGCCGGTCAGAGAGGGGTTTTCTGACACCCCCTCTGACTAAGGTCAGGATATCAGTCTATCAGAGGTTTCGTAGTACAGGGTCTCAATCCAACACCATGTGATGGATCCGTTACGGTCAATTCGATCTGATAGATAGGGATCAATACAGTGATGATGATGATCTTGATTACTTCTGCCGGTCATCCGGATCGGCCGGAAGTGGGGTTATTATACCCCCCCCTTCTGACTAAGGTCAGGATATCAATCTATCCGAGGTTTCGTCATATAGGGTTATCATCCAACACACCCCCCCAGCTTCAGCCGGATCAGCTGAAGCTGCCGTAATCATATCTCTAGATCTTCTTCCTTGATCTCTTCCAGCTTCCTTTGCCCTAGTCGGTCTGAGATATCGACCAAACCCAGCTGCTGGACTGATCGTTGAAAGGCCGGGCCGGTCAGGACCTTAGTGAGACTATCAGCAATTATTTCCTCTGTACTGATATAGTCCACCTGGATCCTATTCCTCTGAGCTTCCTGCCTTAACTAATGATTGTGAATATCAACATGCTGCAGCTTGGTCTGCAGCTTATTAATCTCTTGGTGGATAAGCCGGATCGTCTGCTGGTTGTCATATTAAATGTGGATTTTTTCTTCTTCCAGCTAGATTCCTAGCTCTTTGACCAGCTGGGAGATAAATATAGCCTCTCTAGCTGCTTGAGATAGGGCTAGTAACTCGGCCTCAGTCGTTAACATTATAACTGTATCTTACTTGTTAGCCTGCTATCTAATCGTTCCTCCGAATAGTCTTATGACGTAGGCTTGGGAGCTTTTCCGGTTAGGGTTATCTGCATAGGATATATCGCTAGCCATTAGGAATTGATCGTCCTAGCCGAATTGAAGGGCTAGGCTGCTAGTCTTCTTGAGATACAGAAGGACCCAGTCAGCAGTACGATAATAATCCGGTCCTGGGTTCGAATTGTATCTAGCTAGCTGAGAGACCGGAAATACTGCATCTGGCCGGGTTATAACAGCTGCATAGAGGATTGATCTGATTTTCCGCTAGTATTATCGGATTAACGGAATTAATACCCTTTGATCGTACGGTTGTAGGGCTTCCTTTTTTATTGGAGTCTTATGCCGTTAATCTAGGTTATCCATAAGGTTAGCAATCTTAGCTAGATATAAGAATTAGGATAACTAGATTAGTCTTTTCTTTTAGTCTTAAAGGATCTCAATTCCTAGGAACCACTAAAGATCCTATCCACCAGTCAGGTCATAATAACCCTTAAGGTTAGTAGCAGCCTTCTAAATGTTCTGCCGCTTTTCCTTCTAGCAGATAAAGATAATATTATTAATATAGAAAAAGATAATAATCCCGCTTTTTATCATATAATAGGGCTCGTATGGGACTGTCTTAAAGCCTAGCTCTTAAAGTGTGGCAGTAAGTTCCTTCTGCCAAAGGAGAGGGAATTCCTATAGACTGTATAGGGCTTTCTGGATTAGTAGGATCTTTCCGGGTAATCTGTATCCAGGCGGCATTTTTATTAGGATGTAACGGTCTAGCTTGGCGTTAATAAAGGCGTTAACTGCGTTATATTGTATGAGATCTAGGTTAAATCGGGCTGCTATTGCTATTAGGGTTCAAAAGGACCTTCCGGCTAGAGTTGCAGTATAGGTCTCTTCGTCTAGCCCTTTTGGCTGTTAGTCTCCCCAAACAACTAGTCTGGCCTTATACTTAATAAAGCGGCTATACTTATCTAGCTTATAGATATAGACCTATATGCAATTGAGGGTCTGTTTCCCTAGGGTTCTAGAGTTATCTAGATCTAGCTCGATCTATAACTCTATTTCTCTATAACTTTGTAAGTGGTTCCGTTTAGCTTGTTTAAATTGGACCCCTATTGGATGATCCCTTAGATCTCGATAGTATTGCAGCAGCTTGGGTAGCTGACTTTAATGAACAGACCTAAGTTTCTTCAGCAGATGTTGTAGCTTAGCCTTATTAATAACCTTCCCGTTGAGTGTGCCTATTAGGCTAGCTAATCTTCTGGCGTTAAATACAGCTTTCCAGATATCAGACCGTTTAACCCTAGAGACCCTAGGGTCCCTAGGATCTAGCTTACCTCCGGGTGGACCCAAGGCATCCTGAATTGTCAACACTAGAAGTACAGCTAGCAGCAGAGATACAGAAGTCGGGTAGGCTCTATCATAGAAGCTAGGGGCACCAGATTGACTGCCTTCTGAGGCTTCATATCCTTCCTCTAGTTTTCCTTGAGATTCTTCCTCAATCCTATTACTAGAACGCACATCAGTTCCGGCAGGTTAATCAAGCCCAGCCTCTAATAGTATTATCCCTATATCCCTGTTTTCTGGTCTATCTACATACAGACTAGAATTAATATTATCAACTTAATCCCTAAAGCCTAGGTTAGCAATATCATTCTGATCCTTATTATAGATAACATTCTAATCCTTATAGTAGGTTTAATCCCACCTAAAGGTCAGTCTGCAAGCTATTTCTTCTAGTAACTAATTCAGTTGGGCCTCTTCTACCTAGTTCAGCAATTAGTCTAATTCTTCCTTACTAATATACAATAGATTGTCTTATAGCTAATTGAGGTCTCCATTAAATTAGTTGTCTTCATTGAAAATAACATCTCTAGTAGAGATAACCTTTCTAGTAGCCAGATTCCAGATCCTATAGATATTAGTTAACTGGTATTCTACAAGGTAACCAATCCAGGCATGGGGATTTAGCCGCTACTGCTTCTTCCTGCCTTTTAGGGCATCTTAAGTTATAGTGAATACCTTAGATCTATAGGCCCGTAGATAGCCTAGATAAGGAACTTTACTTTTCTCACTGTAACTATTCCGTTGGGCTATTACTATATAGAACTGGGCATATAGGGTATCCCAGTTAGTAACCCCCTAAGGGGTTTAGTTGTAAAGATAAATAGCAATTCAATAGATCTCAACCTAAAGGAAAGAGGGAAATTAGGCTCCAGCCCGTAGGGCCCTTGCCTTAATCTTGGTGACCTTACTGAATAGCTTGGCGCTGCTATTCTGAGCAGGTGTATCTGCAGCTATTGACTCTACGATAATGCTTATCCCGGTAAAGAACCGATATACTAGCTGGGGCCAGTCTTCAGACTTTTCTAGGATCTCTCTATCGCATTTAATAACTTGAGGCTTCAGCTGATACTGACGGAATAGATAACCTAAAAAGTCCTTAAAGACTGTAATAAGCTCCTTATAGTGGTGGGTCTTAAGATAATAGTCCCAGATGTAGCCGGAATAGCGGTCTGTTATCAATAACAAACTAGCCCTTTCTTTAGGATCCTCTTCCAGATTATGGAAGTTAATTGCTAGTCTCAAGCTGGATCCGGCTGGAAGATCCCTTAGCCGGCGACTGACTTATCGTGTTATCTTGGAAGTGCCGCAGTTATTGCAGCTGACAGTTGTAATCCTTTTGATCCGGGCCCCTATCACCTTATTGACTAGCCTTTCTAGGGCTTAAGGCCCCAGATGACCTAGCCGCAGGTGCTAACAGCGGGTATCTTGCTTTGTTGCTTTAGGTTGGGTTGACAAGTTGAACTAGCTGTACCGGGTAGGGAAGGCAGCATCATAAGGGATGTATTCTAGAACAAATTGGTCATAGTGATCAGATAAGAAGCATTTAATTAAATAGTCTGAAGTCCTAAGACAGTTAAATTCTGAGCGTATGTCCTACTAATAGCCCTAATATAGCAGCCTTTGTAGGGATACTAGATTGCAAGAGAAGTTAGGGCAATAGGCTACATTGAATAGAGGGATAACCTTAGGGCCCTTAGGTCCCTTAGTTATAATATTGACTTGGCTGTATCCTTGGACTAGAACTTTATGTTCTCTAGCAATAAGAATGTTATCAGCCCTAGCAGGTTAATATCCTAAAAACCGGCAGATCTTATTGAAGATGTAGATTGTAGTCCTAGAGTCTAAAATAGCTGACGTCTATAGAGAATATCCTGATGCTATAAAGGCCGCCCTAATTAAAGTTATTAGGTCACCGCAGCAGCCAACTTCTCGGCCTAGTCAATCTGACTTAATCAATCCAGCAGGCTCTTTAAGGGATTTAAGCTTATCCTTTCACTCTTGACTAGAAATTCGGGATTTAATAACATCTTAAATAAAGAGTTTGAATTCGAACCAGACTGAGGCCTTATCTGGAAAGATATAGTAGTATTTCTTCCAGGTATACTAATTGCTGCCACAGGCTTTACAGATAGAAATATCTTCTTAATTTTGGTCTTCCTTAGACTTAGTTTTTTTAGTCTTAGGACCTAATTAATCGGACTTACATTTCCTGTTCCGTTTCGGCCGAGAGGGCCCTAACAGATCCAGACGATCCGGCCTGCTGACCTTCCTTATCTAGAGCCTGTCTCTGATCCGGTTAGTCAGCTTAATTAGGTTCCTTATCGTAGGTCAGTCTAAAGGTCCCTCTTCTAATCCGGCCTGGGGTCTTAGCCGGCTGTTATAAGCTATGCCGGGCAACCTCTTCCTGTAGGGCCTTAGTAACTTTCCGTATTAGTAGGGACCTTGCTTCTAGCTCCTTTCTATAGATCCCGTGATAGGTTGTAACCCAATTTCCAATAGCCAGCTGGATGACCTTACTAAGGTCCTCGAACCAGACATTTAGATTATCTAGGCCTCCTATCCCTAGGGTCTAAGCTTGGTGTGTAGCTTGTTCTCAGTCTGTAAGCCAGTAAGGGAAATCTTTAACGGCCTTAGGCACAGCAGCTAGAACAGTCTGATATTTTATCCTAGCTTCATTTCGCTGTTAGGTCTAAGAGGCCCTAACGCTATCTTGTAGGTTAATATACTAGCTCCTAAGATCCTATTGAGGAAAGAAGGCGCTATCCATCAGACCTATAGCTACTATATCTATTATCCATTTCTTCAGGCTATTAATCTGATCCTTCTGCTTCTCGTATTCCTTATAGTCTTGCTTATAGTCTCTACAGCTAGACTGATAGGAGGTCTTATCTTCAGCAGTCAGATCCCTGATTGACTGGGCTTGTTCGATCGGATTGTTCGTCTTGGGTGTATAGGTCGGGATGAGGGTCTGAGACCCCTGACTGTCAGACTGATGGGTCTGTTGAGGAAGTTCGGGCTCGATCCGATGTGGAGGGATTCTTTTATAATAGGAGGAAATCAGCGGCTTCACTGGGGCCTGTATTGGCTGTTGATTTCCTTGAGGATTAACAAGATCCCAGAGGCCGGCTGCATTTACCCTCAGCTGGAAGGTCTTATTCCAGATCCTCCAGTCTTTGAAGGTCTCAAGATAGATCTTGTGGTCAGATGCAGTATTTTTGGCTGACATTGCGATTTTCGTAAATTTAGGTAGAATTGATCTAAAATAGAGGATAAAAGCCGTATGGATCTCAGCGCAGCTAGCTTCTTCAAGCAGATGAGACTCTTAATTGTCAGATTCAACCATTACACCATTTAGCAAAAGTTTAGGCCTTATTGCATATTGGCTTGATTGTCTGAGTTATATTTCCAACACACCCCCCCAGCTTGAAGATGATTTTTTTTTCATCTTCTAAGCTGAGCCCTACCCCTATTTTGCTTCGTTAAGAATTTTCATTCAACTAGCTAGAGGTTATCTCTAGGAGGTAATAGGGTTACTGGGATTCGAACGCTAGAGCTCTTAGATGACCAGTCTAACTCATTTTAATAGTTACAGGCTCGCGCAATCATTTCCTGATTGGCATTACCTCTGAGACTCTTAATTGTCAGATTCAACCATTACACTATTTAGCAAAAGTTTAGGCCTTATTGCATATTGGCTTGATTGTCTGAGTTATATTTCCAACACCATGCTAAAGTGGGCTCTTCTTGCTCGGTCGAATGCTTCACCGACTGCGACATGTCAGAGAAAGCGTGGGCGAAACCCGGGATGCTTTGCCGAGTAAGGGCAGCTACTAGTCTCCATCATCAGAAACTGATGCCAAGGGTGAACCTGTTGAACCGATTGGCTCAATATTTCAATCCAAACTTGATTTGATGAAGGAATGTGCTGATCGGGGCAGAAAATTGCGGCGTAAGCTAGCCGAAGGGCCACCATCAATCCCCGAATACGGCTATTTCGTCGGATACGCGTATATGCTTGTAGCCCGAGTGTTGGATACGTTGCCATCACATTCAATTAAGGATTAATGTTGGTTCCGTTACGGTCAAGTTGATCAAATGGATAGTGTTCAAAGCAGTGATGATGATGTTGATCATTTCTTCTGCCGGTCATCCTGACCGGCCGGAAGAGGGGTTATCAGACCCCCCTTCTGACTAAGGTCAGGATATCAATCTATCAGAGGTTTCGTAATACAGGGTCATCTTCCAACAAGATCCTAAATGCGGTGATTTTATTGATTTAAGATGCCTTCCGGCCCCTCAGTCATCCGAATACTAGATGGGATCCTGTGGAACTCAGACAATACAGACGTGCAATGAGACGACTCGGAGAATCAGGGCACGTCACACCACAGGAGAACTCAGAGGATCAGTGAGCGATGGGGGGCATATTCCCAAGAATTTCCAGAGGCGGCGATGTCAATCCATGTGTTGGGGGAAGAGGGGGGACTCACTGGGCTTCTCCCATACACTACCAAGGTCACAAGGCGTGCAATGAATCAGAACGAGAAATCCCTCGCTGGTATGCAATACTGCGACTAATTTAGAGTCAATTTTCCCAGGGCTCCAGGGAAAAAGCCGGGGAGGAAGCCCCGGAGGTGGCAAGATGGAAAGAAAGCCCGGGCCGGTAAAGGCCGACTTGTAAAGCTGTCTCGAGGCGGGCTTCGTCCAACCTCGCTCTTGTACAAAACATTTCCATGGATTGGATGAACAAAGTCTTGATGAAAAAAACACGGGTGAAGAACGTCTACTTATAAAATCCTCCGCTCCTCTCATTGTGCTCGTACGAACTCTGTACCGATGAGACCTCAATCAGCCTGCTTGGCTTGTCGGTAGGTATCCGTCCACATTGCACCTTTTCCTCCCCCTCACAGACATCTCACCGCTTGCAGGAATCGACAAAAGAAATGTTACTAGACCCGTCAAGGCACAAGCTGCACTTATTGCATGCAGCGAAACTTGAAGTGTTCTGTCAATCGTCAACCGTCAACCGGTTCAGTCCGCGGTCATAGCCTACGAACCTCTTATACATCGCCAGGGTAGCAGCACCGGCCATGTTTCGTCAGTGTTTATTCCCGGTCAAGCCTTGCACGAGAAGCTAGTAGACCTCTTTTTTTGATATATACACATCTCCTTTCCAAGCATATTTCATCAGGCATCCTTCAGAGCAGCCGTCAGAGATGGCTCCGTACCCAAGATCCTCTTCTTTGGAGTTATTGCTCTTTCTGCTCGGTTCTCATCACACCCTAGCCTCGCTGTTATTGATGTATGGGTTCGAGGTCGTCCTTATGCCAAAGAATCAGAGAAACCTCTCGACCTACACGAAATATCTTTGACAACTTTCCAGGTATGCATTCTATTGGCCGCCGACTTTGTGAATGATGGAGAGCCAAGCACATAGTCTATTTACTATGCCATCGCCTGTCGAATGGCTATCTTGGTAGATCTCCCAAATGCTCCAGTGATGACAAAATTCGAGCGAGAAGTAAATCGCAGAGGTATGTAAACTACAAGGATACCAAAAAGAATGCTGACATTTTCGCTCTATAGTCTGGTGGTCTTTGATTACCTCAGATACCTGGATATCTTCCGCTCTCTGCCTGCCTAGGGCAATCAAGTCAACCGAGGAGTTTCCACTACCAATGGAGGAATCAGCCTTCGCACAAATTAAGCCAGGTGACCTTGAAGATGTGGACCCCTCAATCGACATAACGTCAACTCCAGCAAAAGACCATTGTTTTTCGATGCTTGCTCATATGGTCAGACTTAACAGTCTCCTGAATGAGATCAACAATCTCTGTGTCACAGTTGTGGCTGAGCATCTAAACACAGAAACAGTCGAAAACCTAATACATCACCTA
The DNA here is from genome assembly GCA_002991585.1 of Ilyonectria mors-panacis. Taxonomy (NCBI): domain Eukaryota; kingdom Fungi; phylum Ascomycota; class Sordariomycetes; order Hypocreales; family Nectriaceae; genus Ilyonectria; species Ilyonectria mors-panacis. Next base: position 274,163 of record PPHJ01000106.1, on the reverse strand, counting down.
TCTATATCTCTCGACCATTGGGTATCTGATTTTCTATCTGAAATGCAGTACACCGAAGCCAACTTGAAATACTGGGCTGGCAAAGGCTTCGGGCGTATATTTATCAGCCTCCACATCAACTATAATCATGTTGGGCAACTTCTCTTTTACCAATTTCTGCATCTTAGCGAAAATATTGATCAACAAGTACCCCTCAATTCTGCCCAGATATACGCGAGAAAATGCAAAAACTACGCGGCAAATATTTGCAAAATTGTTTCCCAGGCAAAAGAGCAACCAGACACTAATATCCTATATTCTCTGCTCGGATATATTGCGATACTTGCTTTAACGACCTAACTGCACACGATGCTTTTTAGTCTCAATGACAACGAGATATCGATAGCCAAGTCTCGCCTTGAATCTAACTTCGAAACACTTACTATTCTTCATTCGTACTGGCCTGTTGTTTCTACCTCACTCACCAGGTTGAAAGTATTTCACAATGCCTGCCTGAAAAGCAGAAACAGTTCCTTTCTCCTAGATCAGTAGATACTGCAGTTTATGCTGGAGTTTTCTAAACCGATCGAGGAAAATAATGAGGAATTTGATACCCGGGATAGAGATAAATTAGCCCTTGATCGTTTAAGGTACTTGCTGAATACGTAGCCTTTGGTATATTTTAAGAACTTCCCCAGCGAACTGAATGTGTCATGCCCGTTTTTCCATTCCGTTGATCAGGACTCTGCAATGACAACCAGCCTCGTTAGGATATGTCGTTGAATAGTTCAATGATGTTGGCTGCGAAGTAATTAACTCAACCGGTTTAGTCCAGCGTTCGCAAAATGCACTGCCAAAGGTGGCGTTGGTTAGTTTCCAACTGACCTTATCAATCTCCAGCTGTCTTGCAATCCCAACCCGGCTAGCCTAATTGTTAAAAGCGTACCTGGCCAACAAAAAAGCAGAGGAACGCCCGCGGTGTGTCAGGACCTCTGTGTCCACCCGCCCGGACACACTATGAGTCAATAATAAGGAGGAAGTGGCTACACTAAGGTCAGAATCATCCAGATAGTCAATGGCACTATCAGTCTCTAATGGGCTAACAATAAAAGATATAATTCAATTCGGTTGCGCGTAGACCAGATATTTGCATTCATACTAGCAGTATTACAGTTGGAGGGAAATTGCTGGATTGATTAGAATAGACTTAGCTATGTTATAACTAGTAGCCTTTTGCAATGAGAAGAAGTCATGTATCACAACTGCAGGTGGGAAGGGAGCATAGAGAAGATCTTGATTTCTTAGTGAATGGATGGCCTGAAGGGCCGCCATAAGAGGGAAATGGGATACAGCAAAATGACGGTCTTTAGACCGAGGAAATGATAGTCATGAGGCCGGACACTAGGGATGCGGGTCATTGAGACCGGGCCCTAGAAGACCGTTATCAGCAGGTGTTTTGGTTCTGTGTGGAATGCAGGAAAAAAGCAAATATGTCTCAACAGCGGTCTTAGTAACCCTGTATGCGATATCATACATAGCAAAATTGAAGTTTGCACACGTCAGACTTCGATTAATTATACCAAAGACACCACAATGTATTTGATAAGTCAGTGGTAAATATAACGAGTGGTGACACTTTTTCCCCAGCCACGTCGTCTTCCTTTCTTTAAACTTAATTTTGTCAACCACATGTTCATGTTACTATCAGTTAAAGAGGCAAAGGTCAGTCCTACACTACAAGCACTTTAGGAAGACCCTCGATTGACTATATATGGCGATTATAAGATCGCCAAGGTCTCTGATTTTACGCTACGGTGCCGAGCATTTCGTCTCAACGTGACACCATGTCAAAATTATGCAAATTGACTACTCTAGAAGAACAAAATATTATCGAGTTCGACTCTTTTGATATCGAATTGCTCATGTTGCTTCTTCTTTTCGAGTAGCGACTGCAGAATGAAGGTTGCGGCGATGCGTCCGAAAATATCTTACTTTCAAGAAACCACCCGACGCTGCCAAAGATGTTGCTGACCCACGGCACACAGTCGCCTTCCTTCAACATCCCGAGATGTTCGCCAAAGGCGAGATCAGCCATGGTGTTGAAAGGAGTAAAATTGTACATGCCGACCACATCAACTGTTCTTGCTGGGTTCGCGGGTTGGATGTCATTTAGGCCCGACTATTTCCTTCATTTTGGATACTAGTAGGTCCAAATAGCCACTAATTAGAGGTCCCTGCTGCTTGAGAGCTCTATTGGAAAAAGCATGGAAAAAGATGCTACGCTATGGCGGCTGTGGGTCGGGTCATCAAGGATCGGTCCTTAAACGGAGTCATGTATTTACCGACACGATGCCCTTTGATGTCTTCCACACCCTCAAGTCTATGTAGCTCAAATTGCATGGCCCAACACGGACAGTTGGCCCATACCTTTCATCAAGGTGCACCTTCATGCGATGTAACTGTCCGTTATTGATATAATTAATACAGGAATGGAAGGCCAGAGCGTGGTGCCATGCCCCGGGATACCTGCGAACAGGATGAAGAAGATTATGTAGGTGATAATACATACCCTGTGTAGTATCAGCTGTACGCATTGATGGTGTGTAGCTAGCTGGCTAAGGTAAGGGAATTGGATGTTGTACGGGCCCCGACTGCCTAAGGCTATAGCTGCTGCCACAGGCGGCCGTGAGCTTCCTTCAACAATAATAAAAACAGCACTAAAGTCGGGTCTAATTTACTGTGGCGACTCACGCTACGGAGGCCTTGATCGAAACCAAATGTCCCCGACGGTGTAATTAACTAAACGAAGGCGGGAAAGGGGGGGACTTATGGTACACCGACCCGAAATACGGGGCATTGTACGGAGTACAGGAGAGAATCGCTGCGGGTAAAACGAATGCAGGTACTCCTTAGAGAACAGAGAGAGAAAAGTGGGAAAATCTGGCACTCCAGGCGGGCACAGAATACGAGTATTCGGGTACATGGAGAAGTGGGGTGGGTGGGCTAGATTAGCAACTAGGTGGAACGGTGGCCACGAGGCATACCTCGTAATATCCACAGAGGCTGCGGAGCGGCCGAAGCCTGTAGGGTGCAATTCATCAATCCAGCAACCAAGGCCCTCGCGGCTAGCGAGTGAACACACGTCAAGATCGGCTATGTTCCAACAGCAGCTAGGGAGTTGGCAGCTTCAATGTCTGGAGAGAGAGCCTAGTCAGCAATATCAATCGCTTGCTCCTCGCCTTTCTTGTGTGCGAATCCTTCATTCATTCACGGGGGAGGATTCAAATTGGAATCCGCGCGGCTTTTGCCATGGTGTCCCCGACAGGCTGCCAAGAGATAAGCTTAAAACTCGCGGCTGCATTAGTCTCGGGTTGGCAAGAGAGGGAGGAGGCTCATGTTGGCGCCCAAAGCAATGTACCTGACCCTTCTCGTATCCCGCATTGCGTATACAGGCCTTCCGGGTTGGTTTGCTGAGCCAGGAGACACTCGGATACGCTGTCAAGGCGCATATGACCAATGACCCGTGGGCGAGCCGCGAGTCAAGACCATGTAATCAGTCCATTCCCAGTGCTCAGGCCCCTCCCCGACCGCCCTTATATCTTCTTCGGTGCCGTCATTAATTAACCCTCGCCGTACATCTCAACACAAGCTGTCTGTTCGTCTTAGCCCTTCGGCTTAAACGAGAGCATTGCTAACCCACATCCTCCTGTCCCCAAGATGGCAAAACTCGAGCCGTACAGAGGAGACTATTACCTCTGGAAATATCTGCCTTCGATTCCAGCAGCAGCCATCTTCGCTGCGCTCTACTTCATCATTACGGCCGCGGTCGCATGGCGTATTTGGAAGACTCGATCATGGTTTTGCACCGTGTTTGCCCTGGGTGGCCTTTGTGAGTACCTCCAAGACCACACGTGTATCACTAGACTTGTTAACAATGGAAATATAGTCGAGATAATTGGCTACATAGCTCGGATCATGTCGCGCAATAACACGGCCAAGCTTATGCCATTCGCTATCCAGAACGCCTTCATTCTCCTCGCCCCGGTGCTGTTTGCAGCTTCGATCTATATGGTACTCTCTCGCATCATCAGCAGCGTTAACGGAGAAAGGCACTCCTTCATCATCCCCAGATGGTTAACAAGAATCTTTGTTACGGGCGACGTTCTCGCGTTGTCAATCCAAAGCAGCGCCGCAGGTATCATGATGATCAGCGATCTCGCGTCACTTGGCGAAGGCGTCGTGATTGGAGGCCTTGCGTTCCATATCGTCATCTTCGGTATTTTTGGGGTCACGGCGTCCCGCTTCCATATCAAGATGCGCCGAGATCCGATGGTGGGGAGTATCCCTGCGAGTCTTCAGTGGGAGCAGCTTTTGCGTATGCTCTACGCTTCAAGTGCCCTGATTATGGCACGATCCATCTTCCGTATCATCGAGTTCATTATGGGCCATGATGGTTATCTACTGACTACGGAGTGGCCGCTCTACGTTTTTGACGCCGTACCCATGTTTACGGTCATGGTAATATTCTGGAAGTGGTTCCCGTCAGCTGTCCAAAAGTCCAACGTTGACGGCTACAATGATAGACAAGTTGAACTGATTGCTCCAATGGGTAATACTTCCCAGATGCTTGAGCAGGTTGACACCGGCAAACGAGAGGAGGTATAAAGGCAGCGGCGGAAACACAATTTGTAGCGACGGGTGATTTAGCACATCAAGTTCGTGGCTGTGGAGGGCAATGATTAAAACCATGCAGACTTTCAGCAGCCAGAACGATTCTTCATGTGTTCCTTCATGCCGAAAGGTAGATATCCAGAAGTAGCCAGATAGTCGCCAGTGAGTTTCGGAAACTTATAGGGAAACTCTAGCTCAACGAGAACCAGAAATCTTTTATTGTACTACGTAAACAAGATCCCAATAATTTCTCATCCCAACTGTCACTATGATTACTACAGAAATAACTACATTTATTATACTCGTCGCCGAAGAACTTGGCTCGAGAAGCACTGTGATCCTTACAAGACCAACAACTTGCGACTGTCGCATCCCCACAGTCCTGTTCAAAATAAGCCTTCTGCGGAAAAGGACATAGAATACGGCTCCAGGCTTTTCCTTCTGAGTCACTGAAGCTAATAGGAGAACTGGTCGGCGCTGTCCCATTCTCCACCCAATTGCGCAGTTGTTCGAATATGGCGATCGGCTGGCCGCCTCTGCCGCCAAAGCAATGGCCAAGCCCGGGGACTTCAAAGTATCGGTAAAAGCTTTGGGCGTCTGGGTCCAGCGATGTCACAGCCTTGTAGTATGCCTCAGTGCTTTTGGCTGGGATGACGTTGTCGTCCTACACCAAGAGAATTAGCAAGTAGACTGCGGGAAATCGTCTATTCCCCTATCAAAGGGGCGAAGTTAGGTTACTTACAAGACCGTGGAAAGTGATCATCTTCCCTCCAGCAGCTCGGAAATCTGATAAGTCCGGATCATATGTGCTGATGAATGACTCGAACTCTTGATGCCCGGCGTTGATCAAGGCATCGAATGTCTCATGCGTAAGATTTCCAATTTCAAAATTCGAGTCCTTTGCCACAAATAGCCGCAGCCACTGTCTGCCAATGACATTAGGCTGGCTAACGCAGTTGCCACCGCTCGAGCAGTTCGTAGTTGCAATGCCGGGTTGGTAAGACATGGAGCCAGTGAGGTCAGAGCCAGGGTTAAAGCCGTACCAGATTTGCTTCCCCGAGGCGGATACAGGGCCTTGCCAGGTTGCGTTCACTACAGAGGCTGCAGTAGAGCTGATTTGGATCTCGCTTCTGGTCTGCGAGCAGTATGTAGTTGTTCCGACGAGCTGGAAGGGATCGAAGGTGGCCAGACAGCTCTCGACATCCGCTATCAAACCATCAACAACATTATCTAGCTTATCGCAGGTCGATATCGCAGCTTGCGTGATTGCATCCAGCTCACAGCCATACGGGGTATTCACCCATCATGTTCATTATTTGCTGCGGCCAGAATATACTCGCTGTGAGCTTGGGAATTTCGAGAGCTGGTGCCCCGGCGGCGATGCCATCATACGCGGTTGGGTAGCGCTGTGCGAGCATCAGACCCTGGCGTCCGCCTTGGGAGCATCCGTTCCAATAGGAATACAACGGAGCCCTGTCGTAGAAGGCTTTGATGACGTCTTTGCTGATTATAGCCTATGGATTGTTAGTAGGACGACGACGCTGCAGGGTGAAAGGGAAGTCCACCTGGTCGTTGAGAGACGTAGATCCCAGGTTCCGCAGCTTTTGCACATCGACCTGTCCAGGGGCCAAAAGAACCCAAGAACTCATATCCTCTGGGTCTGAATCGGGTCCAAGCCCGGCGTCTGTTGTGCTTGTGGCGTATCCTTCTGCGAGAGCACCAGCCATTGTGGCATACGAGAGAAAAAATCGACCAGCAGCGAATCCCCCGCCGCCAGCGGCATAAAACCTCTCATTCCATCCGTCGACAGGAAGCCAGACCTCAACATTTATTCGGTCGTCAGTGCCTGGATGCGTATATGTGACGGTGACGTTGCAAAAAGTGAGGTTTTCCGCATCCACAGAAGGCTGTGTAAATCTATAAGCAGAGGGGACATTCGTGCTGAAACTTGTGATAGGTGTAGCCTCGATAGAGAGGATTTCAGTGCCGAGTACCACCGGTGGTGTTGCGAACGTGCTTGGTGCACAGGCATTGATGAGAGACAAGGCATTCATCTTCTACACGTTGCTATGGGTAACATAAATTGACCTCCGTATCTGCGTAGACTGCTGTGGGTAATCCTGTTATTTAAGCCGTTATATTGCCCTGGGGTTGCCAGTGAACTCTTCAAGGCGGCGTGCATGTCAACGAAAATATCACCAATAGCAATACTCGTAATTTGCTATCTTCTTGGGAACGCGTGTGGCTCTGGATACTCGTATTCCAGGCCAAGATAATACTCGTATCCGGGTTTTGAGGCTTTGGCGCGGAATTTGAATACGAGTACTTAGGGAACACGCACGTGGCAGATGATGGTCTGAGATAGCATTAATCGACCCTGGTTCGCAACTCCCCGCGCCGGTGCTATTTTTATCAACGACGATTGGAAACTGAGACCATGCTCCACCCAAGCGAATACGTGTATTGCAAAACATTGCGAATCAACCACGCTTTGAAAGCGGAGGGTTATTAAAGATCCTAGAATTAGAATCGCTTTAGCTCTGTATTATATTAAGATACATTTCCGCGTCCCGTCACTCCCTCCACTCTGCATACTATTCAACTCGCTCAGGCACAACCCTTCCAATCTGTCCTTATCTTGCCACCCTCACTACGTTTGTCGACTCTTCTCCTTCCTCCAAATCCGAATTCTTTCCAACTATTACCGAATCAGCTAAGACTGAAGGAGAGATGGGAAATTCTTCTTTGTTAGATCCCGTGGACGGAGTTGAGCCCACCAAAGGTGGCTACTACCTGTGGCGCTATGCCCCTAACAAGGGAGCTGCAGCGCTCTTCCTCATCCTCTTCCTAGCCTCCTTTTTCTACATTTGTTGGAGAATCTATAAGACACGTGCCCGCTTCTGCATTGTGTTTGCAGTCGGATGTTTCTGTAAGCGACCTATGGCATATGCAATGTGTACACTTGTTAATCCTCTATATTAGTTGAAGTGGTGGGTTATGGAGCCCGCATATCCGCCGCCAATCAAACCGGTCGCATTATGACCTATGCTATTCAAAGCATGTATATTCTGGTCGCACCGGCTCTCTTTGCAGCATCGATATACATGACCCTGGGCAGAATAATCATCAGCGTCCGTGGCGAGAAATATTCCTTGATTAGACCGACAAGATTGACAAAGACGTTTGTTACCGGAGACATCCTGTCGTTCATGGTCCAGGGTGGTGCCGCAGGTATGATGGTAATCCAGAACGCTACTCTTGCTAAATGGGGTGAGAGACTTGTAATGGTTGGTCTTATTGTTCAAGTCCTCTTATTTGGCCTATTTGCAGCTATTGCAGTAGTCTTCCACCACAGATTGAGAAGATCTGGTACGGCTGACTCGTTCAATGAATTGATCCCTTGGGAGTCAACCTTATATATGCTATATATGGTCAGCGCCTTGATCATGATTCGATCAATCTTCAGAGTGGTTGAATATGCCCAGGGTCAAACCGGTTATTGTCTGAGTCATGAGTGGACAATGTATGTCTTTGATTCGCTTCTGATGTTTATGGTTGCGGTCTTGTTTTCATGGAGATTTCCAAGTGGGCTGAAGCCAAGAGAATTTATTCCGGTTTGAAGACATGAGGGATTCTAGTGTCACAAAACGCGATTTCATTTAGTTTTGTTAGACCTAATTAGATTTAGATGATATAGACACTGGTTTAATTACGGGCTCCAAAGTGAATTAAAGGGAAGAAAGAAATTACTGTATCTGAAAATGTCCAGAAGCCTCCGTAAAGTTGTTCCGTGAGAGACCTGGAGACGGGCACTTTAGACTTCAGGCTCTGAAATCAGATATTCTTTCCTGCATTATTTATCCTTTTATCGTGATGTGTGGGAGAAGTTAAGTAAACCCTAGGCTACTGTAAAACAGCAACTGAATCATTATACGTTCTCTAGCAGGTATATAGAGAGGTTAATAGCTAATTGATAATATAGTACTAAAGTTCGTATTTAAAAACACACTTACAATCTCCAACTAAATGAGGTACGAAATAGCTATTAACAGTTAATCTACTTCCCTTACTTATATAATAGGGCTAGCAATTAAAAAAGCCACTAATAATCCTAAAATATGTAACAAGTAATATAAGCCAATTACTCTATTTTACCCTCTTAATAAACCTACTTCACTCTGCATCAACAATAGAATCTATCCCTAACTTAACAACTAAAGCCACATTGGGTATAATATCAAGTATTTAATCCTAGAGCCAGCTCTATATAACTGATATCTTATGCACTCTTTGGCCTCCTATTGTATAATAGATCCCCTAATTTAGTATGCCAGTTCCTGTAGAGAAGCAGCCTGTATAAACACGGCGTTTGTAGCCGGTGTGTAAGGCTGTCCGGGCGTTATTATTAACAGACCTATATTCTGTGTCTGAATCGGCATCAGTGGTTGGGTATTGTAAAATTGCTGTAGAGGATTCGGCATAAATACAGCGGCGCTCTGCTGAGGTTAGTTGTCTATAGCCGCCTTCTTTATCACTTCATTAACAGCGCACTGTATTTATCGTTTCTATTCTTCCTCTTGGCGCCTCTGCGCCTCAACCTCCTGCTCTATCTCAATATCGTATTAAGATAATATAATTGCGTGCTTCCCCTCGATGAGGGAACCTAATATTTGAATTTACTGCATTTTCGTTGTGCACGTCACAATTGCTAAGGCCCAAGTTTGGGTTTCAAGCTGCTTTTTTTCTATCTGCCGGAATCCTGTCTAACTTTTTCGCTAAGCTGCAGCCATTCTAACCTTGATGTCTAAAGAGAGTCACAAATCCAACAACCCAACCTAACGCCCCAAGATCCCCAACGCCTATGTTGACCCTTATCCGAATCCGCCCTCTAGCCAGCGCCCTAGCTGGCTATCATCCGCACCACCTCCACGCAACACAAAAGCTCTTCGAACCAAAGGTCAAATACCTCTCTGCTGATACTGTCAACGAAGTCTTTCTCCTTCTGGATTAGCTTTCCGGTTTTAAAGGCTTTAGTGAATATTAATAGAGCAGTTTTCTCTATTTAGATAAATAATAGATTAATATAAGTAATTTAATTTTTCTATAAATTTAATCTATTAGTATTATTTAGAAAGAGATTATAGCTAACAATAGCTAATATAATCTTCTATTAAATATTTAGTAAATAGGCTCTATTTAAAGAGAATTTTAATAGATTAAAAAGTTTATAGTTTTAAAAAAATTAGTAATATATAAAGTATTTTATTTTTTTCTATTTTATTTTTAATATTATATTAATATTTAATATTATATAAATATAAAAGGTAATTAGTATATTTTAAGTTTCTATTAGTATTAAATTATAAGATTTAATAGATAATTAAAATAGCTATAATAAAAGTTAAAGAAATTAAATAATTATTAAAAGGAAAGTTAGTTTTTTAATAATAAAAAATATTTTTTTTATATTTTATTATTTAAAATAAGATTACTATTTTAAAGTTATTATCTATAGATAGTAAGATTATTAATTATAAATAATAAGATTATTAACTATAAATAGTAGGATTAAAATTAAAAGAATTAAATTCAAATTTAAAGTAAAAATTAATATATAATAATTTTATTATTTAGTTATTATTTTTCTATTATTAAATATAATACTAACTATTTATTTTTATTATTTAAAAATACTATATAGTTTTAATCTATTTAATAATATTAAATAAAATTTAAAAAAAAAACTAAATAATAGCTTTTATATATTTTTATTTAATATATAATTACTCTTTAGTTATTAGTTTTATATTTATAGTTTAAGTTATTAAGTTTATTATATAAATTTATTATTTATTTTACTTAATAAATAAGATAGTAATATCTTACTATATCTATTTACGTTATAAGTAGTAAAATAGTAATATTTTAATATTAAAGATTTATAATATTAATAAATAAGAAAATATAAAGATATATTACTTTAGAGTTTACTATAAAACTTTCTATTTATAATTAAAAATAATTTTTCTCTTAATATATAATAAAGTATAAAGTACTATTTAAATTATTAATACCTCTATATATTAAACTAATAGTCTATTTTTAATAGATATTTAAAATAAGAAGTTTATATAGAGTTAATAATATCTAAAGTGCTATTACTACTATAATATTAATTAAAGCTTTAAAATATTAAACAGCTATATATAGATAAAATACTATACTATATAATAGCTAATTATAAATATTATATATAATTTTACTATAATTTAAAAGCTAAATATTAAAATCTTTAGTTAAAAGAAATTCTTTACTTTTTAATTAGTTATATAAAATCTTTTATATAAAACTTACTATATTTTTATACTATTTTTTACAGCTGCTAGCTATTTACTTTAAAAGTAAATAATATAATATATTATAATTAATATCTATAAGTTATAAGTATACTATTTAACTTAATATAAAAGTAAGACTATAAATATAATAATTACTATTCTTAATTTATTAATTACTAAAATAGTTACTTTTTAAATATCTACTTAGCTTTATTCTCAGTCTATTTAATAAAGTAGTATTAATACTACTTATACTAAAATATAGAGTAAATTAATTCTTAAATTCTAATTCTGTTAATTTTAATAATTATAGTATTATATAGAAATATAGTTTATAAGATATAATACTAACTATTTGTTTTTATTATTTGAAATTACTATATAGCTTTAATTTATCTAATAATATTAAGTAAAGCTAAAAAGAAAAATAGAAATATAGTATAATTATCTCCCTATTTTCTAATATTTTATTTTATAGAAAACTATTTAATATTAGTATAATAACTGTTAAATAAGTTACTGCTCTATATTATCTTACTATAGTTCTGCCTTACTAGCTTTACTACTTATTATTAGTTTATTCTCACTAATAGTTCTATTTGTTATATTAGGCCTTTATATATATACTAGTGAACAGATTCAATAGTTACCTTAACAGCTGCTCTAGGGCGGCCTGCTCTGGAGTAGTAGCATCGGGATTCTTCGGCGGCCGGCAACAACTGGAACTACAAGCTACAGTTGAAGATTTTGGGTTTTCTGGTGAATTCTGGGTAGGTACGGAGGAGGCAGAGGTTTTGGGAGATGTTGAAGATTCCTGAGGAGCAAATTTGACACCGAGGTCCCAGCGCCCCCGTGAATTGTTCTGGAACCGATTTTCCAGCCGGAGCCCACCCCTTGGCGGTTCAAATACCGCCTGTTCCAGTTCTACTATCTATGTATGTGCTACGGTATCATGCACTAGAGATGAGACTTCAGCACAAGTCGTTCTTCATCGATGGTCTCGCGCTGGCTGGACCTTTGTCAGCGCGTTCACCAGACGAACAAGCGCCAGAAAATTTGTATCATTGCAGAGTCAGTCTGTTCTTGGGTAGCAAAAATACTCTCCGACTTGCTCTCGAGCCAGGCTGAATGGTGGTGCTCAACAATGTCGAAGGGGGGGTCACGACCAGGAGTATTGCCACTGTCCAATGTGAGGCGTCGTTAGTCGCCTTCGTGGCAGGAAGAGTTGTCAATACATCCTACTATGTAATCACTACCGCGCAGCGCCCAGTCCCAAAGCAGCTTGGCACAAAAGCTTAGCTCTGCACCCACACGACAATCACCAAATAGGAACGAACGTACACGCTGAGCGGCAGGAGAAGGAGGGACAAGCTGGCGAGTCCGGTCAGGTGTCGCAACGAGAGGACCGCAGCCCTCGGGCGGAGCGTCGTCGGACATCTCGAGATCGGAGCTACAGTCAGACTCGAACGAAGGAAAATCATCATCAGCCCAGCACCAGATCGAGTCACAGGTATCGTGGAATTGCAACACAGCGAAGTCGGATCGCAAGTGGGGAAAGGAAGCTAGGTAGACTAACAGCTAAACAACCGTGAGTAGCTATACACGTAAGGAGCTGAGGATCGGGGAGAGGGGGCAGACTTCTTTTATGCCTTATTTAATTAAAATATTTAAAATAGTTTATTATTATTATTATTATTATTATTATTATTATTATTATTATTATTATTATTATTATATTATTATTATTATTATTATTATTATTATTATTATTATTATTATTATTATTATTATTATTATTATTATTATTATATTATTATTATTATTATTATTATTATTATTATTATTATTATTATTATTATTATTATTATTATTATTATTATTATTATTATTATTATTATTATTATTATTATTATTATTATTATTATTATTATTATTATTATTATTATTATTATTATTATTATTATTATTATTATTATTATTATTATTATTATTATTATTATTATTATTATTATTATTATTATTATTATTATAAAGATATCTACTTAAAATACCTATAAAATCTTCTAGAGGTAAGATAATATACTAAACTAATATTAATAGCTAAAAAAAACCTAAGTATTCTTTTTATATTTTTTTTTAGCTTTACTTAATATTATTAGATAAATTAAAGCTGTCTAGTATTTTTTAAATAATAAAGATAAACAGTTAGTACTATACTTAATAATAGAAGAAACAGTAGCTAAATAATAAGATTATTACTAGAGTTTAAAATACCTATAGGTACCTATATATAGGTCGGTCTATAGATACACATTTTAATTTTTAGGCTTAGCTAGCTATCTATAGGTACTATAGTTAAATTTAAAGCCTAAAAACAGCTAACTAATATTTATTTTAATATAAAAATAATTTAAAAAATATATATAAATAGAAAGATAAAAAGATATTGTAATTTAAATAATAAGTATAATAAAAGGGGTTTTTTAAATATATTTATTATTTTATTTATTTTATTTTATTTTTAAAATAGATATTTCTAGCTACTTATAGATACCTATAGATACCTAATTTTAAACCCTAATTATTACACACTAATCTTTATATAACAGTTAAATTTAATCTTAAAGTATAAAATAAATTTAAATATAAAATTGTAAGGATGTGCGCTAGCCTGAGGGCTTGCCGAGGGCTCGCTGCGCTGCAGCGCAGGACCTCCCTTATAACCTGTTGTGCGGCACGATTGAGTAATGTGGTTTACTTGAATTGGTTGATCTTTTTGGCGCAGCCGGGAGATCTATTGCAAGGTTGGGCATGCCGCCCCAACCCTTACAATTATTCAAGTACGCATTGGGTCCACTAGCTGTGCAGAAGGTTGGGAGTTCGAACCGCGGTTCGAATCCTGGAAAAGATCCTTGTGACTGCGATAGGCTAGAGGGCTCACAGGGGCCTAGCCCCTGGGGGTTGACAACAGTGGTTATCCTTATAGGCTGGAGGACCAGCTTAGTCCCACTAGCACACACGTACGGGTAGGGTTCCTTGAGCTGTGGCGTTAGTGGCCCTACACACAGTCTGCAAGAAGAGGCTCCGTGCGCCTGAAGCATAAGAGGCTCCGTGCGCCTGAAGCATAAGAGGTCCGCTACACCTACTGATAAGTAAGCAGCCCGGGACGTGCTGTTAGAGAGGGGGGGATAATTGTAAGGATGTGCGCTAGCCTGAGGGCTTGCCGAGGGCTCGCTGCGCTGCAGCGCAGGACCTCCCTTATAACCTGTTGTGCGGCACGATTGAGTAATGTGGTTTACTTGAATTGGTTGATCTTTTTGGCGCAGCCGGGAGATCTATTGCAAGGTTGGGCATGCCGCCCCAACCCTTACAAAAATATATAATTTAATAAATTAAAATATTATAATAAGCAATATAGATTACAGTTTAATAATAGTAGAATAATAAATTTAATATAACTAAATATATTAATAGCTAGTAAGGCTATCTATCTATAAAAGTACTAAATAAGTATCTATATACTAGATAGCAATTAGATAGTCTTAGTGGTCCTATTGTAATACTTATTAATAAGACTGAAAAGTCTTATTGATAAGAGTCGTAAGTAGAGTACTGATACTTGGCGTGTCTGCATGACGGGTTGTGCCAATGGGCGTATGGAAAAAGTAGGTATGTTATGGTTCTGCCGGTTGTGACCGCCTGGTCTCAACCTGGGCCGTGACACTGTGCCTTAAGCTTTAATTTAACCCTTCTGACTTCAATCCTGCTGCACCTAAGTGCCGAGATACAGAGGTTAGAGTAAAGGTTGAAGCCGGAAGGCTGTAGCTAAAGCTTTAGTCTACCTAGATTGAAGCTGGTGTTGTGATTGCTGTTAGTTGTAATAGCTATACCTGCTGCAAGATCTGAGCTAGCATTACAGCAGGTATAAGGGCTGCAGCAGTATTGTTAGCCCCCTTAAGCTGTGCTGCTTCCCTGCTGCTATTGCAGCTGCCCAGATGGTCAGGGCAATAGGCTTTAATTGTGGCCGGAGCCCTTGGGCTGTAGCTGCTGCATAAAGAAAGTCAACCCTCTCAATCCTTCCTTTGTTACGCTGTTACTACCCAGAGGAGCACCAGCGCCTGCAGCAGCCAAAATTTGGTGGGCCTGTAAAAGTTTTCCCCACCAGTGCTAACAGCCGCTAATCAGGAAAAGTTTTTACAGGAGAGAGTTGTGGTTGGCTGTTGGTTCTCTAGACTTGCGCCTCGTCCAACACAGATCATCTTCATTAAGGTTTGTGTAACGCACACAACCCCACCAAGACCCTCATTAAGGTGAATCACATGTAATGATGCCCGTATTATACGGGTTTAATAATAGTTTGAACGTTAAAGGGTGTCAAGTCAGAAATTTGGGGACCTGGAAAGCTATCATACTTGCAGGAGAGTTAACAATGGTGTGGTAGCTGGGACTCGCCTATACCTTTGCACATATTGACATGGCTAGCTTGAGAGCAGCCTAGGTATATAAGGCGACAAGCAGCTTCATGGTTGGGGTAATTCAGTGCATTAGCATCACACTTCTAATTCCTATCCTCTCCACTTCAAATATCCCGTATCCAACACCCGCGCTTGTCTCCCCTTGGATTTAATGCGTGCACAATGAGCTCGGAAGCCGATACAGCTCCCTCCAATATGGAGAAGGAACCCGATTTTACCTCTTCTCCTAGCCACTCTACGGTAATAAATGAGGGTACTGTGCCTAAAAATCGAATCGATGACGTCACGAGGGAGGAGAAAGACGCAAGAATTGACGGCCCAACGAAACAAACCATCACCAATGGCGACAACTCCAATAACAACAGACAATACGAGTATCCGACAGGCATTCGTCTGTTCTTCGTGACGGCATCCCTGGTTCTAAGCGTCTTTCTCGTCGTCCTCGACATGACCATCGTGGCTACAGCCATACCCAAGATCACTGACGAATTCCGCAAACTGAACGACATCTCTTGGTATGGTTCGGCCTTTTTTATGTGTGTTGCTGCCTTCCAGTCAACATGTGAGTATCTCGGTTTCCATATTTTTCATCATTTTGAAAACAGAACATCACTTGCGGCATATACTAACTACGAACAGGGGGGAAGGTATATAAATACTTTCGACTTAAGATCGGCATTTTGATATCGATACTCATATTCGAGATCGGTTCTCTTATCTGTGGAGTCGCTCCAAGTAGCGCAGTGCTAATCGTAGGCCGTGCCATTGCCGGCGTTGGCAGCGCGGGCATCTCTTCGGGGGCTTACACCATTATCGGCTTCAGCGCTCGCCCAGCACGACGTCCGATCCTCACTGCCATTCTGGGGGCAACTTACGGTGTTGCTGCAGTTGTAGCACCATTGATAGGTTGGTCTGTTTGCTTATTAGATGGTCTTTATCTTGCGAAACACGAAAGAGCACTTAGAGCTGATCTTCGCAAACCAGGTGGTGCATTCACCGATCTCGTAAGCTGGCGATGGTGCTTCTACATTAATCTACCGATTGGAGGCATGTCGGCTGCCATCATACTCTTATACTTTTCTACACCACCTCAGGCCATTCCAACCCCTGCGTCGCCCCGAGAGAAGTTTCTACAAATGGATTCCTCTAGGTACGGTTCTAATCATGGGAGGCACTATATCACTCCTTCTAGCTTTTCAATGGGCAGATGTCAAATATCCCTGGGATTCCAGCCAAGTGATTGGACTCTTCATAGGCGCTGTGCTCATACTTGGGGCATTCGTGGTGCTCGAACGGTTCCAAGGCGAACGATCAATGATGGCACCTCGTCTGATAAAGGACCGGACGCTCTACATTTCATCTATCTTTGCCTTCTTCTTTGCTGGCTCATATTTTATTCTGATCTACTATCTCCCCATATACTTTCAGTCAGTCGATAATATCTCGCCCACAATGTCTGGCGTTCGCAACATACCACTTATTCTTGGGGTGACTATTGGTACTATCACGTCAGGCGTTTTTATCTCAAAAACCGGAATTTACACGCCTATTTTAATCGTTAGCGCAGCAATTGCAACAGTTGCAGCAGGTCTGATCTACACTTTCGATATTGGAACCAGTAGCGGTAAATGGATTGGCTACCAGGTCCTCGCTGGACTTGCATGGGGTTCGGGATTCCAAGTTCCCATGATCGCCACTCAGGGGACATCACATATGTCCGACTTATCTTCAAAGACCGCTATCCTACTTTGTAAGTCCCTGAACTCTCTTTTCTTTAGATATCCTCTCTTATCTCATCGAACTTGAGATTAACCACTTCAGATAGTTTTCCTAACAGCAGGAGGCGCTTTCCTTGTTGGTAAGCATACCCTTTGTTCCGTTTCTCTGGGTCTTTTGCAATATATTGAAGTGGGAGGAGGAAACCATAAACCTGCCAGAGAGTCAATTGGTCTCGGGGTTAACCAAGAAGACATTGGATACTCCGGCAACATAGCCCTATTCAAGATCTCCTCCGCTAACTATGGGCTTTTGTAGCCTCTGCCCAAGCCGGGTTTGTTCAAACGATGCTGAAGCAGATGCAAGAGATAGCGCCCCAAGTCTCGCAGTCCCAGCTTATCCGCACTGGTGCAACAGATATCCGGCATGTTTTTGACGCAACTGAGATTCCATTCGTCATTCAGGCGTATATGGGCGGACTGAAAGTTGCGTTTGCACTTGTAATTGCTTCAGCTGGCATCGCATTGATTGTGAGCTTGGGGTCAAAATGGAGGAGGTTGGATATAGAAACCTTGACGGGTATTGAGTCTTGAGCGAATTCTTAAAATGCCATGGGAGATAAAGAAATTGAATTTCTAGTTTTATTTATTGTAGTATTAATACTACTTTAATCTAGCTTAGTATCGCGACCTATATCCAGCCAATACAGCCACAGGGCACTCAGTGCTGGCAGTAAACTAATACCCACAATTTTCACCCAACCACATTAGGATCATAGAATCACTTACACAATCTGTTGGATCCGTTACGGTCAATTTCATCAAATGGATAGTGTTTAAAGCAGGGATGATGATGTTGATGATTGCTTGTGCCGGTTATCCGGACCGGCTGGAAGAGGGGTTATTAGACCCTCCTTCTGACTAAGGTTAGGATATCGATCTATTAGAGGTTTCGTAATACAGGGTTACAATCCAATATACCCCTCCAGCTGAAGCTGGGTTGGCTGAAGCTGCTATCTTTATATCTTTAGATCTTCTTCTATTAGTTTCTTTAGCTTTTTTTATTTCAGTTAGTCTGAGATATTAATTAAGTCTAGCTATTTAATTAATCTTTAAAAGGTTAAACTGCTAATTATTTTTATAAATCTATTTATAATTATTTTCTCTATATTAATATAGTTTATTTATATTCTATTTTTTAAGCTTTTTATTTTAATTAATAATTATAAATATTAATATATTATAGTTTAATTTATAGCTTATAAAACTTTTTATAGATATATTAAATTATTTATTAATTATTATATTAAATATAGATTTTTTTTAATTGGATTTTTAGCTTTTTAATTAATTAGAAAATAAATATAATCTTTCTAACTATTTAAAATAAAATTAGTAATTTAATTTTAATTATTAATATTATAATTATAGTTTATTTATTAACTTTCTATTTAATTATCTTTTTAAATAGTTTTATAATATAAATTTAAACGCTTTTTTAATTGGAATTATTTATATAGAAGATATTACTAGCTATAAGAAAATTATTATTTTAGCTAAATTAAAAAATTAAATTATTAATTTTCAAAAGATATAGTAAAATTCTATTAATAATATAGTAATATTCTAATTTTAAATTTAAATTAAATCTAATTAACTAAAAAATTATAAATACTATATCTAGCTAAATTATAATAACTATATAAAGAATTAATTTAATTTTCTATTAGTATTATTAAATTAATAAAATTAAAATTTATTATTTATATAACTAAAAGCTTTTTTTATTAGAGCTTTATACTATTAATTTAAATTATTTATAAAATTAAGAATTTTAATTAAATATAAAAATTAAATTAATTAAATTAATTTTTTCTTTTAATTTTAAATAATTTTAAATTTTTAAAACTATTAAAAATTCTATTTACTAATTAAGTTATAATAGATTTTAAAGTTTATAATAGCTTTTTAAATATCTTAATATTTATTTTTTTAATAAATAAAGATAATATTATTAATATAGTAAAAAAAAAAGAATTTATTCTTTATTATATATTTATTACAAACTGAGCTTAAGTTGCAGACTCAAGCTATACCCAGTTCCAGCTATAAGTACAGCTAGATAACTTAACTTACAGTTAAGTTATTACTTTTCCTTTTATCTTAGCAGCTAGAGAATTATTACCCTATAGAAAGATTATAGCACTAGCTGCCACTTTAGCCCCTTTAGGGCTAACCTCTTATAGTATAACTTAACTACTCTAATAGATTATAAGTTTAATTCCCTATATTAGCATATAGATTAGCAGGCTTAACTTAAGCTTATAGACCTCTATAGTTTGAGGGGTTTATAACTTATAGAGCCTCTTTTATAAAGAAGGAGGAATCTATTACAGACTGAGCCTAAGTTGTAAATTCAGGCTATATCTAGTTCTAGCTATAGATACAGCTAGATAACTTAATTTACAGTTAAGTTATTATTTTTCCTTTTATCTTAGCGGCTAAAGAATTACTATTTGATAGAAATATTATAGTACTAGCTGCTACTTTAGCCTCTCTAGAGCTAATTTCTTATATATTTCTTTAATTTATAGATATAGATCTATATATAATTAAGAGTTTATTTTCTTAGGGTTTTAAAGTTATATTTTAATTTATTTTAATTTATAACTTTATTTTTCTATAATTTTATAAGTAGTTTTATTCTATTAATAAAAAAACCTAATATTTAAATTTACTGTATTTTTATTATATATATTATAATTAATAAAGTTTAAATTGAAGTTTTAAACTGCTTTTTTTCTCTCTTTATTAGAATTCTATTTCACTTCTTTATTAAATTATAGCTATTTTAATCTTAATGTTTAAAGTTATAAATTCTATAATTTAATTTAATACTCTAAGATTTTTAATATCTATATTAACCTATTTAAGTTATTTAAATTTACTCTCTTTAATATTCTAATTCGCTATTATTTACACTATCTCTATATAGTATAAAAGCTTTTTATATTAAAGTTTAAAAGTCTTTCTACTTACTTTATTAATAAACTTTCAGTTTTTGTTATTTTAATTACTGTTTTTAAAAACTTTAGCTAAATTTAATAGAGTAATTTTCTTTATTTATATAAAGCTAAAATTAATACTAATAATTCTATTTTCTTATAAATTAATTTTATTACTATTATTTAAAAATAAATTATATCTAAAAATAGCTAATATAATCTATTAATTTATATTTAGTTATAATATATAGTAAAATAAATAGTTTAAAAGACTATATTTTTTTAAGGAATTTTTAATATATTTTATATTTTACTCTTTTTATATTATTTTTAGAATTATAAAGATATTTAATACTATATTAATATTCAGTTTTATATTATTAAAATATTAAGTTAATTTTATAAAAAGCTTTATAAATAATTACTATAATAGAAGTTAAAATTAAATAATTATTAAAAGGAAAGTTAGCTTTTTAATAATAGAAGATATTAGTTTTTTTTATATTTTATTACTTAAAATAAAATAACTATTTTAAGATTATTACCTATAAATAGTAAAGTTAAAATTAAAAGAATTAAATTAAAACTTAAGAAAAAAATTAATATATAATAATCTTATTATTTAACTACTATTTCTTTTATTATTAAATATAAACTAACTATTTATTTTTATTATTTAAAAATACTATATAGTTTTAATCTATTTAATAATATTAAGTAAACCTAAAAAGAAAAAAAAACTAAATAAGTAGTTTTATTTTAATTTATTTAAATTAAATCTCTGTTAAATAATTCTTTAAATTCTAATAGTATTATAATAGCTATAATAGCTAATTTTAATAAATAGTTTTAAGTTTTTTTAATAGCTATTATAGCTTAACTTTATTAATAATCTTTTTATTAAAAGTATTAATTAAATTTAACTAGTTTTTTAATATTAAAAGTAGCTTTTTAAATATTAAACTATTTAACTTTAAGAACTTTAAAGTTTTTAGAATTTTACTTACTTTTAAATAAATTTAAAGTATTTTAAATTATTAATATTAAAAGTATAGCTAATAGTAAAAATATAGAAGTTAAATAGACTTTATTATAAAAGCTAAAAGTATAAAATTAACTACCTTTTAAAACTTTATATTCTTTTTTTAATTTTCTTTAAGATTCTTTTTTAACTAAATATATAATAGTCAATTTAATTCTTTCTTATTAATATATAATAAATTATTCTATAAGTAATTAATATCTTTATTAAATTAGTTATTTTTATTAAAAAATAATATCTTTAGTAATGATAACTTTTTTAATAGCTAAATTTTAAATTTAATAGATATTAATTAACTAATATTCTATAAGATAGCTAATTTTAATATAGAAATTTAACTACTACTATTTATTTTATCTTTTTAAAATATTTTAAGATAAAATAAATATTTTAAATTTATAAATTTATAGGTAATTAAAATAAGAAACTTTACTTTTCTAACTGTAATTATTCTATTAAGTAATTACTATATAAATTAAATATAAAAAGTTTTCTAATTATTAATCTCTTTAGAAATTTAATTATAAAAATAGATAGTTTAGTAGCAGAAAGAGATAGAAATAACACCTAACTTATTAACCTACCCTAGAGGAAATACTTTAGTGATTATTATATAGGCATTTTAGCCGGTTAGCCTAAAGCTGCACCAGATTATATATATAAGGTTGAGTTAACCTAAGGCTTATATCTCCTAATAGGGAAGTATCTAATAAGATAGATTATTAGGTTAGTTACAGGAAAGTTCGCTAGTAAGATATTAATAGAGTCTGCAGCAGCTTAATATCTAAGGGAGGTTAAAAATAAAGATAGAATAAGAATTGTAGTAATAGTTAAAATAGACTCAAATAAATCTCTTAAAATTAAAGGTAACAAATTAATTAACTTTTAAGCAGTCTTAAGCCCTTTTAGCCTCTCTAACTTCTCAGAAGAATCTCTAATAAAAGAAAAAAAAGCGATTCTTTTTCCCTTTATAATAGATCTAACCTCCTCTTTTAACTTTATCCAGACCACTTTAGAGATATTTCTACTAGCAACCAGCTAGCTTAAGTGTTTTTAACTGTTTGTTATAATAGTAGTATAATAGATTTTAATTTAAAAAAAAAGAAAAATTAAACTTTTAACTATAGAACTCTTATTTTAATTTTAATAATTTTCTTAAATAGCTTAATATTACTATTTTAAATAGCTATATTTATAGCTATTAACTCCATAATAATATTTATTTTAGTAAAAAATTAATATACTAATTAAAGTTAGTTTTTGAACTTTTTTAAAATCTTTTTATTATATTTAATAAGTTAAAGCTTTAGCTAATATTAATAGATTAAATAGTTTAAAAAGTTTTTAAAAACTATAATAAGCTTTTTATATTATTAAATCTTAAGATAATAATTCTAAATATAGCTAAAATAGCAATTTATTTTTAATAATAAATTAATACTTTCTTTTAAATTCTCTTTTAAATTATAAAAATTAATTATTAAATTTAAATTAAATTTAACTAAAAGGTTTTTTAATTAATAACTAACTTATTAAGTTATCTTAAATATACTATAGTTATTATATTTAATAGTTATAATTTTTTAAATTTAAATCTTTATAACTTTATTAATTAATCTTTTTAAAGCTTAAAGTTTTAAATAATCTAACTATAAATATTAATAGTAGGTATTTTATTTAATCTTTTTAAGTTAAGTTAATAAGTTAATCTAACTATATTAAGTAAAAAAGTAGTATTATAAAAGATATATTTTAAAATAAATAAATAATATTAATTAAATAGAAAGTATTTAATTAAATAGTTTAAAATTCTAAAATAATTAAATTCTAAATATATATTCTACTAATTACTATTAAAACTACTATTAAAACTACTATTTAAACTATTATTTCTATTTATTTACAGTTTTATATTCTATATTATATATTTACTTTACTTAAGAATATAATAGAGAAATATATTTTTAGATTTAAACCTAATTATATTTTTCCCTCTTTCTATAAAACCCCTCTATTTAATCCTTTTATTATTTCTAAAATCCTACTTTACTTAAGATTCTAGCTAACTAAATAAACTCTAGTAGCTTTATATCTAATATTAAAAATAGTTAGTCTATATAAGCTTAGAGTAAACTAGCTATTATATACTAACTAAAGTTAAATAGTAAAATCCCTTTAGTTTTTAATCTAATTATTAATTTTTTAGTTATAAGTTAATTAGTATAGTATTAGTTATTAGCTGTATAATCTAACAGTTAGAGCTATATAGACTGTTAAGAAATCTATTTTCTATAGAAATAGCTCTACTATTTCTTTTTAGTCTTATAGCTAGTACCTTTAGATAGATTTACTCTATAGCAATTTACTAAGTTAATACTATATTAAGATATAGATTATAAAAAAGTAGGATATAGCAGCTAAAAACTACTAATTAAGTTAGCCTCTTACAGCTAGATAGATTAATTTCAGCCTCTACTATATATTTTAAGTTAGACTATTAAGCTGTAATTTACAGCCTAGAAATAAAGCTTTAATCTGCTTAAATTAGTCCTACTAGATTATATAAAAGGCTATTTTTATATTTAAAGTTTAATAAGAGCTTATTAAGCTATAGTACAGTTTAAAAAGCAGGTATTTTATATAGTTAATTGTGTTATATAGAAGGTTAGTTAAAATATAAAAAGCCTTATAGATTAAGTTAGGCTTTTATTCTATAGAAATTTAGCCTTTTTTAAAATCTAGCTTTTTCAGTAGATTAAAATATTATAAAGAGTTAGTTAGAGCTATAAGTTTTATATTTTAATATTACTACTATAGAAACTTTAGTCTCTTTAAGTTACTATTACTTTAAGCTTAAGTATTAAGCTTATTATACTATTATTCCTACTATTAGTTTTTTTTAATATTATTTTAGCTTTTAGTTTCTTCTTTAGGTATATATTACTAAAAGCTTTTAACTTTTAGATATTTTACTAATAGCTTTAATATTATAGTTTTTATAAAAATATTAAATTATAAAAAAAGTTAGAATAATAAGCTATATTAAATAATATAATAACTTTAAAGCTCTTAAATCTTTAGTTATTATATTAATTTAGCTATATTTTTAAATAAAAACTTTATATTTTTTAGTAATAAAAAAGTTATTAAATTTAATAAGTTAATATTTTAAAAATTAATAAATTCTATTAAAGATATAAATTATAATTTTAAAGTTTAAAATAGCTAACTTTTATAAAGAATATTTTAATACTGTAAAAACTACTTTAATTATAGTTATTAAATTAGAGTATTACTATCTATATAACTCTATATTACTATTTAAATAATCTTTAGATTATATAACTATATTTTTTTACTCTATATTCTGCTTCTTCTTTCTACTACACTAAAATTACAGTATAAGTTAGAAAATATAATTAACTTTAAGTGAATTTCAATTAATATCTATATATTCTAAGAGCCTATAAGTCTAGCTACAGCTAAATTATTTAAAAAAATATATCTCTAATATTTCTCTATAAAAATAGTATTTCTAACAGTCTAGCTATTATTCCAGCTATAATAGTAGCTCTAGCTGTATAGTCAGAATAACCTCTATAGCTAATAATAGTACTGCTAATATTCTATTTTCTCTTTTTTATCTACCTCTTATTCTTCTGCCTCTTATATTTATATAGCCTTATAATCTTAGTATTAATATTCTTTAAGTTAACCTTAAGCTAGCCTCTATTTTAAGCTCAGCTTATATTAGTATATAGTACATACTTAGGTTAAGCTAGTAAGTTATCTACTAGCTTTACTTTAGCTATTAGAGCTATAGCTATATTAACTGTATTAACTATATTAACTGTGTTATTTATATAGAAATTAAACTATAGTAATAAGGGTATTATAAGCCTTTTGTTATTAGGGAGGTATAGCTAGCTATAGAGGTTTTTAATAATATTGGGATTATATATATAAAGAAGTAACTCTATAAGATTCTAAAGGTTAAAGTTAGTAGAAATTATATATATTTCTCGGGAAATTATACTAAAGGCTTTTTAAGCTATTAGTATAAATAGATAACTTTCTTCTCTAGTAGCTATAATATCTAAAGCTAGTATAGAATATTATAACTATAAGAAAGTCTATATTACTATAAGAAGTACTTTTAGTAAGGCTATAAAAATACTACTTTTTATATAGATAAAGATATTATAGTAATAGTAAATTAATACTATTTAGCTAGTAGGTTAATAGCTATATAGGTAATTTATATAGATAGTTTATTAAGCTATTTCTATTATATATACTTCTATTATTACTATATTATTATTTCTATAGCTTTTTAATTATAATTTTACTTCTTTTAGTATAGTATTTATATAATAGTATTATATAGATAAAGAAGATTTTTAGTATCTATAACTAGATATAACTTTATATTCTTATAAATAGTCTTAATAGGACTATTAATCTACTAGCTAAAGTTATAATAGCAGTTAATAAAGTATTTTACCTACTATTTATACTAATCTATATACTCCTTAGAAATATACTAAAGAATTACTTTTTACTGTAAATAGTATATACAGTTTATTACTACTTAAGTAGCTTTAAAGTTAGCTTTTTTAATAGTATAAATTATATTCTACTAGATATAAAATATTATTTTCTAGATAAGTTTATATAGCTGCTATATAGTAGTAATATCTTTTTCTGCCTTATATTAAATAGCAGCTTAAGCAGTAAAATTATTATTTATATTTTAGTTTTTATTATTATTATTAGTATTATTATTATTAGAATTATCTATATTTTCTAGCTCTTTCTATTACATTTTAATCTTTATATTAATATTAATATTAATATATAATATATATAGAGCTACTATTATATCTATAGAAAAACTTAAAGAAGAGTATTCTTAAGAGTAAGCTCTTTATCTATAATAATAATAAATAGTACTGAAATATAGAAAAAGTTCCTAAAGTTATTAAGTTATATATAAAGCTATTAAAAACTCTCTTTTTTTTCTATATTAATAAGATTAAAGCTAAAGTTAATAATAGACTTTTAGTCTATAATACTAATAACTTAAAATAGATATATTTTAAAGTAGTTAGTCTTATATATATTATTAAAGTTAAAAACCTTTAGAAATTTAGCCTATATCTACTTATACTATAGATAAGTCTAGAAAATACTCTTAATTTTAAAGTTAAAGCTATATTTAATAATATACTAAAGACTAAATTCCTAAAGGTAGCTAACTTAAGTTTATATTAATATTTTCCCTCTAAGAGATTTAATTTATAGCTTTTAATAGTTATTATAGATATCCTTTTAAGTGAAAAAAGATAGTATTATAGTAATATCTCTAATAATATTATTTATCTTATAGATAGAGAGAGATTTATACTTAAAGAGGGATTTCTTAAGTTATTACTGCCCTACAGTCTACTAGCAGTAAGCTATATAAGCTAAAGAATTAAAAAAGAGCTATAATTATAATAACAGCTTACTACCTTATAGGTTTACTGCTAGTTTGCTTTTTATAAGGTTTTAACTGTAATTTTAAACTTACAGCTAGTCTTATATATACTAAACTGTCTTAAATTAGTACTTTCAGAAGGGTATAAGCTGCTACAGTTATATATAAGAGTAATATAGGTCGGAATAACTTTACTATTAACTTCTTTCTTTTTTACTGAGGACTTCTTTATAAGAGCAGTACTGTTATTACAGTAGAAGGACTAAAGGAAGGAAAATAGATCTTTAAAGGAGTTATATATTACAGAAACTAACAGTTAGGTGTAATCTTATAAATTGTTATTATTACCTGTATTAGATATAGTAAGGATAGTAAGAATTAACTGCTAAAAGGCTTAGGAAGCTGTAATATAACTGTATGGTGTTATAGGTAGCAGCTGTAGTAGCTGTAGCAGCTGTAGTAGGGAAGAAAATGTAGTTATATAATCTAAAGGTTGTTTGGATAGCAATATAGAGTTATGCGGATAGTAATACTCTTAAATTATTATAGTAGCTAACTTTTCAGTTTAATTAATTTAATTTAATTAGTTTAGTAGCTTTTTTTAAAGCTTTAAATTTATTTTTTTATTTAGATTTTATAAGTTAGTATTTAATAGTATTTTAAATAAAAAGTCTGAATTTAAAGTTAGTTAAAGCTTTAAATAGAAAAATATAATAGTATTTTAGCTAGTTATACTAACTTTTACTATAGACTTTACAGCTAGAATTATTACTTTAATTTTAATTATTTCAAAGCTTAATCTTCTTTATCTATAAATCTATCTAATTAAACTTATATTTTCTATTTTATTTTAACTAGAAGAATATAATCTATTAATCTTTTTAATTAAAATTCTATTTTTAATTTAGTTAGTTAGCTTAATTATAATTATTATTATAAATAAAGCTAAAAATTCCTCTTTTAACTTAAAGTATAAAGCCTCTAATTAATAGCTAACACTTTTACTAATTAATTTTAATATATAGGTTTTTAACTACAGTTTAAATTATTAAAGTTTTATTATTTAGCTTATTTTAATAAATTCTTTAGTAGTTAAAAACTTAAATTACTAAAATTAAATTAATAGTTAGATGTAGATTATTAAACTATATATTTAAATTATTTAAACTTTTAATTTCTTTAGTTTAAATTTTATATATAGCTTATTTTTAGTTAGTTAGTTAAATTAAAAAGTTCTTAAAAGCTTTAAATACTATAGTTAGAATCTTTTAATATTTAGCTAGAGCTATATTTTACTACTTAATTTAATTAGTCTTAATATTATTTTTAAGGTTAATATACTAACTTTTTAAATTTTATTTAAAATTATAAAAGCTAGCTCTAAAAGACTTATTAATTATATTTAAAATCTAACTTTTAACTTTATTAATCTATTAATATTACTATTTAAACTCTTTAGAGTTTTAATTATAATCTTTATATTTAAACTAATATATAGCTTTATTTTTAGCAGTTAATTCTATAATAAACTGAATTAGTAAGTTTAAATTAGTTATTTTAAAAGCTGTAATTTAACTTTAAGTTTATATAGATAGAAGCTTTCTATAATAGAAGCTAATAGATAGCTTAATCAGTCTTATTATAAACTAATTATTCTTATTAAAGTTAATTAGATTTTAAATTTTAGCTGAATTTACTTTAATTTAAAAGGCTTTATTTTAATTTACTTAATTTTTAAACATCTTAAAAAAGATTCTTTAGTTAGTAGATATAGTATTTTTTAAATAATATTACAATATTTATAAAAATAGAATAAAATTAATTTAAAATGGAATAAAAAAGCTATATAGATTATAGTATAAATAGCTTTATTATATAAATCTAACTGTTAATTTTTAAATTTATTATAGTTAATTTCATTAAATGGATAATATTTAAAGTAGTAATAATAATATTAATAATTACTTATATTAGTTATTTAAACTGACTAAAAGAGAGATTATTAAATCCTTCTTCTAATTAAGATTAGAATATTAATCTATTAAAGGTTTTATAATATAGAGTTATAATTTAATACAATTTAATAATTCACTTTAGTATATAGACTACTATAGAGTGGAAATTTCTTAATAAATAGCTTTTTAGCTTTTAATATAACTTAATTAGCTTAATTACTTAACTTACTATATATTATCTTAATTAAGTTTTATTAGAGATATTCTTACTTTAATAAGTAATATTCTAATTTAATCTACTAATATTAACTTATAGTTTATTTTTTAGTAATCTAACTCTTACTTACTCTATACTATATATACTATATATTTAAGTATAGCTATTATATAAACTATATAGATATAGTATATTAAAAGTTATATTATAAATTTTAAATTACTATATACTATACTTTAAGTAATATCCTTTAGGAGTTTAAGTATTTTAAAAAAGTAATATACTTAAAGTGTTTAGAAATATAATTATCCTCTATAAATTATTCAGAACTTTTATTAAAGTTTCTAGTATCTTTAGTTATCTAATTATATAAGTTAGTCTAAGAGTTAGCTTTAGTAGATAGTATTAATATAGTAGAACTAAGAGATATAGGCTACATACTATAACTTATATCTCCTCTTTAAAAAAAAAAACCACCAGCCCTATCACTCTCACAACACAAACATTAAGAGCTTATTGCAGTTAGACAGCTAGCTGATAAGGACTTGCTCTCTTATTATCTATATGAGTATTGGGTATTTAAGGTATAATTTACAACGCAATGCGTTCAATTTTTGGATATTCTGACTACTAAAGACAACGAAAATTACAGATGAAACAGAACATATCTCGGAATATCACGTCGTATAGGTAGTAGCGATTATTAGTATCATTATTGCAGCAATATCCCTGCTTGGAGTTTTAGGCGTACTAGTGTTCTGGATCAAGAGAATGCACAGTTGAGAGTGATAGCAGTGTTTAAAGCGATTTTTGCAGTGAGTGTTGGAGTTTTTAATGAATGCAGGACGAGCAGAGATATTTGGATCGACAGCAGCATATGCTGCCGTTCTAGTTGTCTTTGTGACTTCACCCACGTTAAAGTCAGAAGCAGGCAATTGCACACCTGTTTCAGTGTCTTACGAGCTTTATAAAGAACAGAATATAGTGTACTAGTGCCATTGTGAGGGAAAACCATAGAATAACCATGCATGTCATTCAAGTATCAAATTGGTTGAAAACTATAGTTATCTCACATGCCGGTATTTTATTTGACAGGGACTTCCTATGAGTAGCGTGCTCGATAAATCTTGTGCCCTGTATCGTCCCCCCCTGCTCTGCTCAGGTCTACTTGAGAGCTCGCTTACTCTAAATATAGATATCGGGTTAGCTCACATACCCTGTTTTAGGAGAGGGGTGAGAAGGAAATATACGATAGTTAAACGAGCCGTCGATGTTGCCAATGTGCTCAGAGAGGTTGATATTGGCGGGGACTGAGCCGCTGCTGCCGGCTCCGAGGTCAGCGCGAAGAATCGGGACGGAATTATCGCTCTTATGGTTGAAGGAGATATTCTTAGCTTAATTAGAAAATGCTGGGAAGATTAGTAATTATATAGGGAAATTATTAGATCTATGAGGGGACTGTATCTGTACTATTCTATTTAAAGAAACTGAATTTATTGCTGATATAGTTATTTAGGTTAATTTTAGGTATTTTTATATTATTATTAAAAGATAAAAGCTAAATAAAGAAAAACAGAGAGCCTTAAGTATTTATATATATAAAAAGAGACTGTCTTAATATTCTATATAAAAGACCTTAGATTCTCCTTTAAGGCTTCCAAGAGATATATTCCCTTATCCAAGCTATATAGCTGTATCTCAACAGAGGCCAGAGCCCCTCTATAACACCACTAATATCACTAATCAAGCCTTTAGTAGAGCTTTTAAGATCTAGGCCCGCCACGAAGATGCCTCTTGTTTTCGGGGAGTAAGATAATAACACTACGCCGATTATATTGCCCGGACGCCGAATCAGACGGCGACCTAACACGACGCGGCGGAGGAGAAGACCATTGGGTCTGAGATCTTCACTGCTGCTCTGTGGCGCTGGCGCACTGAGGGGTTGGGGCGCAATGATATAAATGCAGATTGGCTAGTCGATATTGAGAGACGGAGGCACCGCCAAGGAATGCCAAGGTTAGGGGAAGGCCGGCTTTTCGAATTTCTCGCTTTTGAGTGTGTCACATTTCGGGGTCATCCCGAGACGCATGATTACTTCACTTCCGGCTTTCCTAGACCACATCGCCGGCCCCTGTGCGGCGGCGACGAACTGCCGCCTCCGGCAGCAGCCGTCTTCATCATGTATAAAAGACGGGCTCCAGGCCTGTCCCTTAGCTAGAAATCAAGAGCTTTCATCATCATCATCGTGTGATCCTATCCATTCAGTGTGACAGAGTGCTTCGTCGATAGCGAAAAATTGGGTATTTACGTGGGGACAATATTGGAGCTTCCCGCTGACGGCATGTCAATAAGCAGCGAGCGAGATATGCAGACAGATCCCCGGCACTGTAGCCTTTTGATTGCTGTTGGATCCGTTACGGTCCATTTGATCAAATGGATAATGTTCAAAGCAGTGATGATGATGTTGATCATTTCTTCTGTCGGTCATCCGGACTGGTCGGAAGAGGGGCTATCAGATCCCCCTTCTGACTAAGGTCAGGATATTAATCTATCAGAGGTTTGGTAATACAGGGTCATCTTCCAACAATTGTCATATGCCTATACGAGCCACATAGCCCCCGCCAAGGCTTGAAGCAGCCGCAAAATCAACCACGCCCAATTCGTCATGCAACTCATTCTGCGCACTTTCATGGATTCCAAACAGCTCTCCAGCCAAGCAGTCAACGCGTACGATGACAACCACTTCATCCGTATTGATAGCAGCCGTCGCGAGCAGTCGGCTGACAACACCTGCCGGCCGATACATGATCCGGTTCGCGGTAACAACTTCGAACCTATGGTCATTCCAAGCCGGCTTTTGAGACAGCAGCCCTGTCCCCGGACCCGCTCTTACTATCCCAGTAATTCCTACCTGTTGCTTTAGCAGCAAGCTGGGTCTGTTATACTAACAGCTGGGTCAGTCACCGGCTTGAGCAGCATAACAATGGCAGCTGCAGATTAAAGCTACAACCACGGTTGTTAGCTTGGGAGCCAACCTCTGTTGCTGAAATCTACATATGGCTTGCAACCGTGATATATGTGCGAATTCATAAGGAGCCTTGGATCGAGGATTAGCGGGAGACGTTGGCTTCTAAGGATATACACCCCTGACGAACATAGCACTGGCTTTGATGAAGGACCCGTTTCTGCCCAAGAAAGTCTCGGAGCTGCTCTTGATCAGGGGCTCATTCGGTTTCCACATCACCGGCACCGTGCGTGCGACTAGCGACAAGCCCTTGAGCGAGTAGAACGTCTATATTACATTAATAATATCGCATTCATGAGATGAGGATCTGAGGATTTTCTTGTTTCTGTTAAAGTCGACGATAATACATGGCCAGAGGACTCGGCGCTTAAAAAGTAGTCCACTATCCAGCTGGATGCTAGAATTGAAGCTGGATGTTCTATAAACAGCACAGAGTCCTATAAGTCGCAGCTTGCGGACGCCGGCTTCACTGACATCATCGAAATCGTATACAAATAGCCGACGAACCTTTGGCCAAAGGACAAGAAACTCAAGAAACTAGGCATAGAATTTCTTAGCGGCATCATAAACCTTGCAACTTCCGTGACGGGCTCTTATCTAGCCTTAAGAGAGACACATGCTGATGGAAACGACAGGAATATGGAACCTGGAGAACATGATGCCATCTCTAGAGGGCTTCAGCATGGCGCTCTTCACCCGTGTTCTCGGGTGGTCGAGGCTAGAAGTTGAGGTGTTCCTGGTGAACGTGCGGAAAGAACTTAAAGACTCCAAGATCCACGGTTATTGGCCAATATAAGCCGCATTTTCCCCACGTCTTCTTACCTATGCTAATGTTTTGCAGTTACATAGTGTATGCGAAGAAGCCGGAGTAGGCCAGGGAGTTCTCAAAATAGCGACTAATGTTGGATTGTGACCCTGCATTACGAAACCTCTGATAGATCGATATCCTGACCTTAGTCAGAAGGGGTGTCAGATGACATAAAACCCCTCTTGAGAAAAGAGGGGGCCGGAAGCATCCTACATGAGGACAATGAACAGATTCAGGATCCACACCCTATTGAGTATTAATCCCTGGATCGAATGTGCCGTACGCTATCCAACAACTAATATAAATGGTTCCAAAGCCGTTAGAACTTTGATGGAACCTAATCTTTTTATTTTATTTTCGCTCCCACTTCCCGGCTCCCCTCCTTTTTTTGGCTACAAGATCGGCTAGGCCCAACTTCAATTCATCACTTCATCGTGGCATCTCAAACAATATCGGTGCTAGGCTGTATCCTCCACGAGCCAATGCGGGCTGAGCTTTTCACTTCTCCAACGCCTCCAACATGTCTTTAAAGATGATTAAATTGCCCCTGATGATTTAGTGCATTCCCAGCATTCCTCGTCACTCCAGATCTCAGTTCCCGGCGACTTTTTAAATCTAGCGTCTTTCAATGAGTAACCACTAAATAGACATGCGTACGGCCCTTGACTCGGATCATAGGCTGATGCCCTGCAGCCCTTGAGGTGCGAGCAAATGGTTGCGCAATTCTCAGCATCCGCATTATGCGGGTAGATCATGGTGTCGTAGAACCGAGCTCCGGCGCTGACGGTACCGGCTTGGTTACAATTGTATTCAACACTGACGTTACTCCGGAGGTTGCATTGCGGTCCTGTGTCCGGGAGGCCCGGTACAATCGACGGGGGCTCAGTCCCGCACCGAGTACAATCTGCGCAGCCCAGGTCGTACCAGGATGTCGAAGATATCGGTTCTTCAATGAAACCCCCTTCGACTAGACCTTTCTCATAGAAGCGACATGGTGTATCGGGATCGGAAGCGTTGTATCCGTATGATTTGCAGGTATACCAGCTATTGCAGATGAATGCACAGTCTTCGATTTGATCCTGCGGCATGCCGTTATAGACGATTCCCCATCCGTCACCCGACAGGAAGTGGCCTCTCATGTTGCATTGTGCACCGGCGGGTAGTGCTTCAGCATCGTGGCAGGTACCGGGGTAAGTGAATCCGGGGGGACATGTGTATAGATAACTGCTCGAAGAAGTGCACGGTGTAGGCGTGTTTGTCTGCGAAGTTGCGGAATATTCGGGATAAGGGTAAAGAAATGTGGCGTTCTGAATAAATAGTCGAATTTGATCCAACAGGGATGCTGACCCAATGTCGACGAAGCCAACGAGGGCCAGCGCGAGCGTCCCGTCGGCTGCATCGTGGATGGGAGGGAGGTTACGGTTGTTGAAGACGCAAAACGGTGAAATGGAATCAGGAGATGCGTGGAGGATAACCAAGTGGCCTGAGAAGTCAAGGTCCGCTATTCTGTCATATGGCCGCTGCATCTCTCGTATAGCTCATAAGTAAATGGTTTCGCGCTAGACAATTCGGTCAATAGCTCCTGTTGGAACGGATTTCAAAGCCCGACAGGAACCTACAGCTTTTATAAACATATCCGAAACACATAAATGCTGATGGATCCGCTACGGACAATTCGATCAGGGCAATAGTGATCAAGACGATAGTGGAGACCAAAGATGATGATTGTATTCCCTTAAGATCAGGATATTGATGCATCATAGGATTGTGCCTATCGGGCCCCTATTTCGTCACCCGAGGGTCAATCCAACAAATGCTCTGTTCGATTATATACCTGGATAATCACATATATAAGAATAAGCAGGTTCCCTAAACTTTTGCCCAAAATGGCACAGCTGGTTTATCCAACATGCTCTGATAATCTAACGATACTTAATATCCCCCCTTACAAGGTTAACTTCCCCACCAAGGTTGTACGTAGCGTTTTGATTACATCTCCGCCCCTCAGCCCCGGCTGTATCAAAAATCACTTGTAATCGCCGTCTACTTCCAACCTCTCTAACTACTTTTCTCTTCCAGGTTTGAGAACTCGCAACTCCTCCACTGACGCTCTTCAATTTTTGTGGGGCCTGTGATTGCAATACAAGGGCAAATACTCCGTATTGTCCAAAGCTTTCGGCCAAATTGCGTGATATTATTGGCTCATTTCAATTGACTGCGCCATAGTATAACTCCTTACAGAAACGTCAATAACGGAGGTATAGCTGGTACCCGGGGGCGTAACTAATCAGACTTCGCTAGCAAGGCTGCCTCTCTTCTCACTGTAGAAGGTGTATATTGAGTGGCACTGAGCCTATATTACCAGGAGTGAAGCCTGAGCGCTTTGTGTTGTGGATTTGGGATTTGTAGTGGCGATATCAAATGGAATTCCAAAATAGCTGCTAGAAATTACAGAGCACTGCTGGGGCCGGCCCCGCCACTTAGTTAAATTTAACATATTCGTCACTAAATCAAGATTCCATGTCCATGTGTATTCTTATTAACCCAGGATGATATCTATTAGTATTACTGAAAGTTCTTCGTGGGCGAGATTGGATCTATTAAGATTCGAATCCGAACCCGATAAGATCTAATACTAATCAGGAAACGCGCCCAACTTAGCCTATTGGAGTTCGTTTGGAGATCTCTGCACAGATCTCTACACAGATATAATCCCTGCAATCCGAACCCGAGGGGATCTAACACAATTAGGAAACGCTTTGATTCATACCTTTGAGATTCTTACCCAGGTTGTTGCCGCGTGGAAGGATGGGGTTAGCTAAGGAGGCTGTTCGGGTGGTGGCAGCCGAAGACCCTTACATCAAGGCTGGTCTGGACAAAAGCCGGGCAAAAGGGATGAGGATGGCGTGTAACAACCCTAAAACTCTCTCAATGAAAGGCTGGTAATGAGTGGGCCCCTGATCTGGCTGGATTGGGCGCAGATACAACTTAAACAAGAAGACTAGTTCGTGTTGGCGTGTAGCGTGTTGCAAGCAGCCATGCTCACGCCCACTTCGATTAGCATTTTGATGAGCGTGCGTGCCAGGCATAATGACACACAGCGGCGACGAGCACAAACTCTCTCCACAACCGCGGGTTCTGTTCTGGCGCCATAGACGGAGATGAGGAGAGCAGAGAAAGTAGTTTAGCGCAGTACTTTTGTTTAGCGAAACGAGATTGAACTAGTCCCGTCTTTACGGTAGACAGGACTTTGACGCAGCCTAGCGCAATCCGTTAGGCTGATGCCTGAGAGAATTTACAATCTCTGAAACGGACTAGACTTCGGTTCGTTCGGGTAGTTCTCTCTTGCCCCGCCCGCCTACCCTCATTTCCTTTGATCACGCGTGACACTCGACAGTCAACATTCCCTCCTAATGAATTAAAATCCCAGTTTCATCTGCCATATGCCAGGATCTCCCACAGTAGCCCACAACTTCTGCCTCACTGCCGTGATCCTCATTCCCAAGAAAATGAAGCTACATTACATCGGCGTAAGCCCAACCACCTGACTCCATGCTTGTGCACTCGCTCTATCTCCAATATAGACATGATAACTAATGCCACATCTTCCTAGATCGTCCGCAACCAGGACAAACCAGCCGTAGAACTCGCCAGTGAGAAGGACCTGTCCGCATACTCGCGTTTCACCAAGAACACGTAGGTCCATCACCGGGACAGGCTCTCAACCCGACCCTTCGCTGACCGCAGACAACTTTTACACCGACAGTTATAGCGAACTCATGACTCTCCTTTCAACCACGGTGGCCGAGCGAACCGGACCTGGACAGCGTCAAGATGTGGAGGAGCAGGATTACACAGCCCATGCTTTTAGCAGGAGAGAGGGTATTTGCGGCATGTAAGCGGTCCCAAGTTTCGGCCTTTCTAGTGATAGGCGCCGTAATACCTTTAGTCTAGTATTTTCTGCTAACCAAGGGACTCTGTCTCATAAAGCATCATCTCCGACCACCAATATCCTAGCCTAGCGGCACACCAACTACTGGATAAGATGTATGTTGACTGCCTTGTCCGACCTGTCCGACTATCCGGGGGCAATAAACTCTCAAAATCCAGCAGAGCAACTTACTTTTGCCCCTAGCGTAGACGAATTCCTCTCAAATAACCCCCAATCTACCTGGGTAACCGGCAACCCAACTCTCCACGTCCCTGAGCTCAAGGACTACCTGACCAAGTACCAAAACCCGCACCAGGCCAACAGCATCCTCAAAATCCAAATGGAGCTCGATGAGACCAAGATTACCCTGCATAAGACCATCGAGAGTGTGCTGCAGCGTGGTGAGAAGATCGACGACCTTGTCGCCAAGAGCGATGGCTTGAGTGCACAGAGCAAGATGTTTTACCGTATGTTTGTCTCCTTTCCCCTGACACCGGATTCTTCTCGTATCCCAAACCTTGTTGATACGAGCGAGCGTGCCTCTTTTGGTTGCACACGTGCGAATAGGTGCTAATAGTACGGTAGAGCAAGCTCGGAAACAGAACTCATGCTGTGTTCTCATGTAAAGTATGCCCTTGAATCAGACTCGTGATTAACAGAAAGATACATAAAACACACGGACTGAAAATTCTATCGATGTGTCCCAACATGACTAAATTCTTATGCCTGTGGCTCATAATGAATGGCCTGCCAATGTTTCTAGTAATGGTCGACTTGAACCACGATCTTCCCCTTCGTGCGTCTACATCTCAGCTTCCGATAGGCAATTCTTGACGTTCTCTATCTGTGAGGATATGATTATACAGTCTCTTGTGTCAGCCTGAAGATATCCAGTCTGATTGTATAGCAATCCCTCTTGTAAGGCAGTATCTCAATAGGCCCAGGCCTAATATTCACCTAAGTTACCCTGGAGGGGCTTTTAGTGTGGGTCTGGGTGTTTTGGTCCATGAAGCAAGTTCTTTAGTTGAGCACTAATACTCAGTCAGTGTAAAAATCTATAAATACACTAAATCAGTAGTATTTGGCGGTAACTATTCGTTGATTTAACTATTCCTACTGTTTCGAGAGAGATATGTCAAGCTATATAATATAGCAAGGACATTAGCAATATATTATCTTTGCTGTCTAAAGCAACTAGTCACTGCTATCCTCTATATTCATAACTGAAACTGGAAAGATAAGCCATTGAGACCAATGTCCTTGAAGACGATCTGCGATAGCCTGTATCATGAAACAATCAGCGTCTTCAATAATCCAGGCATCGCGACACCAATTTAGCAAAACTGCATAAAAGGCAAGGATAACCAAGGCTTCAGGGTTCGGCTGATTGAGTATTCTAACAAATTCAGTACCAACATGAACCGGAAACGCTATTATGGCAGCTAATCGATGGGAACTAGCTTTGGCAATGCGGTGGTACATTCTGAATGACCTTTGGACTACCTCTGTGGCATTTCGGCAGACTTGAATCGAGGCCGCGCTTAAATCCGACTGGTCCAGCATCTTATGCAAAATATAAGCCTCATGGCTCAAACTCCCATCCTTATCAGATTTGTCATTCTGGTCGGTGAGCGGGCTTGCTAGAGTTTGGCGAATGCTGGGCCACCAATCGTCCACTATGGCGCGAACTCCACGACGGATATGAAGATAACTGGCGAATCGATTAAGAAAGGCCGGAAAATCATCTCTGTCGCCCTTGAGGGTTTGGTGAAGAACCTGGACACCTGTGATGTTCGAGAAAAAGAACATAGGGAGGCATGTCGCCTCGGATAACTCCTCGCATGCTTCGTTAAAGAGTATCAGGCTACGCGATTGAAGCTGAGTAGCCAAAATGCTGTAATACTCAGCTTGCTGCTCTCCATGAATACTGGCGAGGTGAAGAGCTGAGAGTGCGAGAATAGCATTCATCAGATAGGGTGTTGTGGGAGCAGCTTCGAGACTCATGTTGACGAGATGTTGTGTCAGTTCGTTGGCCATCATCACGTCCGTTTTGTGGTTCTCGATATGGTGAAAGAGGGCAAAGTGTTCCAGGGTGAAAAATTGGCGGCCTTGGCGGGATATCAGGTGTTTATAGTCGTTTTCCGTAGCCATGCATTTAAAATTACTATATAGCTTTAATCTATTGAATAATATTAAGTAAAGCTAAAAAGAAACTAAATAATATTATAATGACTATATTATAGTAAAAGAAATAATAGTCAGAATATAAAGATAGATAGATATAAAAAGAGTAAAAAAGTAGTTTAAAAATAAGATTAGTTTAAAAGAAAGAAGAGAGTATCTTAACTTACTGAAATTTCAGCTAGTATAGAAATGATAGCAGATAGCTAATTTAGCTACTATTAAAAACAGAAAAAAGTATAAGTTACACTAGTTAAGAAGGCTATAGCTATTCAGTCAACATACACTCTTAGAAAGAGAACCTGTCTAGTCTTTTATATAGGTCTTAAAACCGAGAAGCAAGGTATGAGTTGAGAGCGATCCAGACAGCTCCTGACGATATACATCCAACCAAATACCAAAAGGTGAAGAAGTCACCGGTCTCGCGTGCTGGAGAATTACGCGGGACAGAAATGTGCCATATACAGAATACCTATTACCTCCCTTGACGACGCCTTTCACCCGTCCGTCCAGTCCCAGCTCTCCGCCTCCTTGATGTCAAGAAGTTAGCTTGTGGACAACGTCGCCAGAGGCAGATGTCATTCACGCGTCAATTTCCCAAACACAACCAGCCGTTTGTTTCTTCTTCCGGTACGCGTCTCATAACTGTGTGTTCAGTCTTCTGTCAACCTGCCTGTCCTTTGCCATAATGTGAGCTTGGCAGTACACAAGGACTGGTTATGGCTCCTAAGACTGACCGTTGGCAACACGCATCGGTCACATGAGCACACAGCACGAGGTATGATTTTTACTTGCATCTTGCGGGGCATAAGGCCTAGGGGTAATTTAAGAAAGAACCGACATACGGTATGATA
Source organism: Ilyonectria mors-panacis (assembly GCA_002991585.1). Lineage (NCBI taxonomy): Eukaryota > Fungi > Ascomycota > Sordariomycetes > Hypocreales > Nectriaceae > Ilyonectria > Ilyonectria mors-panacis. The sequence continues at coordinate 234,488 of PPHJ01000106.1, read as the reverse complement.
TCTTGTTCCAGGTGCTCAAGTCGTCAGTCTTGGCGTCAAGGCCATCCATTCTCTCGCCGCCGCTGTAGCACACTCTCGATGTTATTTTACGGGATTGGCCTCTCCGAGCCCCTTCTATAAATCTGGACTTTGAGGATGCTGTCGGCTTGCAGTGGGTTCTGATACTTTGATAGGTGGTCCTTGAGTTCAGGGAGGGTCAGGGGCGGTTCACCGGTGCCCCAGGTAGATTAGGCGTGCTTGGAGAGGAACTCGACGACGCTAGAGGCAAGAAACCAGCAGTCAGTCTGTTAGTTTTTGGGTGCCTATGCCACGAGAGGCGGCCCGGCATAGTACACCTTGACTGCAGCTGATGTGTCACTCGGTTGTGATATTGGTAGTCGGAGATAATCCATAATGAGAGGGAGGCCCTCGGCCAATAGAACAACACTAGAAGAGACGTCCTATGGCACACATCACTAGAACAGCTGGAGCTGGAGCCACTTACATGCCGCTGATACCCTCGGTCTTACTGAGACCATGGCATATGTAATCCTTCTCTTCAACACCCTGACGCTGTACTAACTGAGTCTGTTGAGTCATTATCTTATAAAGATGGGTTTTAGTTGATCAAGGAGACAACGGCGGCTGTCACGGGATTCGCCCTAAAGCCACCCGATCATGGCCTAGAGGACCCTCTCGTCCCAATTGGAGGATGGGTGGAATGTTACGATGGATGTGGAAGCGAGATGTTGAACTCCGCTATTTGTCTTTCCGACATGCGGACTAATAATATGACGTAGACTATATATGTATTCCAATAGGAGCATTAAATTCTGTCAACACACTTGGCAAAAGCTGAAACCCCCTACGTCCGGTCCTGGCATTGTGTCTCATTTGGTTAACTTGAGAAACAAAGGACGTAGGTAAAGTTGAGGGACAGCTACACACGCTGGCGTCACTAGATATTGACCGCGACATATTATGCCAGAATGGGAATTGACTCGGGGTCTCTCTGTTAACGATCGAACTGTCGATTAAAAGCCACTATTATGTCTTCTTCCGCAAATATGGGAGACACCGAGCTCCTCAAGTCGCATAGCGATCGCTTCGACTCCTGTCGCCTTGCCTTCATAATTGAAGCTCGAGTCTTTGTCTTGAGCGCGGATCGGAGGCTCTTATAAATATCTAGACTGGGGTATGCAACTGTTCCAAATGCGGCTACAACCCTCGAGTTAGGTTCCTGGAAAGTCCTTGGTTTTGAAGAGGTGGGTTAAGTGATTACTTACCTGAGGAGACTTTTGTCGAGAATCCGATAAAACCCTTCGCTAAGCCGAGAACGCCTCCGGTTAGGCCAGACTCGATTGTGCCTTCAATCGGTTTAACCGCCAAGTCGGCGAAGCCCTCTCCGAGTCCAAGGAACAAGGTCTTTCCGGGATACAACCAAGCCGAACTTCCAATCAATCACTGTGCCGTAGTCCCTAACCTGTTCGCAATAGAGCTTTGGCAATGTTCGAGAACCTTCGGCAAACGCTAAGGGGATATCGACAAGGACGCCCTTGGAATAATGTTTGAAAAACCCGCCGACACCGGAAGCGGATGCCAAGGCCATGGAACTCGCTATTTTCACGCCACGAGCATGGCTGCTAGTGCTTTGGTTGTCAGATTGCGTGCCACTCGAAGGGCATGATGGAAGATTATTTGCAGAGGCCGATCGATGAAGCATTGGCGGGCTCATTGGTGCCAGACCATCAGTCGTGGATGTAAGCAAGGATGAGCTAGAATTTGCTAGAACGGTAGCATGGTCGTCGATTTTGGGAGTCTCCGCTTCAATCGCTGAGCGGTAAAGCTTGAACAGGCTTGATGAAGATGTTGGCAATTGATGAAAAACATTCCGTAATACGCTGCCACTGCGGCAGATGCTGTTCCTGTGATAGGATCCCACCGTTGATTCTCAATGAAAATGGGCGAAGACACATGCCTAATTTGAGTGCCATCATGATTGTCAGTCTCATTATATCGGCTACAGGATCCAGAACAATGAACGCAATGTGCATGAAATCAATCCAATCGGGGGCTGAAGTTTACTTACAGACGTAGCTTCTTGGGGTCTACCTTCAGGTGATCAATCAGAACTTCTGCAGCTATACCTGAAAGCTTGAAATGTTTCCCTTTCCGCCGGTATATCCAAACTGAGGGCGATTATCCAGAATATCACATGGCAGGTCAGCAATGGGCAGATGTGCATGGAACGCCTTCACCGCCCTTCTAACACCTGATTCTTGATTCATTTTGTTGGCAATACTTTGAACAGAAACTCTAATATCCTCTCTGAGACAAAATCGGATGGCGTCTGCAAGATTGTCACCGCTCAGAGCCTTGTAGGCAATCGGAGGAGGTCCAGCATTAGCTGCGCGGCAACGATATGACCCCAAAAAGGTTGGCTGGATCCAGTCAGCTGTAATCGCGGGTAGATTCGTTCAAGGGTTGACCAACTCTCCAAAAAATGATACAATGGCAGTTGGACGGCCATACTTCAAGCCACAGGCCGTGGTGCCGGCACCTCCGTGATGTATCACAGCGGCCACATGCTGGAACAGCCACTCGTGAGGGCAGTCCTCAATGTAGTAAATGCCTTCACGGGACTCCTCTTCGCCAAGTCCGCTCCAGCCTTTCGAAATTATGGCTCGCACAGCAGTTGACTTAATGGCCGACAATATGATGCTCGTTACCTTAGCCGGGTCATCCATCACAATACTTCCAAAGCCAATATAAATTGGCATAGGGCCCTTCCTCTAGAAAGGCTTCTAAGCCGGAGGAAGGCGTATATTCGGGAGGGTCTCGAAAGATGAAACCACAAACATCTGCATTTATGAGTCTTTTATCAACCTTGAAGAGTTACCGAGGCCCTTACCAATGTGATTATCCCAGTCTTCAGGCTTAGGTAGTAATGTTGGAGATCAACAATATGTGAATGGGATTCTTAAAGTTTCGATAAGACCTGGACCCTCAGAAAGTGGTACGAGCTCTAGATCAAGAGATTTTCTCCAATCATTTATCACATCCCCGAGTCTAATGACATGTCAGGCAAACTGGACGAAAAAAGCATCCGTGGGCGAAATAAACAAAATTAACTTGCCCGTTCCAAGCCAACCACTCCACCATAAAATAGGAAACAAAGTTTGAGATCTCTTCGGTCCCAGAAGAGGTATTTGGTGCCGAGATGTTTGCGAGCGGATGAGGAAACGCCCTTGTGGTTGACCAAGGCATAGTGAATATCATATGTACCGGGATACCAAGGGCCTGAGAGCAATTTATATGGGCAAAACTCAGTGGGTTTGCAATAATGGCGTCGGCAACAAAAGGTTTCCCCGTCCTTAGGTCGGGATCAATGCATGACCGCCAGCAGCCGTCAAGCATTTCTGCAACCATTTGCCTTTTCTCCTGGATCTCTTTAACCCGAAGAGATGCTATATTCGGGATAAGTCCAGGGTTTTTCACCATATAAGCCACAAGCGCTGAGGGATCGCCACCAATTGGGAAAAACTCAAGACTTGATTCAGTTACAAAACGTTCGAAGACATCGTGCGTCGCCAATCGAACTCTGTGGCCCCAGTTTTGGAGTTCATTTCCGATTGCAACAACAGGCTGAACATCGCCACGACTACCGACGATTTGAATAACAATATTGAGTCGAACATTCCAGTTACCGGGTTTAATATTATGTACGGCCGTCTCGGTATCCCAATAGCTTGGCGGCTGAGATGGTTGAGACGGGCCAGCTGTGTCGGGGTTTTCGGTCGAAGGGGCCTTGAAATCGGGGACGAATCGCGATAGCGTTCGGAAGAATCTAGAGTCAGTATCCAGATTGACGCGACCGTCATCTATCTGCACGTTAGATGTGCATGGGGCCGAGAGAGAGGTACGCCGAGACGAATACCTGTAACACCTGTGCCTCCCTGCAAGAATTCAGATGGAAGCGCGTCCTCGTAAGAAGGCGGAGCCTCGAGTGTGTCGTGATTCAAGAGAGGTCGTGAATCCGCCGCCATGTTTGCGTAAGGAGGAAATGCGCATCCCTGTACAGGAGATCAAGAACCGTCGCGGGGAAGGCAAAAAGGTTGGAAGTCTTGATGCCAAGGAACGCATAATATATCGACTGCGTGGTGGTAGCAGAGCGCCGGTCTGAAATCCAGCTTTGCGACCCGATCGCCCGAAACTGACCTAGAAATAAATCAAAATACATATGAAGGAGTTAATGGAATCTCCGTGGCTTACAAATAGAAGTTAGCGGTACGCGGAGCAAGCGGTATGTGAAGCAAGCGGTACGCGGAGCTAGTGGTATGCGCACTATACTGTACACGTAAAGCAGGTGTGAGCCTGGGCATTAATAGCATGGCATCATAATATATACGCGTATCATAGACGTGATGTCAGCATGACCCCACCTCTAGCTTCTATATCCCTGATGGTGTCGATTAGCCCCAGCTCCATGGATCCTTGAGAGATCACACAAGCCCTGAGCGTTGCGCCCGTTTTGAAAGCGTTCAGAGAAGGCCCGATAACAAACCCCAAACGAGGCGTGCGTATTGTAGGAAATAATCTCCAAGTCTACTTGGTCATCGGCAAAAGGTGCTAGGGCTCCAATTCTATTCTCATTAATAGTTCATGTTAGATTAACCAGCTGAGCCAAAAGTATGGTGTACACCTAATATTACTATAGCCAGGGTTAATTAGGTCCATAATCTCACAGTTCATATTCCACATATAGCATTAAGCTTCGTATTAGCATATCTGAGCAAGTACGTCGTCTCAAGTATACTTGGTATTGTACCGTTAATATCTATACATGCACATTAATAGAGCGTCTACCGCAAGATCAAATGGACATAATGAGTACGACAAGAATAAACCGAAATAAATGCAGTTGCTGCGTGGTTCGAATTGTATTACGCTAACCAGCGGATCTAAGGTGCAGGGTTGTTGCTTCGGAATTCATGATGCAAGATCCCGGACCCAATGTAACAACGGTACGACATTAAGCATATAATTAGCCATCATTTACCTAAATCATGCCAGGGATCAATCATAAGGCTGAGCCGTGGAACCTTTGCAATACACAATGCAAATAATATTAGACTACGTGGCTTAGAAAAAGGGGGCGAAGTGTTCCAGTTCAAAGGTGGGCCCAGTACGGTACGCGTACGTGAATCAAGGATCAGCCACAGCTGCAGCAGTGAGAAACTACCTCTGAAATGAGTTTTAGATGGGCCGTAAATAAGGGGCACGTTAACGACGCGCTTTCAGGGGGCGTTGATGACCCATGAAAACCTTGGCGGCTCTTCAAATTATGTACACCAATCATGCATGAGGCAAGAAGCTCGGGATATCGAGTAGAACAGCAAGCCCCTGGCTGGGATTTCTTCTTTCATTTAGCTTTATATTCCAGTGTTCCTACCTCACTCTATGTTCCTACTCGAATCACTCACGCCACCCAGAATCTTCGCCCGCTTCATCCAACCTCACCAATTTATACTGCAGAACCTTTTTTACCAGACGCTCATCTGTACCTCCCTCATACGAAACCAAATCCTAATTCTACTTCCCTCTAAAAACCTAAGGCACGATATACAGGAACATGGGGTGTTTCGATGGTCCATTGTTTGCCTCCCGCTACAAGACCAAAGTCCACATCGGACAGCTAGGATTGGTCGTCGTCATTGTTGCTCTAGCTATTGGCAAAATTGTGACAAGGCCGAGCTACATGCCAATGAACAGACTGGACATGGTGGCCATTACCATGGTAAGTAAACATGTCAGTTTGCAATTTAGCAATTAGATGGCCTATGTCAATTAGCTGACTCTTGAACCAGAGTGCCAAAACGATTTTTGTCCTCGCTTACCAACTCCTCACTGAGCACGTCGCTCTATTCCAGAAGTGGGGCAGCCTTAGGGCATATGCGATCCTCAATACCCTCGAGTTTTTTTTCTGGTTCATGGTTATTGCTATAACACTTTATGGATTTCAATGGTTTGTGTTGGTATCAGCTGCGGCTTTGGCTGGCTGGTGGCGTTGATGGCGTTGTTCATGGCGTATGAATCCCCCAATTTCCACATTTGTTTATTTCCCAACTAACCTATTATCTTTGTGCAGGATTGCGTGTTTCTGGATGACCGTCGTCTCGTGGAGTGATTTTCGATTCTCTAGAAAATTCGGAGGTCAACGAACCGAAGCTAGCCCCAACCAGAGACCATTCCGAATGGACCATTTTTCATCGTCCGATCAATCAACGATGAAGTGAGGATATCCAGAATCCAGTAGCAATAACGTTCCCCAGGGCTTTCCTGTTTCGATGCCGTAATGAGAGTAAATATTGAGCGATTTATGTTGGTTGAGGGCGCGTCAAGAACCGAACGAAGGAGGATTCGAAGCATCGAGGAGTGATCATAACAGGCCTGACTCGCTAGATGCTGCAAGAACGGAGGGATTGGCTGTAACTCGAGCTGGGCTATACAATGGCAGTCAGTTCTCTACAAATTGGAAGAAGGCTAGGATTGAGACGGAGAAGAAAGTTTTTGTGTCCTTTTCAGTGCAGTCGATTGATATCACTGCTAGTATGGGGTATTGCGCGGGGCATCGTAACGCCAAAATTCAGAAGGGTCCAGCCTCACGAGTGGTGAACTATGAGATATGCTAGTTGAAGTATTGTTTCTCCACAACCTGCAAAGGTAATATATACCATATTGTACTTGGTAACATGCTCCGTGAAGTATCAGACACCCTCCAACAGAATCCTGCCACATTGTGAAAGTCCTGCTTGACAATCTTAGTGGGAGCTGAAGATGCTCTGCATGGAGCACGATGTGCGTACCTATTAAATGAAGGTAGAGAGCTAGATGTTCTGTGCTGGTAGCTGTCGTCGGACTTGCAAGCACGGTGGGCCTGGCGGCGCCATGGTATTTACCTTAGCTTCCAGCACCTATTCAGGCTGACCTGGAGAAATGTGTTATGTGAATGCCAAATAACAATAGCTAGAATATTATGTTAATGCTTGTAGGTGTATCTAATAAATATAACTGGGTTTGAAGATAATTTAGAAGAAAGAAATTTACTTTTGGTGTACAATATTGCATTAAGCTTTTTATAGACAGTAGTGTAGTATTTTAGCTCTGTCTCAAAGTAGTTTTCCTAGTAGTAATATCAATTCCAGTCCTGCTACATAGTGGACAATCAGCGATACATCTCATAGAGCTTCAGCTACAACCTCTGAAAGGGCTTTATCAATAGCATATAAACTTAGCAGGATTCAAGTGGAAATTAGATGTTTCAATTAATTTACTAATATAGCGCTTAGCAATGGCAAGTGAAGCTTGCCGGTATAAAGACACAGTCCACGGTGTGGTTAGCTTTCGGGTTAGGTGTCTGAGGATGCCTGAGGCTTGCTCTGAACTCAGTTACTTCTTGCCATTGTGGTCAAGAAAGAAAAACTCTATGCTGCAGTAGGACAGCAGATGTGGTTAATTTGCAAGGAAATCTTACGGCGCCCGAATACAGACAAGGTATTACAAGACAATTAGACAAAGGCTAGGCGGAAAATAGCGAATAATATAGAAATCGCAGTTGCTAGATGCCCTAGCTTCAGAAACTCATTATATATCTATTGCAAATAGGTAAATGGCCAGTAAATATAGCTGATGGGCCAGGGACTTATAAGTCACGCGATATCGGCGAACAGATGGTAAATTACACTGAACCGACAGGAGAAAATAAAATCAAAACCGCTACTAGAAGATATTGAGACAAACAATATGAGCAACGATAAGTTAGTATAATCATATAATAGACATATGTTTTGATAATATTATAGTAGCTTTAAATTCAGGTTATTGTTTGTGTTGGATACGCAATTTGTTGTATGTTATAGCAGAAGTGATTTATTAAATAATGTAAATTGAGAAGGTTGTTCTTTCATCAATCGAGGGTTATAGAAGCCCTGTTTTATACTCAAAGGGATAGGAATATCGCCACCAAAGATGAAAGTTGCCACCTATTGCCAACGGCTTCGCAAGTAGCATTTGGTTGATTCTACATGGCACGGAAAAGGCATATAAGACTTGCCCTAAACACCAAGGAAGAGAAAACAGAACATACAATTCACTATAATATCCGATAAGTGCTTGGTCTTAGATAGACCAATCCACTGCACCCTTTCGTTGAACAAATCCAGGTTCTGTAGTTATGTGGGTGATCCACTCTTATTGGCCTGTATTTCTGGTTCTGTCCGTCCTGGCCGCCTGGCCTTGCCTGGGTCACGACACGGGCCGTGCCATTCAGCAAGCTGTCTCCAGTTTCTTAGCTTGTCCTGGGCTTCGAGCCAAAGGGGTCAGAAGGCCGGTGGAGTTCACGAGCAAATTCAGCTGGGCCTGCCTGTTTTAGCAGCGATTTTTCGTATTACATTATATGAACCATACCACCCATGCCAGAGGCATAGGGAATTAGGGTTAATGCTACTGTCCCAAATTAGTAAGAATGTCATGCATAACTTAGACACCAGCCAACGTGGCGAAGCACTCCCCCGTATTCGTATTCCCGACGCACAGCGCTTTATACGAGACGGACATTCGGGTATCCAACTGACCGACCCGAACGACTTTAAGATTTAACACGAGAGCAACAGTACTTATTACTACATCACGGAGCAATAATCGCACAGAAGCGAGCCAGGTATGCCCCCCCCCCCATGGAACACCTTGCCTTATAAGTTGACTCATAACCTTTCTTTAGATAGCTCAGTTAGGAGAGGTCCAACAATTTGCATATTTGTTCACAGTGGCTGTTTTATCCTCTCTTCGCTGGGCTCATTTGTGACCCTGTTTGTCGAATTACCAGACCACTTAAACTTCGAACGTTGTTATGCGACTGTAGCTACCAGTTTTATGCCATTTAATACCCTTTACCTACAGATGGGCGTATCGGACATGGAATGGAGTCCAGCTGTCTCTTGCTTTTTTTCTTTGGACTCGCGTTATTCTTTAATGCTTTCAAAATACCCGCAATTACTCGAAACGGATCTCGACTCAGGTTAGTACCACAATCAATTAATCTTTAAGGAGTTGCAAATATTAACGCAGTGCTGCTAATTAGAAATTCTCCTGGTACCTTGCCAATCGTTGGCAACGGGCTTGTTTTCCTCCAGCCCCGTCAGAATCTCTTCAAGTGGTTCACTAGATGCATTGACTTCTACGGCCAGGAAACTCTGCGCATCAAAGTCCCTTTTCTACCTCCAGGAGTCATCATATCTGACCCTGCCAACCTTGACTACATATTTAAACATGATCGTATCTTCGAGAAAGGAAAATTCTTCAAAGAACGCTTATGGGATTTATTCGGCAACGGTATCGTCAATGTGGACGGAGATCTATGGAAGCAGCAGAGAAAGGCGGGATCGCAATTCTTTAGTGTTGCCAATATGAGACTTCTGGCCAACTCGGAACTACCAACGATACTCGAACATGTTGTTGAGAATCTGATGTTGAGGGCAGACGGGAGGACAGTGGTAGACCTAGAGGCCGTGATGCATGAGATTACAACACAGCTGATGGGCAAACTGGCTTATGGGATGGAAATGCACGCTGATGACGACTTCACAGTTGCCTTTGACTATGTTTCTGGCATCATCGCAAAGCGATTCCAAAATCCACTATGGTTCGTTACAGAATTTATTACCGGCTGGAAATTGCCCAGATCCATTCGAACCATGGAAGATTTTGGCCAGCATCTGGTTTCACATTCTCTCGCTGTTAGGAATTCCAAAGCCATGGCCAGCTCAAACAAGGATCACGAGACATCAGGAGACCTCATTCATGCGTTGTTTGACTCTCTCGGGGACGAGAAACTGGTTGCAGATTCAGCTTTGAATTACCTTTCCGCAGGCAAGGACACAGTTCGCCCAGGCGCTGACGTGGACGTTCTATCTCCTCATGAAGCACGAAGAAATGGCCGACACATTACACAAAGTCATCCAAGACGATCTGCAAGATAATGCTACAGGTCTCATGCTTGCTCCGGAACATCCGAAGCCCAACAGCGTTTCATATATAGTCGCGCACGTTCTACGAATCGCTCAGACTATACCCGCCAATTCTAGTCGAGATTAAACAAGCTCAGCAAGATACGACTCTGCCTGATGGCACGTTTCTCGGCAAAAATACAATTGTTGTCTGGTGCACCTGGGCTCTGAGTCGATCCAAGACAACATGGGGTAGCGATGCCAACCAATATCGACCTGACAGGTGGCTAGCTGGTGGACATGTTGTTCAGCGAAGCGCTGCAGATTTTCCAGTATTTCAAGGCGGTTCGCGGCTTTGTCTGGGCAAAAGAATGGCTGAGTTGATTGCTGTCCAGGTTATTATGACGCTGATAACTACATTTGAAATTTCACCAGCGTATGATGGGGACAAAGTTAGTCGGACTCACTTGACCTTGCCGATGGAAGGAGGGTTACACGTATATATGAAGCGACGATCTGTGAAGGACCACACAGGACTTTCATCCTAGTTGATCCTATCAATTTCTTAGACTAGACGGCCAAGAAATGAGTTGGATTAGTTTGATGCAGCTTGAGTCCGCAGGTGGAGTGACCTCATTCTAATGAAGTCAGAATATTATCATACAACGCTGTGGCAACTTATTCCATTCCTGATGAAATAGAGTGTCATATCATGCTCTAGTAGATTAAGGTCTAGGACCTAGCCTCTTTGACCATTTGCAGAACTTGTAAATACCGCATGCAGGTTCTTCTCTGATTAAGGACACAAAAATATTTGAGAGGAAAGGATTCTTGCGTAAGATTTTGAGAGGTACCTCAGCCAAAGGGAGTCAGATTTCCTCTAAAGGGCTTTTGAATCGTGTCCAGTCGTTCATCATTGATCCTCCAGACACCCTTTGTCTCTGAGCCCGACAACGACAATGCGGTGCCCTCTGCCAAGTGATGAAAAACCTCATGCTGATTCTCAGGCACGTTGGAGAAAAATAGCGGTTCCCACGACTCCCCTCTCATTTTCTCCTCCAGTCTCATCTTCCGCTGCGCCTCCTCTAATTTCTGCTTTGCAGCGGATGCGACCCACAAGTCACCTTTGTCTATCCCGCAGATCACATCCTTCCAAGCGCGCCGCGACTCCCATGGGTCTTGGTCCTCAATAGGTTCGGCATCCTTGGGCGCTGGTATGTTCTCGACCGCATCGACACTGTACGTCTCCAAGATCTCTCCTGTAAGCCCGTCCTTGACCTCCCAGCTCTCGCTCCAGATCCCTGCTACCTCGTACCTACAACTATTCTTTGGGTCGTTCTGGTGATATACCCGGGCTTCAAAGTAGTTCTTCTTACCTCTAAAAAAGCCTTTTCTTAAGAACTTAATCTCTGAAATAAAACCCCGTGCTTGAGATAATCTTGCATGTACCTAAAGCCTCAGGATACAAGCAGGCGGATAAAAAGCCGCGCACCTGGACGTCTGGTAGCGGCAGTAGGTAATCATCATCAAATTTGTCGATATGCAGTATGCTGTGACCGATCTGACGGATATTGACTGTTCCAGAGAATGTCATTTCGACTCGCGCGTAGCCGTCTGCCCGAATACCGTGCTCTGGACTCGAAATATACATTGCTGTAATCGGTGGATGATGACTGACTTGCTCAGCCACCAGCCTCGTCGTGGCCTTACCAACAGGGTCAGTCCAAGATGCCAGGAATAACTCTCCCAGGAATGCATTTAGTGGTTTCTTGATGCTGAAGTTCGGTGCGCCGGCGACATAGAGCTGGCTGCGGAGGCCGATGAGAAACATTCGCAGCACTAAAAGGCTGCGCTTTTGAGGGTCTTCCTCCATAGCTGGGGCTGTAAAAACACATGGTCGCTGAGCCCAACAGTGGGGGTTTTCGACTGTGGAGGACGGAGCTAAGAAAAATGGTGGTGCTGTGATGTTGGCGAGGTCTCCTTTGATTGTCGTAAGGAACTGACAAGAGTTGTTAGCTTCGACTTTGATTGACTTAGAGCGTGAAGTAGACAGGGCTGAAAACTTTCGCGCCTGTGTCTTAAAGTTGTCACGTCTCTCACCTTCAATAATTCGATGAACCGGGAAGGTATTGACTTGGAATCCGCCTCGCGAGCTGTCTCTTGGGTTATCTCCTGCGGGGTCATTTCCTCGGCTTGGGGCGATGCCTCAGGAAAGCAGAAGAATGAAATGCCAATGAAGCTGAGGCTCGTGGATTGCCAAAAAAGACTCTACGGCTGCTACCTGCGGCTATGAGTTTATCGGACCTAAAAAGCCTTAAATAGCGTAGTGTTTAGTCCTTGCAAAACTGCACAGCCATCTCAGCCACACCGATGGTCGGCCACCGGGTTATGAAACTATCCGACCTGTTAATGCGACATCGGATCCGAATACGCGAATCCGATCGCCAACTTGTCTATATCACGCTTGCGGGCACAGGGGACTTTTGCAGAGCGATTAGGTATTAGCACCAGACATCTCTGCTACTGGACACTTCGTCCTTCGTCCGAGTGGCGTAAACAACACCTGCATAACCTCAAGGCGAGTATTCCTACATGAGCACGGGATTTACCAACACTTGAATAATGACTTCTTTCGAATTGGTGGTTCTAACTTTGGCAATGGCGTAAAATGATGTTTTTCTGATGACGAACAAATGTCTCACAAGACTCAAAATCTCGGTTTGGGAACCTGGACATCACAATAGCTGATAGATAGCAGCGGAAAGATTCTATCTAGATTTGCATATAATTTAGTTTCAAGGTAGATATTATCTATATACGTCTTCAGATATTCGATATTCAATCAATGCATGTCCACAAGCCTTATTGTCATGGCCACTGGTCCGGGTATGGTATCGTGTGTATCAACTGATACTCTCAGATTGATGATCTCACAATGTTCTTCCCCGCGATCAAGCCACTCCCCTTTTCACTGAAAAAGGTCCGCCCCTTGGCAGCACTTACAACAAAACCAGGTATTTTTACCCAATTGTACTGCCCGGTACCAGTTTTCTTTCCGATAGTGACAAACACCTGTGGGGTTACAGTAGGCTTCAAATCTTTGACATCTTCTTTCCTGCTAACGAGGACGGCATCCAGGTTTTTCCCCAGGTGGATTGCTTGCCTTTCAGCGTAGATGAGTTGTTTAGCTTCAAGATCGCCCACATCCCCAGCACCCCAAACGTTGTCGACTCCTGTAACCCGGAGATTCATATCCAGCTTCAAATTACCTCGGGAATCTAGGAGGTGAGCGGGAATAAACTGGCTATTAGGACGCATCCCGTATAACGGAAGGTAAAGATCCGCCAAAAGAGTCTTGCCATCAGAAAGGGTGACCGACACCTGGTGATCTGTGGTGTTGGTTGAGGATACATGTACCCCAGGAATGATTTTGACCTTCAGCTTTTCAAGTTCCAGTGCAGCAGAGTTGCCAACGTCAGAGCGTAGACCAGGAAGAGGTTTGTCACCACTCGTAATGAGAGTAATCTGCTTGGTATCGCCAAACGTTTGGCTAAGCTCTCCTGCAGTCTCAACGCCAGTTGGCCCACCACCCGCTATAACAATAGACTTGGCAGTCTTCACCTCCTCCTGCAAGGAGTGAAGGGCCGAGATGCTCGCTTCGTACGTTCCCACGGTTGTGAACGGCATGCACCCTGGATATGATGATCCGGTGGCGATGATCAAGTGCTTGTATCCAATGGTCGTGATATCGTTGGCGGTCTTGACACACACGCTGTTCGTAGTGATGTCTATGCTTGTTGCTGTGCCGAGGACGAACTCGAAGGCGTTCTGGGGGTAATTCTCAAAGCCAGGCTCAATAGCTTTGAATAGTTGCTCGTCTGCAAACTCTCCAGGTATTATACCCCGTACGGCCGCTATGTTCCAGTAGTGATGGGTAGTTGGCGAAACGAGGACAACCGTGAGTTCCTTGACCTTGGGCCTCGTGTGCTTGAGCAGCATGTGTGCAATGCCTATTCCGGCGTAACCTGCACCCAGTATCACTACTGTCTCTGCCATTGTGGTTGGTGCGTCTTGCGTGGTAACGAAGGGTGTGATAATTTGACTCGGGGTGTGACTCGGGGTGCTGGCGGTGACATTCAGAACAATCATCCTTTTCCCAGATGCATCCTAAATTCGTGCTGATGTTAAATACACCTTGAATACTTTAGAAGTAAAGTGTCATGAAATTTTCAGGGGGTAATAGCATCCCCAATAGCTCACAAGGTTTATCCGACGGTCAGAAGACTCGCCGATTTACAACCCGGTTTTTGGTTTTTGGTTCTTGGTTGGGCCATCGTATCCATGGTGCTATGACTGGTCTACTAGATCTCCACTATCCGACCATTCCCGAAACCTCAATTTTGTACCCTGGTGAAGCGACGCCTGCGAGACGGATCCCCCCCGGTCAAATATACAGGCCGGACGGTACCAAGATGTCTACATAACTCAAGTCCTCCAGATTGCGGTATTGTCACAAGCGGAAACGCTCAGAAAGGAAGAGGGCCGAAAAGTCTAAAAGATATCCTTTTTCGTCTCCACCTCAGCTTTAACAACTCTAATAGGCGCAATTAGTTATCAGCCCCGTTTGGTTTTTAAGATTATCCCCGATTTGGAACTAAGGCAGAGGCGGCCGCCTCTGCGCTAGTAGCCACAGCCTCCCTCTCTATTCATGCAAGACGTACGTAGTAGCAGATCCTCGTATTCGGGACCGTCTTGACCTCTAACGCTCGGGTCCTCACGCGGGAGTCACTTCTCGGCTGACCACGCTCGTACACGGGAAATTCATCGTTTTGAAGCACGGCTTGTGAATTCCCGGGCGGGAGAGACGTCATTCTACGGAATGCGGCTTCGATGTTGTCCCGGCCGTTGGTCTATCAAGCCGTCGGGATGAAAATACGACCGGGAGCTTCCCCACCCTCAATTGACATCCTAATTGGACATCATTGCTCGCGTATTGATTCTTCCATCAGAACAGAACGCGAGCACCAAATACACATTCTCAATTGATCTCGCTCGTTTTACATCTTTGATCCCGGTCCCTCAAAACTCGTTCTGTACGTCCGCTCACTGACGTGTCTTCTTTTGCGGTTACTCAACACCGAAGCTGTTGGGGATGCTCAATCGCACCTTTGGAGAGTTAGGCCTCTCCATTGTCGGCCTCGGGATCGAGTACCCGCCTTATTCACTTGACCACACTTCTCTAAATGTCCTCAGCGTGAGGTTCTACCCAGATACACCATCGTGAGTACTTTCCATGATCACAGCTCACTGTTGCGATAATGGGCGTTCAAATAACTAAGCGCGCTAGAATGAAAAAGGTCCTTGGAATCAACCAATACACAGGCATACATACGCGGTCCTCCATCGGCACTCCAGACCAACCGGTCGTTAATCAACAGCATGCGACTTCAATAGCAGAGCTCCACAAACTCTTTCAATTAGATGGAGTCCCTCTCGCGATCCGGGCCGCTCGCAAAGCCCTGGCCGAGGCCAAAATTGATCCCCGTCAAATAACCCACATAGTCGCCACGACTTGTACAGACAGCGCAAATCCAGGTTTCGACCACTTTGTCGCAAAAGGTCTCGGAATCACACATGGCGTGGAGAAGGTTCTCTTACACGGCGTAGGATGTAGCGGTGGTTTGCCGACTCTACGAACCGGCGCAAACCTGGCACTGGGACATACAGCCCGAAAACTGCCTGCACGTGTCTTGTGCGTAGCCCTTGAGGTCAGCACCACCATGGTGCGAAGCGAACTCGACAGCATCAACGAGATGCATGAAACGAGAATAGGTGCATGTCTGTTCTCGGACTGTGGGAGCGCAGCCGTCTTGAGTAATAACATCGGAGAGCCTGCCGAGCCCATCTACGACCTGCTTGGATGGGACCAAAGAATAATACCAGATACTGAGGATGACCTAGGCTTCGACGTCGACCCAGTCGGTAAGTCACTGCGCATTGCTGCTCAAAATATCACCACGATACAACTCTAACAATAAGACAGGCTGGAAAGTTATACTCACCCCACGGGTACCTAAGCTCACCAGAGCCTCTATGGCACCCGCATTCAAAGACCTCAAGGCATCGCTGCCGCATCTTCCTCCAGATTACCAAAATTCAACTGATTTCGACTGGGTCATGCACCCAGGCGGTGCCGCCATTCTTTCCGGCGCCGAGCGAGCCATGGGCATCTCTGCCGAACATATGCGAGCCAGTTACGACACCTACATCAACCACGGAAACTCGAGCTCTGCCACCATCTTCAGCGTCATGGATCGCCTGCGTTCTAAAGAGATGGACGCCCTTGCCCCGGAAGGCCGGGTACGCGACTATGTTGTCGGATGTGCATTTGGTCCTGGTATATCTGTTGAGATGTGCATGCTGAAGCGTAATATGGGCTACAGCACGAAG
The DNA here is from genome assembly GCA_002991585.1 of Ilyonectria mors-panacis. Lineage (NCBI taxonomy): Eukaryota > Fungi > Ascomycota > Sordariomycetes > Hypocreales > Nectriaceae > Ilyonectria > Ilyonectria mors-panacis. The sequence continues at coordinate 218,055 of PPHJ01000106.1, read as the reverse complement.
GTGGACGGGCTTCAGACACCACCCAAAACATCACCCGAAACACCACCCAAAACATCACCCGAAACACCACCCGAAACCAAGGTCGAGCTGAGTAAAGTCGGGGACGGCGAGTGGGCCTCCGCGACGAGCGGGTTTCCAACCGGGAAGCATTCGGTCATGGAGTCATGGGATCATGGTGCGGCGTTTGTGGCCAAGGCATTAGAGCATCTGAGTCTAGATTAGCAAGGAGTCGGTTGCAATATTTATGGAAAGAGGAGGCCAGCAGAGAGGCGTGGGAAGAGCCCGTTTTGCCTCATCATGGCGGGGACAGGACTGAGGACCGACTTGACATGCGAAAATTCGCTAATCGTCTTAGTTCAGTTCAGTTCAGTTCGGATTTTTATATCGGTTTTAGGGCGCCTGATAGATAGGCACCTGATGTCTAAATAGCCATGGGCAACTGGGCCGGGTACCTAATAACTCTGCGCCTAATCCTAATACTAAATGTCTTCTGCCCAGACTTCAATTCAGAATGTCGTCCACTCCAAAGATGAATTTCCTGACATTGGCTCTTTCAATCATCGAGCCTTATTCAGTCTCATCCTTGTAAAAGTCTATCTTGTGAATGCGTATTGCGTACTGCATATTGCGCTGTGACTCTACTTTCTACGCTCTTGAAAGTATCCACTCAGTTAGGCTGCACAGTTAATTGACATTCTACTAGAGCTTGTAGTAGTAAGAAGATTGACCAGATAACTCCATCAGATGACTGTGTTCTTTACCACTCTCCCTGTTTGGCCATCTCCGCGCGGCAGCTAGTTCTACCAGCGGAAGTACGAGGTTTGACATTAAGACGAGAATTGTGCCAAATAATGACGGAACCTGAGCGTAGATGGCCACAGCTGTACCAAGTGCTCTTTCCGATATCCCTTGGACGATAGTTATCAACTGATTCAACGCCTTTATTCTCCAAGTAACTTAAACAACTGCTTTTTCGGCCACTCGACTAATTCCAGAAACATTGGTTGGCCAGCAAGACGCGCCACGACTTCATCCAATATTTGTCGCGCCCAGCCTTTCAAGTACCAAAAGCTCTTTTCAGCAGATGCAAGAAACACGCTGAAATAGGAAATAATAAGCAATGCATGCGGGCGATATTCACTGAGGTCCCTGCGAAGATTGTCTTGAATATGATGGAGCCAAACGAAAATATACCCAGGTTCAATGTGCGTTCTAGACAGAATAACAAGACAGAAGCATGCTTCAAGGTTGTCAAGGGCCAACTGATATTGGCCAAGGCTGCCCAAAGGTAGTCTGCATCTCTGGAAGGTCCGGAGTCTTGCAACGGCTTCATAAGTATCCGGGGGAAGACACCTCTTTCCCAGGTTAAGTCAACATCCACTGCCAACATGTGAAGGTGACTGAAAAGTGACTTACTCGGTTAAGTACCTGACAAAAGCAAGTGGCCAGATGCTATAAACCAATGGCTGAAACCCAGAGTTGATAACGCCAGACAAGAACGGTCTGATTGTCGACTCTATGCCTCTTAGAAGCCCGATCAGCTCACCAAGGCTTCCTATTGGATCTTTTAATTCGTAGTGATCCATGCGAGTAGGGAGTGTGAGCATATGGATCATCAGAAGCGATTTGAAGCAATATAAAGCTATCCAGTTTTGCGCGTCAATGTGTTGGAGTTCGACGCGATACCCTATTGACCCCATTGTTTGATGATAGTCAGCCAAAGGGAGAAAGATATTTCGACAGCTTGGCTCGAGATATGCCCTGTGTGTAGCGGCGATGGCAAGGATACCGTGCATAACAAAGGAATACCGGTAGCCTTGCATAGGAATAGCCGTCTGCCAAACATGGACAATTTCTTTCCTCCTAGACATGGTATCGGCCGTGACAGTGCAGTAGTGATGCATAAGCTGCCAGCCGAGAGCACGGAGTTCGTGTGGGGGAAACGGTGCCATCTTATCATGGATATGAATCTGACTGCAATCCGTCACATTAACCGGAGACGAATAGCTTCCGTGGCGATTGATAGGCCCAGCGATGATAGTATTCGGACCAGGGCCTTCAACAGGTTCGCTACGGCGAATGGAGCCTATGGGAAGCTCATTTATGAGACTGCATGAGAGATGACGCCGCCTGCATTGAAAGCATATGGGGCCAATTTCATCGCACTAGACAGGAGTCAGTCAACAGGAGCCAAACTTGAGCAAGATGGAATCGCAGCGGAGAAGAGGTCCAAAAATGGCATCCGATTATCAAGTCAGGCATAACGGGGAGGAGTGGGGACGCACTTTTACTTTGCGACGTTTGCAATTGGTGCAGCCCAGCCGTGACTTGGTATGCGGGCGTCGGGTCGACATTGCTTCTGATTTCAGAGACGTGTAGACTATTCGTATCGGAGCTGAAGCAAAGTCGCACCTGGGAAAGCGGGGGCTGGCCCAGACTGGCCAAGATGAGGTGAAAAAACCACGGGGATGTTGCTCGGTTCCTCGGCAATTAATAAGGGAGTAGCCAACAAATCTAATAAGCGGGGACTAAGCGAAATACTCGTAATCGGTTCTTGGTACGAGTTCTCGGAACGCGTTCTCGGTACGCGTTCTCGGTCCGGCTAAGCTCAACGCAGCAAAGTGTTTGAAACCCTGCCCTCTAGTGTTAGCTCAGTTCTGGAATTGAGACTGCGAGGCCTCCTGCATGCACTTCACTGCACCCCTTTGGCTTTCGACGGCTTGTTAGTGACGACAATGGATGGGAGCCACTTGAATAGGGACCGTCCTGATAGCGTTCTATTAGCTTATACTACACGCGTAGAAGCTGGGAAAACAGTTAATAAGCTCTATATTAAGTATATACTTAGAAAGGCCTATGCTCTAGAGGTCTGTACCAGTATGAATAACCCAGAAAGGGATGTCTGTGACGGTTGGGTCTATCCTAAGGGTATAGGGTAGGTCCGAGGCGTGAGGTGTATGATTGAGTAGATTAGGACGTCGGAGTAGAAGCAATATAGGTCACAGTCTGGTAATAGTAGAATAGTAGATTCAATATAACCAAGTGTGTTGATGGCTGGTAAGGCTATCTTATCTATGAAAGTGCTATCAATACACACAAGTGTAGTCAAAACAGAATATAGCTACCAAGTAATTAGTCTTCTTGTAATAATCATTCAATTTTGTCCAGTCAAGCGGGAGGGAGTGACCTTAGTCTATTTAGTCTATTTAGTTAAGATACCCTAAGAGATATAAAGCTAATTTAAGTGTAGTTTAACTTAAGACTCTAGAAAATCTCCTTATGCTGCCCAAACGTATCAATTATCGACGTTGTGGTGTTGCTGTTGTACTTCAGCTGACTGGAAGCAGCCCCCGAAAGGCCAAGGGAGTAATTGCATGCCCGCGGCTCGGTATCATACAGAACAAACATATAACGGCTGTATCACACCAAGTCAGATCATACAAAGAAACATACCGGTTGTACGGTGCGGGAGTGTACTTATCGCGGGCGAAAAATCATTCGTATTAGTTGACTATGAGTCAAACGAGGACTCGTCTAACTCTTGTGAGCAGCGCTCTTGATTCGAGACCTAGACTACCGATCGTAAGACATCCAGTTAAATCACCGGGGAGGTTTTGGCTCACTTTCTGCTGCGCTCACTGCCAGCTGTGTCTCAAGTGACGACTACTCAGGGGCGATTTAGCGAAGGGAGATGGCTTAATACCACGTTAGAATTACTCAAAAAGCCACTTCAATGAATGGAATTGGGTAATTGCCATGAAAATCATATCTCAATGTCAGTGAAAATATTTGATTTTCTATTTGACAAAGGAACTCCCGCTTTATGTTAGGAAGATTACTGCGTTGCATGGCATTGAGCCCATTCAAAATGCCAATTGTGTGTAGGTAATATGTGTTTCTAGTAACGTATTGCTCTCGTATGTTCTAGAATAGAGAAAGAGAAGAATAAGAGGGCGTGACTTTGTTGGCTCTCTCCGGATAGGGCTCGGATAGAGCTTCACCATCCTATCGAATAGGATCTTCAAGTCAAGAGAGTTGCAGTGTTCTCTCGAGACTTCCTATTTATTGACATAATAAGACATTACGACGCTCATTTACCGGGCGAACTCTGCGAACGGAGACCGTATCAAGCACCAAGCCGTATTCGCTTATTATCATCTCCCTCTGACTATCCAAAGACCATCTCCTATACGGCGGCATCATGGGCTTCTGGAACGGGAAACAGCCAAACGGCTGTCATCGCCGATAAGTTCGGATTGCAAAGGGGGGCTTTGGATTGTGAATGAAGCCCGTGGATTGTGAATGAGGCCTTTGGATTGTGAATGAGGCCTTTGGAATTCGGAGAAGGTCTTTGGAACGCAACTTCGAGGCTGTGTAAAAGCCACTTCGACACGGTTTATAGGAGGGGAATAGAGTATATAAGTAGGATCTCATAGACAGCTAGTAGGACAAGTATCAAGATCATCACCTCAAATTACCGACCTTCACGAAGCTTCCCAGCTACTCAACCTCTTCATTCTCTTTTGCGCCGAGCCCCCCGACAGGTGGCCCCCCGATTCAGAACATCCCCCGCTTTGCAAAAAAAGGACAGCTGGACCTACTTAGGTATGGCTTAATAGCATATGCATGAATCCAAAAGATATCTTCTAGTGCTAATGATATTAGAAGTCTATACATTCTTCAGGAGCACGATCATCATGGCTACCGCGATGGGTGTCGAGACTGCCCACGGCTCCTGGAATAATGCATATCTGGTGCAGCTTCCATTTTCGATCGGCGGAAGGCAGTTCCTCTATGCCCAGAATCAGGCGACACGTTACTGGTTCATTCAGGAACTTCTCCCCGGCGGCAAAATGGGTGGAGAAACTGATACTGGCCGCTGGGGATTCGCTTATGGTGTGCAAATTTCCCTTTACAATCGGAGACCGGGTCTTTATTTACGGACAGAATCTGAGCGATTGTAACTGGTTTGTTCAGGAGATTCTCGTCGGTGGTAAAATGGGTACTGAGATCGCTCACGGCTCCTGGAATAATGCATATCATGTGCAGTTTCCATTTTCTATCGGCGGTACTCAGTATTTCTTCGGCCAGAACCTGAACACATGCTACTGGTTCATTCAGGAAATTCGCCCTGATGGGACAATGGGTAGAGAAACTGACAACGGCCGCTGGAACAATGCATACGAGGTTCAGTTTCCATTTTCCATCGGCGGCAATCAGTTTTTCTATGGCCAGAACGTGGGTACTCCAAAGGTAGCAGGAGAAAAACGAAGAAACGAAGGTACACGTTACTGGTTTATTCAGCAAATTCTCTCCCTGGCGGCAAAATGGGTGGAGAAACGGATAATGGCCGCTGGGGCAATGCATATCATGTGCAGTTTCCTTATTCTATCGGCGGCCAACAGTATTTCTTCGGCCAGAACCTGGACACATGCTACTGGTTTATCCAGAGTCTCAAGCAAGGCGGTAAGATGGGAGATGAGTTGCAATCGGGACATTGGCAGAACCCTTACAGAGTGCAATTTCCCTTTGCTGTGGGCGGACAGCAATATTTCTACGGGGCAGGACACGTCCAAGTTCAACTGGTTTATTGCAGCATTGAACAATGTATCGTAACAACCTCGGCCGCCAGTCGTTACGGCAGGGGTTGAGCGAGAGGATGATTTTGGTTCTACGGTAGGAGGAAAGGCACTACGTTGGTCAGAGGGATTGGATGGAAAGAGGTAGAGATGGTTTTATAGTCGTAGAGGGGTTTTTGATTCGCTAGCCGGTTTTTCCCCTCTACCGCTGAATTTTCCTACCCTGAATTTAAGGCATTAGCCACTGTGTAAAAACCTGTATTAGAAGATACTATGCACGCAATGGGAATCTACTATGTACTGCAGAACACCTGGATTTGCCAATTGACAATATTAGAATTGAAAGAGGTCACGTGGCCTCACCTCACGGTACTTCGGTAGCCCTTAGAGATGCTCTTAACGAGCAGCATTATCATGAAATTTTCCAACTTTTAAAGCCTCAATTCGGCCTTTCTTTTCATGGATCCTTTGATCAACTGATCATGTTGTTACTTATAATTTGATGGTTCTGTCCTCTAGCTAGAATACCTTCCTTTTGAGCTCCTCTCTTAGCTGCTGGCTGCACTGAAGAGGAGAAGGCTGCGGCGTTGTCTGCATTCCAACGCTGGGGGTTCAGGTGAAGACGCTAAACTTATTATAGAACGAATCTTTTTTTCCTTATAGATAAGATTGAGGTAGTCAATCCACTCCTTGACTTGCTACACCAGATGCAGGTCGTCCCCCCTAAGACCGCTCCTAGTTGCACGGTGGACTGGTCAAGCGTTGTAGTTTTGGCGAGTTGGAAAATCAAGTCTGTCTCCTGAGCGATGGCGGATCTGTGGATTGTGGGTCAGTTCTGTCTATCTGCATAACTTATGTCTTGCCTACCTCGTGTCGTATAGAGTGGTCAGCTCGTCGCATCTGGTCTTGATTGCTTTGACGAAACTCGTATAGAGTATCTGGTTCTTAGCTGAGGGTTCCAATTCTTCTAGAAGGCGCTGGAGCTCAGCTCTGGAAACGGAAATAGATTTTGGTATGCTTGAGTTTCGTCTCCGAGTTCACTGGTATTGAGAGTTGAGGGTGGTATGGGGCGCTTTAAAAGGCTTCCCAAACCTCCCGATGATTGCGAGGGCACTGTCGACTTGTGAGCGAATGGTGTGAAGCTCGGTTAGGAGCTGCTCGACCGGTGAGTCTTGGTCTGAATTGGTGTCCATACCGGGTTGATCAGGAGCCCCTTCATCGTTGCCACTGGGCGGTATGGCGAGCGGTGAGTACTGCAGCTGGACATCCCTGGTCGGTCGGAGTAGCGCCGATACACCAAGGCCAGAGTCCTTGTCGAATGCACCGTCGGGGTAACGGCCAACCAGGATGGCTGATTCCCGACGGCACCCTCACGGCCGAAGCGGGTTACTGGAATCTCTGGCACGTCAACGCTTTGCTGCACATTGAGCCGGGAGACTGGCGCGGCGAGGGTCACGACACTCGCCCGATCCGAGCAAGCTTTTGGTAGATTTTGACGAGGTTAGCGCGTAGGGGCTATGGCATGAACTATACTAAGCGTTTATCAAATTTATCAAAGCTCTGAGATGTCTGCCCCAATCAAACTCCGTTCCGTCCTCAATAGGGTTTATGCCTTTGTCGAGTCCAGCTCGGAGGTCTTTGTTGGTTGCCTGGAGTACCACTCTCTTGTACGTCGTCATACTGGGCTGCCCATTGTCAGTGACCTGGAGAATGAAGTGCAAGGCCTGGCCCTTCAACTGTGGCTCCCTAGTGTACACGTCAATGGCACATTTCCCCGAGGGGGGCATGGTGATCTTGACCCGTTGGTTTGGTACCTCGCCACCGAGGTCATGAATCTCCATGTCGACCACCTCGCAGTCAACCCACCACTGCGTTGCCGTGGCATCTTTATAATGAAACCACTTGAATGTCAACTCATCTCCATCAGGATCATAGCTCTTCGATGCATCCAAGATGACCTCGGGATCTGCCTCGACCTCCACGATGAAGGGTTCCGGGCCAGCGGTGCTGTCTTTCACAATCACAACGGGTGCGTGGTTCGCCTTGGATATATCGCTGCCGAGAGTCCACTGCATTCTCGCCGCGAAATCGTTCTGGTACGCGTCTCTCCATCGCCAGATTGTTGCATGGTTGCTCTTGTAGACCTTGCCGTCCATGCCCGTCACCCGGTCAGCAACGTCGGTGAAATGCATGCTGCCTTCCGACGGGTCGGCAAGCCTATATCGTCCACCCCAACTACCCCATTCCGGGTGCTCAGGCGACCCTAGGCCATTTTGGATGAGATATAAGAAGGTCGGCGTGTCGCCTTCGGGGATAAATGTGTAATCCGGGTACTTGCTGCCAAGCGTACCTATCTGAATATGCTCCTTGAACCACTCTCGTCAGCTTGCTAAAGTCTGGACCGAGCGAGTAGTATTTGTCTCCCGCGATACCCACCCAGGTGGCAAGGCCATATATGTTCCAGGCATGCAGCGAGGAGATGTAGAATATGTCGAGGAACTTCATTCGGATCAACACTCCAGTGTCATCCTGGTCAGATATCGTGTACACGCGGAGCCTCGACCGAAGCTGCGCTGCATCGCTCGCCTGTTTCTCCTTCTCGAGATGCCTAAGCGCCTGGGCCAGGACATTGGTGCCTCCCCAGCATAGGACCCAGAGCGAAAGATGGGAACCAGATAGTGAATCTTAGGGTCAATTGTGAAGCCAATCCAGAAGAGAGAACCGGCAACCAAGAATGACCCAAACATGGCAGGAATGAGCCGATTCTCGATGGAACCCATGCTGGATTTCCCTTGCTTAGAAATCAGAGCCTCAATCAAGCATGATGACACCACTTTGTGCATAGGGCACCTTGACTTTGCTCCCGTTATATCGGATACGGGCCCTCAAGATCTCTTCCGGCCGTATGTTTCGGGTATAGCAGCACTGAATGCCATTGTAACTGTAGGAAAGAACAGTATCACCCACGACAATCATGCTGGACCTTTAGCTGAGAAAACAAATCCGCCAATAATCGGGCCTGCAACCGCATATATCAGTACCGTTTTGACAGAAGTATTTGTGGGAAAATCCCACCGAAAGCCGCTCCCGAGTATGATGCAACGGTTAGGAAGGAATAATACGTTACGATCTTGTAAGCTGACCAAACTTTGGCGAAAGTCCCTTCGATCAGGACGAAATATAAGCCACCGAAAATAACAGCTAAAAAGCAGAAGGTAAGCAATGTTGAAATGTTTGGGGCTACACCGATGACAACCACACAGAGACTGTAGAGCGGGAGACTGGCAAGGTAGACTGGCCGACGTCCCTATTTTTCGGAGGTGCGGCGTGTAGATCGGGGCAAAAGTGACGCCGAAGAAAGGAATTGTGAATCCGAGGAGAAGCGTGCGCGTTGAAGCACCATGGGCGTCTGGGATGGCAGTGATGGCGGTGGTGTATGTGGTCGTCCCGTACACGCTATGTCTGTAAGTTGGTGACGTTTGTCACAGTCATGGGGCCATGTTACCTACACAACGAATGCAAAGGCAAAGGCGACCGCTGATGTGTAGATTTTCTTGAGAATTGGCCACTTCATGGGAGCTCTGGGAAACTGGCCCTCCCTCCCCGCAGAAAAGCAAGGGTAGGGCCGGGGCCGGGACCGACCACGGGACTGACCACACAGAGCAGCGGGGAGGGCATTGTGGATGAATGGTCATGGGTTTTCGACTGTGGCTTTGGTGGCTGGAACCACTGCTCCTAAGAGTACATAGCAACGCTGACTTTGGGAAATGACTATGGAAGGCAGGGTTAAGGAAGATAAGATAATAGAGGGTATAGCTATTTCGACTCTCAACAATATCCAAGGAATCTAATAATAGTACGTGCAAGACCCTTACATTGTGGAACGACATCTCACTTTTAGACCGGGTCGTTTCCTGGACCTTCAAAGAGGAGGGGGTCCCGAGAAAAATGGGTCTAGAACTAGGTCCAAAGGCAAAAGATTAGTGAGACGTTACGTAGATGCAATATTATGCAGCTTGGATAAGCCTAAAAAGCTACCTAATTTTGTTGGGAAGTAACTTAATATATACCATTGGCTTAAATTTCGTATTCATCCTGCATATTAAAAACGATGTTACGGTGGCTTAAGGATGGTTTCAGGGAGCCGGCAGATACGAGTCACACTAGAATACCATGAGAGTAAATAGCCCTGCCGTCTCAGGAGGAGTATGCAGATAAGAAATCAACTGGGATCTAGGGCCCACACATCGATGGTCGATATCATATACTGTTGGAGAGAGGGGCCATGGCGCTCCGGTGATACCGGCCGAGGGCATCTTGGTTCGAGTAACTGACCCCCAGATGTCCAAACCTTCAAGATACCAGGGGATTGAGAACCACTAGATAAGGGACCTACAGAACATGACAGTTGGAGACATAGCATAAGTCCGAGTATCTAAATCACAAAAAATAAAAAATAAAAACCTAGAATCATATATACCTTGCCTCTGTGTGTGAAATTTATGCTCCTCATCCATTATACTAATAGCCGGGCAACCGCAGCGAGCCCTAAGGATAAGCTAATCTACCTCAGCCTGCTATCCTCTCATACGAGAACTTGCCCACGGAAGCCGCTTGTCGCAACATAGTCAATAGTCTAATAATTCGGAAGACTCTCGCTCATGAGCCTTACAGATAATCCAACCTATATCGACTATGGAACTACCTAAAGACAAGAGAGGGTGCCCTCTCCTTGACCGCCTTCGCGCCCTCGCTTGTTTTGTCCTATCATCCCGAGTCCATCGTTTTAATCACATGCCTTCTCCTCTGTAGGGCTACCCGACTCCGAAGCGAGAATCAAGTGTCATATGCAGGATAAAACTCATTATGACACTCCGCACTCGTGGAATGCATGTTCCCTTTTGCCGTGGTGTCATAATGCAACATCAAGCGGCTTACCTCGCGTTCCTAGATAGCAGGCGCTCTAATTTTGAGATCCTCTACCTAAACATAACCATCAATCTCATGCACTCCTAAAGATTCAGGTGAGGGGCTGGTCCAATACTTCGATCCTGCCACCATGAGTGACCCAGCCAACGCTGGTCCCTCATTCTGCCAGAGCATACGCACCTATTAATTGACGCACTTCAATACAGTAGGACCAGATACGCCACCACACGACCCACCATTGGAGCTCTGAGTTTCTTTGCGGCGACATGCATTTGTCGTGGCTCCCAAACTTGCGCCGAGACCTCTGGGCATCTCCAATATTTATTCGTCTTATTTTTCATCACAAGCTGGAAGGCGTCTACGTTGGTGCACGATGCATGTGTTCACAGAACCGATGATTGGCCGCTGCTGGCTGCGGAAGTTGAGAGCAAGCTCTACGAGAGCACCGTGGTTAGGGACTGTAGGGCGACGGATACATGGGCGCCTGGGCGCGCCCACTGGCTAAACACCTAAAAATACACTCCCTCATTAATGCATGCAAGACGCACTCTGCAATAAAGTACCTTTTACTACATAGTTATTGCCCATCTGACTTTTTTTTTTTATCAACAAAAAAGAAGAGAAACTGTATCGCATTCTGTGACAACCTACTTCTATTTTTACAATAATACACTGTGTTACCGTATCAGCAGTAGAGTGCAAGATTTGCTGCTTCTTGCTGTCTCATTCCACGCTTTTCCAGATGTCTTTTATGCCTCTCCTCTTGTTTGCCAGGGGGTTGTCACCCATCTCCTTGGCGACCTGGGCTTCAACGCGTTCATTATCTGCCTTGCTCCAGTCCAGATATGGCATCATCTCCTCCTTCGTCCATTCTCTTGATCCTGTTTAAAGTGACACAGCGCTTGGACATCTGTTTTAAGTACGGGTTAAGGGTATCACATGCGTCCGGTGTGGGATAGGATAATGGTTTTATCCCGTAACTAATGAATACACTGCAACACCGTATAACCTTAATCCCTCTTCTGCCTTAGCAAAGGCCGTTCGCCACTATTAAGTCATCCTGCAGGCTCGAACATGAGCAGCAGTCATACCCTCTTTTCATACGAACTATGTCATCCTATTGCTAGAGGTAGCTGAAAGCTGTTGGGGAAGTCTACGGATAGCATGTGAATATACCGTCTGGAGGCGTATATAAGGATGCCGTTGTTCCTCCATAGAGAAGACTTCTGCTTCATCACCAGCGCTCACTTGACACCGCAGCCAGCAAAGCAATCCCCTAAAGCCTCTTATTTCTTAGTCGTTCACCGTGAGAATATTATTATACCGTCTTAGTTCCTTTAGGAGTGCCCCAAGCGCGTCCGTTCCATCAGCAAAAGCTCCCAGAAAGCCTTGGTGGTACCGCAACAGCAGCCTCCACCATAATATCGCAGATCACGATGAAGAAGACTGATAGAGACGCTGTCATTGAGCATGCAACACAGGTGAAGCATCTTGTTCATGACCCAAACAGCTTCCTCACCGAGCTCGTGGTCCAGCAGCAGCAATATCACTGCATTGGATGGCTCTGCCACTTTGATGTCCTCTCATGTATTCCGCTGCCTCCAGATGCATTGCCCTACGCCGAGGTCGCGGCAAGGGCCAATGTGCCCGTGTCGACGCTGCGGTCTGTGGCCCGCATGGCCATGACTGTGGGCTTGCTCTGCGAGACGAGGGATGGCGATCTTTCCCACAGCCCGCTCTCGGCGCCGTTCGTCCAGAATGTCTACATGCGGACGCAGCTGTTGCACATGTTCAACCAGACGGTCCCACTCATGGCCGGACTGGCACCGGCAACGGAGAAATGGGGAGATACCAAGGCGCCAAACGAGACGGCCTACAACCTCGTCCACGAGACTGATCTGCCATTCTTCCAGCACCTCAAGTCTCGGCCCGACCTCAACGACGGCTTCGACGCCTTCATGAAGAGCCGGGCGGTGTCGCATACCGGGTCAAGTGCCGAGCATTTGCTGGACGCCTTCGACTGGAAGTCTATGGGAGAGGCGACTGTCGTCGACGTAAGTCTCGACATGGTTGACAAGAGTCGATCCCCGAGAGCGTACTAACAGTGACCAGGTTGGCGGGAGCAGTGGTTCCATTGCAACCATGCTTGCCACAGCGTATCCGAAGCTCAAACTGGTCGTCGAAGATCTTCCCGGCCCCATCAACAATGCCAGGTCTCAGGTCCTGGAGCTCTCAGAAGACGTCAGGAGTCGCATCAGCATCATGGAGTACGACTTCTTCACCCCGCAGCCAGTCAGGGGGGCCGATATCTATCTTTTGCGGACCATCCTCCACGACTGGCCGGATACCGACGCCGTCAAGATCCTGCGAGGCATCGTGGAGGCCATGGGACCGTCTAGCAGGCTTCTCATCATGGACATGGTCCTGCCGAAGCCGGGTTCGGGGCCGACAACCTTCGAGGCGACTTTGCGGCAGAAAGACCTCACCATGATCCAGGCGTTCAATGCAAAGGAGCGCGAGGTAGACGAATGGAGAGCGCTCTTGACCCAAGCTGAATCCCGCCTGAGCATCCACGCGATTGAGCGACCGGCAGGAAGTGAGCTTTCTGTCATTGAGGCGACGCTAGGTAGCAGCAACGGGGTAGAATCGACGAATGCTGCGAACGGGCACACTTAGGCAATTAGGGTCACGAACTTCACTTGTACGGTCGCACATTAGATAAGGTCCGCATAAATTGCAAATGGCCAAGTTTCAAATCCCTTAACCCCGCATCACACAAATCACTTGCAATTAAGCTTGACCTTCCGTACACAAAAATGCCGCCATCAAGGGACCTTGAATGTGTACAAGAGGATATCACTGCATTCTTTTATCATGGAGATCCAGCTCCCGCCTTGCTGTCCCTCTGCTAGTAGCTGAGCTGCTGGGCCTTAGGACTGGATCCGTAGCATGATTTCCCTTGAACCTAGGGGATAGAGACTTTGAACCTAGTCCACCCTCAACAACCTAAATAGTCCTCAACAACCTAGATCATCAACTAGTGACAGCTTCATCGGATCAAGGGCGTCTGGATCGGCCGGATCCCTAGGGATAAATAGCTAGCTTTCTTCCTTCCTAGATAGAGAAAAAGACAAGATCATCTATCGTCACCAAGCTGTCTCAACCAATCCATCTTGACTGATAATCCTTATCAAAAGATTTTGGACCAAATCAACGAGCTTCTCGACGTACGAGGTCCTCTGACAATGCGCTGTCGACGCCGTGACTGCGTCTTTCAGAGCCAGCAGGCTCTGCTCGTCATCCATCTCCTCGATTTCTAGCCCCACAAACCTGCCACGAGCGGTCTCGACCAGGAACAGCTTCTCTAGATCTACAAAGCCCGTGATGCGCTCGACCAATTCGCCAAAGTTCTTCCCGTCGTAAAGCGCCTACGCTGCCGTCTTGACTAGGCTTGTTTGGTTCTGCCTCTGGCGAGCAACAGCCCCGAGCCGACCATGAATCCCTCGGAACACCGGCCGCATGTCCTTATCTTCGAAAAGCATCAAGTCCTCCTGTTTCGCACTGATGTCGTACCGCCTGGATGACATCCGAATCGACTGGAACAGAAACGCCACTCTTCCAGGATGGATCGGACGAGCTGGGCTGTTTTGTCGCTTGGCGACTCCGTGGCAGAGGGGAGTCCTCGTTGATCGCTACTGCCTGGTCCCATCTGCCGAGTTGCGTCTTGGCCACGTTGATTTCAGCCAGCATCATTCGTAATCTCATCCGAAATGGCGACCCAACTGGATGTTCTTGAAACAATCTATCTGAATCGGTGAGATTCAGATCATACATTTGACAGGAGCGGCGGATTTGGACCGACGCGTGCAGAGAGGAAGCCCCATGAGGGTGAAGAGAGAACAGCGTCTTACTGGCTCACGATGCAGCCTCGCAGAAAGCCCCGAGCCTCTGCTGAGCAGTGCCGTTGTTTTGGGCTCGTTTTTTGGCTCGTTCGGGTCCAGGTTCTCCTCATATCATCAGAGATGCTGATTCGAGAATGGCGCTGGGGAACCATGTTTACTATGTTTGGGAAATTCATGGCTGTGGCTGGTTCGCTGAAACAAGAGAATCGGCGCAGCCTCTCATATTGCGACACACGGGCCATGAGTGCTGCTTCTCTGGCTGATTCGTTTGCGAGCCATGCAAAGATCAGGCCATGGCTTGTTTTACTGTTGGCCGGGGGGGGGGGGCAACTATCGATTGCAGTGCGATTGCCTCCGGGTGATGAGCTGGTATCCAGGCTACTTCTCACGACGGTCTAGAGCAGCGATTCCGCTAGGCCATGAACTGCACGATTGTATGGTGTGGTTTGCAGGTCTTGGACGAAACCTGGATTCTCAAACCAAGCTCTATCGTAGGGATACTGGCAAAGCAGCACAGGCTGGTGTTACCCAATATTTTAATTAGAGTCATGCTATTTATATAACCCCTTATTGTGACTTTCAACGCGAAGAGGTTGTACTATCAGCAATAAGGTGCTGTATGAAGAGTATAACTTTTATAGAAATACCTACTATTGCTATGTACTGGCTACTTTATAAATATACATACTATTTCAAATATAACTAACGTATATAATAAGCGAGTCGGAAATACAAGCGAGTCGGAAAAAATCCCACACTATTAAGATAAAAACTTCAATAAAAACATAACAATACCTTAAATCAATTAAAACTAATCGCTATCCTCTTCTTCAGAAGTCTCAATTATAACCTGATAGGTCCTTATATTATGACCGGCCTTTCCATAAGTTCCACAGCGCCTTTCCCTCGGCATTGCCAACCTTCGTTGACCACTACTTCTCGACGATTCAGCTACTACCTGCACATCAATATCTCTCTGATCTATTTCATCCCTCCCCTTATCTAGAGTTATCTTCCCTCCTTTATGTAGGTGGGTTCTTTTTGCTCTGTGCTATTTGCTAAGAGTCTTATTTTATCTGTTAAAGGATCTAAACCTCAGACTTTAATAGGGCGTTCTGATATATTATTGTCTTTATTCTTTTTAAAAGTAATTTAAGTATCTTAAGAATTAATACTAGAAAGCTACTCTAATATCTTCTTATTTGTTTTTTAAGGTATTTAGACTGGAAGCTAGCCTTAAGTATAGTCTTTAGGGTCTTTAAGACCTAAAAGTTAAAGAGGCTAATTTCTTTTTTTATTAGTATTAGAGTCTATAGCTATATATTAAGCTTTAATATATATATTTTCTAAGTTTAAAAGAATAAATTTAGCCTCTTAAAAATCTTTCTTAATATTACTCTTTATTATAGTAGCTTTATAGGCAGTATAAAAGACTAAAAAGAACTTAATCTTTAAAATATAAGTTATAAAGTATCTAATTAATTACTTAATTACTTAACTATAGGCTATTTTAAGTAGCCTAAAGTACTTAATATTAAAAGGCTAAAGTAGGTAAGATAAATAAGACAGTATATATATAGTATAATAATATAGTTCTCTTTATAATATTTCTTAAAGTTAATAGAGTAGTAACTTTTATACTTATTAAAAATTAGAAGATAATAGCAACTAGTTAATTAATTCTTTATATACTAATTAAAATACTTAAGCTACTTAAAATCTATTTTATTATTAGTTTAGCTATTTAGAGTTATTATAATAGCCTAATTACCTAAAAGGTTACTTTTCTAATACTAACTAATAAAATAATATTAGCCTATAACTACAATAAATAGCTAAATTGCTCAGCCTTCTATATTAATTACCTAAATAACTATAATCTATTTTTAGTTTCCAGACTAAACTAATTTTAGGTTTCTATATCTATCTATATCTATAATAATTATTCTACTTATAATTATACCTATTATAAAGCCAGTCTTATTAAAGTTATAAATATTAACTAGATTAATACTATATTTTATAATTATATTCTCTATAAACCAGAACTAATTATAAATAATAATTAGATCTTTATATTTAGCCCTCTAATAGTTATATTTACAAAAAGAATATATCTTAAGCTCTAGTTATCGCCTAATAAAGTTAAAAGCCTAATACTTACTGACTAGTAATATATTACAGTCAGCAAGCAGCCAGTTAGCTATTTCTTTAATACTATACAGTCGCAGGAGAAATCCTCGCAAATTTAGGTTAAGAATAAATTAAATAATAATCTGTTCCTCAAGATCGGTTAGTCAATACAAATTAAAAATAATATCGCCTCGAGAAGGTTTGCTATAATATCAGTTATAGAGGGTACTAGGCAGAACTTTATAAATCCTTACGGTAGGGTAGATATATAATTTTAGATTATTTTAAAGAGTCTAAAGGGTAAGGAGGATATTTGCCTCTTTGCTTGACTGTGATATATTTGGTGGTTGAGAAATAATTAATTGAATAAAAAGAAAAAGAGTTGAGGGATTTTTTCCGACTCGCTTGTATTTCCGACTCGCTTATTATATACGTTAGTTAAATATTTAATTATCTATATTTAAAATTGTACTATTATCTTTCTAATAGCTTATCTAATAGTCTATTGCTATTCTACTTTTCATCTCTCTACCTACTAATATACTAGTTATCAGAAGGATGGATTGGATGGAATAGCTTGGTGACGATAGAAGATATTGTCTTTTTTCCCTGTCTAGAAGGGGGGAAAGCTAGCTATCTATCTCTGGGGATCCGGCTGATCCAGACACCCTTAATCCTATAAAGCCGTCACTAGCCCATAATGTAGGTTGTTGAGGTTGATCTAGGTTTGAAGTCTCTATCTAGAGTTGATCCGATGCAAGGTACCGATTAGGGCTAACGTAAGGTAGACTTTTCCTATCGGACCTATTCGTCTAACACTAGTATAGTACAGAACTATAGAAAATAACTCTTATGTCTATCGTATTATTAACTATCTATATTAATAACTATAAAACCTCCACTAATACAATAGATATACAGTAGATTTCCCTTTATTAACTATTAATTACCATAAAAGTTCAACCCAGTTACAATACTATAACTTAAGTTCTCTACTCTTAACATTAATAGATAGTATATACTTAGAGTTATCTATTAACATATACCTATTTTAATTATTTTACAGATTAAAATCCAAATTACCTCTATCCCTTTATTTTCAAATTAACTCTACCCCCTGTTATTAATAGAGCAGTTTTTATTTACATAGGAAATTAAATTAACTCTACTAAGCATTGATTTACAATTTGCTAGTAGGGAGCCAAGGCCAGCGCTATTATCTACAGCCTGATGCTGACCTGCCGCGCTTGTGGTGTCGAGCCGTTAGCTTGGTTGCGCCACGTCCTTACCGAATTGCCTGAACGCGCTGTCAATGCTGATATTGATGACCTACTGCCCTCCAACTTTCTCAAAACCGCTACTACCTGACAAGAACCGAGGATTAGCGGTTAGGGTACAGCCCCTGAACGCCAGGTCGATGGCACGGAATAAGGCGTATATGTTATCAATGCACACAAACCTAGTCAAAACAGAATGTAGCTACCAGTAATTAGTCTTTTTAAAACAATATTTTAATTTTGTCTAGTTAAGCAGAAGGGAATGTTCTGAGTCTATTTAGTAAAGATACCCTAAGAGATATAAATCTAATTTAAGTATCTTAGAATTAAGTTGGTATAAATCCGGCCCAAATTAACTACTCTAGAAAGCTTAAAATTAACTGAA
Source organism: Ilyonectria mors-panacis (assembly GCA_002991585.1). Lineage (NCBI taxonomy): Eukaryota > Fungi > Ascomycota > Sordariomycetes > Hypocreales > Nectriaceae > Ilyonectria > Ilyonectria mors-panacis. Next base: position 199,850 of record PPHJ01000106.1, on the reverse strand, counting down.
AGATATAAGATCACACACTCTGAAAGTTCCAGGCGGCTGGACTCCTCATTATACGTTAGCTATATATATGAAGCTATTAATACCCGAAGCTAGTAAGAACGGTCTCGCGCCAGATAGCCATAGCTGACACTGTGGCTGCAGGGCCGACTATAAAGATCCCCCCAATGATAAAGTGGGGTTCCAAAAGTCCTGCAATACACCCCTTTTTACACTAAAACTTACCCTAAACACTCCTCAATAAATATATCAGATAAGCCCTTAAAATACATACATACAGTAAGAAATATATATAATTTAATACTTATTTATATAATATGCCCTTTTTTTAATTAAGTATTTTATTTAAAAGTACTATAATAATTTAAAGGTAGGTATTATTTAAATCTTCTACTACAGAAGGATTTAGTATATTTTACAGTAGAGTAAGATTTCTAAAATATGAGTATTTTATTTAAAGGTAAGTATATAAATAAGAGATTTAATATAAAATATTTAGAGATATATATATAGGCTTTTAAGTAAAATATAATATATTTTTACTTTTATTAGAATTTTAGAACCTATATTTGAATATTTATAGCTGTATATAGTTGGTATGTTTTGGTGTAAAATGGGGTGTGTTGCAAGACTTTTGGAACCCCACTTTAGCAAGACCAGACTGCAAGGCTTGTCTCGTCGTAATGTATCCGCTAAGACGTAGGTTCCACGACGCGACGCCGAGCGAGAGCGCCAATGATGAAAGCGTGAAGATCAAACCGTCATACTTTGACAGTCCCAGCGCAACCAGAATCATATTTTCACCGCCGAACGACAGACTCGCTGCAATACCAAGGGAGATAACGTTAGCAATATGAGCAGTAGCAGAGGCTCCGAGGACGACGTAATGGATAAGTCTAATGATAGGCAAGTCCGCATTTGCAAATATATTGCGAAACTTCTTTCTTTCCGCCTTCTGTCCAGATTTCCCAATGCCTGTAATGCTCCTGGCCAGGAGGAAACATAAAAGAGGAGAACCGCGCCAAAGAGCAATCGACTGCGGATCTAGAAAGTGAAGGGCGAGGACGGCAGGGGTAACACAGCCCATGAAGATGATAGGTAACACCATCCTTGCGGTCTCGACTGGTACGTATCTTCCAACGATGGAACCGGAAGAAAATTGTGCAAAGATACAAGTCAGAGGTGCCAGTACTCCGGGGCCAAGAAATTTGTTAACGACAGCAAAAATACCGGTACTAAAGGCTTCATATTAGACTGCTGTGCATCATCCTGAATCTCCCAATTTCAAGCACAGAAACGAGTAGGAAAAAAACAGGTTGCTCAGGGGGACTCACAATACTAGGGACGTGAGTTGATTCCCGGCGCGGTTCGATTCAACTAGCGCCATTGTCAGAAGGCAAGCCCAGTTAGTAACAAACGTGACAGCTGGCAACATTGATGTCTGCTCTTTATAAGGGCTCAGCCCATCAATAAATGTGTCCAGTTTCTTCGGCACCCGGATTAATCCTGCTGAGATAAACCAAAGTAGTGTGAAAAAGGCGATGGGGAAAACTTTGTGCATCATCTTCACGATTTTGACTGGTTTTGCAGGCAACTCGTCCTCGAATGGGACGGCCCGTGGACGCCTCGGAATCTCGAGTCTTTCCAAACTCGTCGCTGGCGCACAGAACTCGACTCCTCGGTATAGGACACCGAAAGAACCTAGAGCGGGCATCAAGTAGCGAGCGATAATTTGAGACATGATATTCCGTTTGGTGAAAACGTTTTGGAGCCAGTAGCCTTGTTCGACAACGTCTTCAGCCCGCTTCTGCTCATCGTATAACTGTTAGCTCTGGCTTGTGCTTCTTTAACTTCTCCTACCAACGGCTTAGAGGCAGTCTGGGAATTCCACTTACAAAGCGACCAGCATGTACCTCAGCGAGGGCACTCTCCACCTGGGCTTCGCATAGGCCATTTGGACTCTCGTCCAACTTGCGAAGTAGGGCATTGACCAAAAATGCCCCTGACTCAATCGCACCGTTACCACCCTGGCCTGTAACTGGATCAACCCGTAGACATCATAATCAGTTGCTGTGTCTCACTTGTGTGTCGGAAAATTCAACTCGAGCCTACCTTGTGTGCAGAGTCTCCGATAGTAATGATTCTTCGGTAGTGCCACTTCTTGAAAACGAACGTCTGAAGAGGCGCCAGTGTTGTCGCAATGCGGTTTTCATAGAGATCCTTGAATTTAATATTCTCCAGAACATAGTTTCCAGATGCTGATTCAAGAGCTCCTCCTCGTCGTGCTTCGTGTACCTGCACGGTCAGCTCCTATCATCTATCTCACCCTGGGACCGATCACCTACCTTGGAATGTCTTGTCCATACGGCGTGGGGTCGAGCTCCACAAACAAGAACCAGTACAAACGGTCGCCAGGTGCAGCCATAATATAGTAGCTGTAGCCCTTGTTTAACGTATATTGCTGACTGGCTCTAGGGTAACCGCTGGGCCTTTTGGAGATACCGAAGATGCACTTGGTGGAAGCCGATACCTGCGCGTCTTCGTTAAGAGGGAAGTATCCACGGGTGCGTTCCGCCACATCTCCCTCCTGACCGTGCTGTGGATCCCGTCGGCTCCAACGATGAGGTCGCCCTCGTAAATGTTGTTGTCCTTGGTAGTGGCTCGGACACCGGACTGGGTAAAATCTACAGATACCACCCGGTGCGATGTCAAAACCCTTTTCTTATGCTTCAGATTGTTATACAAGACTTGAAGAAGCATCTGTCTGTCAATGAAAATCATGGGATATCCGAGCCTGCCCTGATGTCAGTCGCGAACATGCTGTGCATTAGGAAAGAAATCGCGAGTACATTTTTTCCCACATCGCCATAAGGTCGTGTTGGTAACCGTAGATCTTTCCATTCGATTCCCGCAGGTACACCTGTTGGTAAATCTGATCTTCGGCTTTGGCACGGTAAGCCTCGTAACAGCCGAGTTGGTCGAGAATGCGGAGCCCGTTTGGGAGGAGACCGATACTGGCCCCGACTTGTGGGGCGATTTCCGGGTACCCCTCAAGCAAGATGTATTCGATGTTAAATCTCTCAAGCATGTTGGCGAGGGAAAGTCCGGCGACACTGCCACCCACTATGATAATTTTGAAAGTCATGGCTGAATGCTAGTTGACCTTCCAAGTTCGAATATGTGACAGCGATGGAAGTGAGTGCTAGTGCTGATGATCGGCTGAATTCTGAGGACACAATGAGCCTGATAAAAGCCGAAAGTTCATAAGGCGTATAATACCTCAGTGTGTACACGTCTACTGGGTGAGACAACGAAGATTATAGTATTGTCTCGGCATCGGACTCGGGTAATTGCTACAGCCCGTAAAATGGGTTCCCTCAATTGGGATTTCGATTAGTTCCAAGCCTCCACCCTGATGTTTCAGGAACGAGCATTATAAAAGCTTAATGTTCCTAAGGCATATAAATAGAGTAGGTGTATGCATTTGCCGGATGATGTGGTTATTCCGGCAGATCGTATTGTGGATACGGAAAATTATGTCATTGGCACCGGACTCGGGTAGTTGCTACAGCCCGTGATGCGGGTTACCGCTGTGGGTTCTTCTGCCATAGGAGGGTGATTCCCGCAGCTCGTATAGGGCGTATCTAGATCATGGGGAATTTTCCGGCCTTTCTGTATCCCGGCGGCATCGTCATAAGGATCTGACGGTCTCGCCTAGAATTGACAAAGGCGTTAACCGTATCGTATTGGATGAGGTCCGGGTCAAATCGGGCCGCTATCGCTATCAGGGTCCGAAATGACCTCCCACCTAAGGTCGCGGCATAGGTTTCTTCGTCTAGCCCTTTCGGCTGCTGGTCTCCTCGAATAACTGACCGGGTCTTGAATTTAATGGACAGGCCGTGCTCATCAAGCTTATAGACGTAAGCCCACATGCAGTCAAGGGTCTGGTTCCCTAGGGTTTGAGGGGCACCCCGATCTATCTCGATCCGTGACTCCATTTCACTATGACTCTGTCAGTGATCCCGTTCAGCTTGTTCAAATTGGGCCCGCATCGGATGCTCCCGTAGATCTCGATGGTGCTGCGGCAGCTTGGGTAGCTGATTTTGATAAACAGACCTAGGTTTCTTCAACCGCCGTTGCAGCTTAGCTTTATCGATGGTTTCCCCGTTGAGAGTTCCTATCGGGCTAGCAAATCTTCTGGCGTTGAACGCAGCCTTCCAGACGCCAGGCCTTTCGGGGCCTCTTAACGCGTCTGCGAATCGCGCTGGATCCACCCCCCTGGTTATGATTCGCACGAGCCATGTATTCTTCTCGTTTGTTGCAAACGATCGCCCCCTCAAATGTCAAGCTGTCGACAACCCGCTCCATATAGATCGAGTCTCGCACTGTCGCCTGCTGCCCGAACATCAGTCTGTCCAGCCGCGCTGCCTGCTGGAACTCTTCTGCGCTGATCCGGTGCCTTAAGAAGCGCAGCGTCAAGCTGTCCTCCTTCTATATTACCTCCGGCATCCTGCTCTCTTTATTGCGATAGCTCTTGCTGTATAATATAAGTTGGATAATTGTACTGAATAGCTAGTATCTGTCTGCAAGCTACTGCTGGTATCTGTATAAGAAGTACTTAATGTTCTTAGGCTCTATATCTTTAAGTTTATCTAACTGCTTCTTAAATAAGTATTTTAATATAATAAGATATACTTACTAAATAATACTGGCTAGTTTATCTTTATAATTATATTTTTCTTTTTAGCTTTACTTAATATTATTAGATAGATTAAAGCTATATAGTATTAAGATTGGAATTTACTGTCTTTAGGGATATTAGTTATCTAATTAAATTCTTACTGTAATTAAAGCTAAGACTGCTGCAACTTTCTTTAATAGGAAAAGCTATACTAAATTGGGATTATAAAGAGAAAGCTTTAATATTAGTAGCTAGACTAACTTATCTCTTATATAAGTATCTAAAGTAGACAGTATTATTATTATAGAGGACTATTATTAAGTAATATCCTCAGTTATAATTAGTTTTCAGCTTAATTTTCAGTCTTTTTAGCCTAATTTCACAGTCTCTTTTAGTAAACTATTTAATTAAATAATACTATATATAGTAGTTATTAGCCTTACTTAAATAAGCTATTTATTCTACTTTTAATTCTAACTCTCTTTTACTTCTATAGATATATTACTAGTGCTATTACTATTAAGCTACTTTCTTTTTAAATAGGTTGTATATTTTTAGTGTTTTTTATCTCTACTAACTATATAGTATTTTTAAATAATAGAGATAAATATTTAGTACTATATCTAGTAATAAAAGAGATAGTAGCTAAATAATAAGGTTATTATATACTGGTTTTTACTTTAAGCTTTAATTTAACTCTTTTAACTTTAACTTTTCTAACTTTAACTTAAAAAAGTTAAATAGAATTTTAACAGATAGAAAAAAAGCAGCTTAAAACTTAAATTTAAACTTTAGTAACTATTATATATATAATAAAAATACAGTAAATTTAAATATTAAATTCTCTTATTAAAAGCTTTATAATTATATATCTACTTTTATTTAATCTTAACTTTAGTAGTATAAATTCTAAATATAGCTATAAAGTATAATAGTAAAGTTTAATAGATATTAAAAGCTATTTCTTATTTAATAAAAGTAATTAGAAATAGAAAAATAAACTAATTAAGCTTTATATCTCTACTTATATTTTTACTATTATTATTCTTATTATTTTAAACTAATTCTAGCTTAATTTTACTCTTTTAACTTTAATTTTTTTAATTTTAACTTTTCTATTTACTATTAATAATCTTATTATCTATAGTTAATAATCTTACTATTTATAGATAATAATCTTAAGATACTAATTTTATTTTAAGTAATAAAATATAAAAAGAATTAATATTTTTTATTCTTAAAGATTAATTTCTTTTTTTTATAATTAGTTAATTACTTCTATAATATAGCAGTTAAATACTTAAAATCTTATTATAGATTATCAGTTTAAATTTAGCTGGAGAAATAATAACTAAAGTTAAAGTTTTAGGGGATTTAGCACCTTTTAGAATAATAGCTTTAAGAAGTTAAACTTAAAACTTTCTTATTAAAAGGCTAATTAATTTACTACAGTCTAAATATAACTAATTAAATTATTATTTTAATAAGGTTAAATAAGATATACTAATAAAAGATACTTAAGAATTCTTATTATTAAGCTACTATATAATATAATAGAGCTAATAGTTTATTTAGAGTTTTAATATAGTAAAAGCTAGTAGCTAGCTTATTATAGCTCTACTTAAAATATTTAGTTTACTTAAGAAATTAAAATAATATACTTTTTCCTTTTTCTATTTTTACAGTTTCTATCTTTGTTATATTATATTTATTATACTGTAGCTATTATAGTAGCTTTTATTAATATCTATTTTTTCTTTTTCTTTAGAAATATTAAAAAGCAGTAAATTTATTACCTTCTATATTTTATTCCTCTAGTAATAGCTAGATTATTACTTTTTCTTATTTTCTTACTATTTTTAGCTTTTACTTTATAGATAGATATAGTCTATATTAATAGCTACTCCTACTAATAAAATAATTGTTAGAAGGAGGGTTTTATATAAGGTATATACTAGTATCTAAATTTTTCTGTTTTATTTATTTTAAAAGATATTTATCTAATTATTTAATCTTACTATTTATAAATAATACTATACTTTCTTAATTTATTTAAATAGTTAAATATATAATAAGAAAATAACTATACTATAATTAGTTAATTTCTTTTATTTTTATTATACCTACTTTAATTATATATATCAATTTTAATTAAATTAATTGTATATATTAAAAATATAAGAATAAGTATTAATATAATTTTAAATATTAATATAATTTTAAAAATAATATAGAGTAAAGTAAATATAGAGTATATTAAAAATTTCTTTATAAGTATAAATTTTTAAACTAGTTATTTTACTATATAGTATAACTAAATATAAGCTAATAAATTATATTAGCTATTTTTAAATAAAATAAATTTTTATATAATAGTAATTGTAAGAGTGGTATACTGTTGTGTATCCACCTAGCTAGCCCAGCTATTAGTCAGCTAGCGGAGCCCCTTTAAAGGGCCATCCGGCAAGTGCAGGTTTTGCACTCGTTAAGTGAACGCTTTACAATACAGTTATACCTACTCTATCCCATCTACTGTATCACCCTGGTGAGACTAACCCTTACATAATAAAGTTAATTTATTAGAAAATACAGTTATTAATATTAATTCCAACTTTATTTAAATAAATAAAAATACTTTATTAAAGTTAGTATAGAAAGATATATTAGCTAAAAGACTTATTAAAAGCTTATTATACTATAGTATAAAAAGCTCTCTTATAACCTATTTTCAGTATAATTAAATAATACTAACTTACTTAAATTAGTTAATATTTTTAGTCTAACAGCTAGAAAGATCTATTATAAGATTGAGTATACTGCCCTAACCCTTATAATTATTTGAGTACATATTGGGTCCTACAGCTATACAGGAGGTTGTAGGTTCGAGCTGTTATACCAACCCAACCTTATAACTGCAATAGGTTGTGGGGCTCTTAAGGCAGCTGAGCCTTAGGGGTTGACAATAGCGGTTATCCCTATTAGCTTGGGAGCCGGGCTACTCTCCAACATACACATATACACAGGCGCGACAGTAGTCGCTGTGTTCCTAGCCTTACAGTAGGCGACCCCCCTATTAAGGTTCTACAGAAGAGGCTTCCTGCACTTGGAGCAGATGAAGTTCCGCTACGCCTGAAGCTAGCGGTCCGGAACGTGCTGTTAAGAGAGGGGGATAATTGTAAGGAGGTGCACTAGCCTGAGGGCTTGCTGAGGGCTCGCTGTGCTGCAGTGTGGGGGCTTCCTTATAGCCTATTGTGCGGCATAATTACGTAATGCTAGTTTACTTAAATTAGTTGATCTTTTTAGCCTAATAGCTAAGATAGTCTATTGTAAGGTTGGGTATACTGCTCTAACTCTTCTAGTTAGCTAGAGATTTTTAAAATAATAACTAGAATAATAAAGACTAAAAGTTTATTAAGAAAATTAATAGAAAGATATTTAAGCTTTAATTTAAAAAGCTATTATATTATATAAAGGTAGTATAAATAATAGCTAGTTAGAATACTAGCTAGAGAGTAAATTTAAATAAGTGAAGTTAATATATATATTAGGAATTTTAAAACATTAAATTAAGTTATAGAATTTATAACTTTTAAATATAAAGATTAAAATAGAGTAAAAAGGTTAGATAGAATTTCAGTAGATAGAAAAAAAGCAGCTTAAAACTTAAACTTAAACCTTAATAACTATAATATATATATAATAAAAATACAGTAAATTTAAATCTTAGTTTTTCTTATTAAGAGATAAAGTTATATTATTTATTAATTCTTTAAATTTACTTTTTATTTTATAGTTAAAAACTGCTAATTACTATGTATTCAAATTTTAATTACTAGTTACTTTATCGCATATTAATATAGCTTATTTTCGTACTAAAAGTTAATTACCAGCTATGAAACAGAAAGTAATATAGACTCGGCACTAGCACTCCACTTCCCCGCACTTACTTCAGTCCCCGGATTTCTAACCATAAGTACCTGCCCCCCCCTGGTTCTTCCCCCTTCGTCCCTGCATTGTGCAGTACCTTTACACTTTTATTAACAGTGCAATATTGCTCCCCCCCCAGCTATGAACACAGAAATCTCAGTACACCGGCCTGAACACGAGCCCAATGGCCCTCAGCATGCTACTAGGCGTGACAATATTCGACGCTTTGTGTGCTCCACCTGTCGTAGATCCTTTTCGCGCTCGGAACATCTCAAGCGACACGAAAGAGCCCGTAAGCCGCTTACCCATTGATCTGAATTCAGGCCTTCTCTGACGTGCAATCGTGATCTTTGCCAGACACCAAAGAGCGACCGTTTCGATGCCCCTATTGTGGAAGAGCCTTTGTTCGAAACGACATCCTCTCCCGACATATGAAATCCTTCCATCCTGGCTCGGAAGGGATTGAAAGCTCGGCACCCGAGCCCGCCACAATAACCACAGCTGCCAACATGGCACCCCTAAACAAATCTCCAACAATCGAAGTAATGAGCCAGACGCCTCCTCAGCCAGCAGCACGGAGGGGAACCTCGGCCTCTTTGGACGGTATGTTTTAGCTTCACTCGCGACCGGCGATTCCACCCAAGGGGTGTTTCGCGTCGTCCCGTCCAGTTTTTATCCACCTAACGTGCGAGTGCAGCCATCAGCCCGATTCCCAGCATCCCGGAGTCGAGCGGGCAGATCGGACAGACAGGCGATCGCATTGATGAAAATGCTTCCGCGAGCATTCCCCAGCCTCGAGCACAGAGACGGCCACCAGAACAACCCCGTACCAGTACTAATCACAGCCCACCATTCGACGACACCGCGGTAGAAGCCCCTGGACCTCGATCGTCTCCGAGATATACAACTGATTCCAATGATAACCAGACTGCCAGCTCTCCTGACTTGGACATGTCTTGGACCGAGGAACATCACCGTATTGGAGAAACCCACTTTCCGTCGGACGTTGATGTGGCCAACTTCATGGTGCTTGACACTACGCTCTTTGACCCGAACTTCCAAGCCGCCTACAACTCCATTAGTATTCAACCTCGGGACCTCGCGAACCCCTCACTTTCCCCAACTGCGAACGAGATGAGTGTGTGTCATTCACTCGATGCTCTTTTGTTTCCTTCAGCATCTCCAAGAGTAGGTGCACATGTTTCTCAAGCGCTTTTACAAGGCATTGGTACTCTGCCGGAGGGGGCCCACAGTCAAAGGACCTCTGCAGCGACAAACAATCAGATAACCACGCGAACACCGGTGGAGGAAAGGAGGCTCACCGACCTTGATCCACAAATGTCATATGCAAAGAAGTTACACTCCCTTTACCCGTCATTCTTCAAGGACGCCGACTCACTCCCAACAAACAACGCATTCATTCGATACGTAGATTTGTACTTCCAGTACTATAGCCCGCACCTCCCATTCTTGCAGCAGGTAGCCTTCGATATCTGGGTTGTGGACCCTGCATTGGCAGTAGCAGTAGCATCGACTGGAGCATTATATGCGGCTGACCACGAGACTGCATTTAACTTGCACTGCATCTCGAAGCGCCTATTGAAGCATTTTGAAGAAGAGACGGCCTATTCGGAATCCAAGACTCCACTGGAACTCATTCAAGCACGGCTTCTGAACATGATATTCGCGGCATGGAGCGGAGACGCACGAGGCTTCAAGTACGCAAATATTCTGCAAGGCTCAGTCGCCGGGGTAAGCCTTTAGGACATTGTTGCGACGCATTGTGATTCTTGGCTAATAAATGGTTGCAAAAGGACGCCAAGTGGCTGCTGAGAAACGCTGAGAGGAACCCGACCAAGCTGGGAGGCTCGCCACATAAACATCATGCATATGAAGACATCAAAAGGTAGGTGCCAGCCATTTGTTTTATGCAAACACGTTGACATTTCCAGGCTTTTCTTCTCCGTTTACCTAGTATCTGCCGCCTTTAGTTCGTCTTTGGGATATAATCCTTTCCTATTCAATCAGGACTGCTTGTCAATTGAACTACCCTCTTCAGAAGATACATGGGCCCAAGACCGGACCAACTCCAATGTTGTTTCATCAACAGCATCAAAGGGCCCCATAACACTCGGCCAAGCCCTTTCCCTACTTTCCAAAGGACAACACTTCGACTTTAGTCCTTTCCAATTACGGATCTTGATCGCTGCTCTCTACGTCGAATGCTGGCAAGGGGCCAGCCATTTATACAGGAGTCCAGATGATGACGGTGGCAGCTGGAAGAATAACATACATCGAATGCTCCGAACATGGGATACCTGTTTTCATTCGAGACCTGACAAACGCCGAGGTCTGATTCCGGATGGCCCCCAGCTCGATGTGTCTCCGCTCAAGCTCGACTCGATGGCCTTGTATTACCACATCAGTGTCGAGCTTGTCTATCCTCTCCGCACCTTGGGCCAGCAACTCGGCGAGCTTGATACAGCACCAAAAGCCACCGCCCGCGCCATGTGGAGTTTCAGAAACCGGGTCCCTCGATCTGCAGAGATGACTCAAGTTATGAAATATTGCGTGGAGACACTTCGGGTCCCTCTTGAGAAAGGACCGCAGTACACTGCACGGATCGGCCCGCCCTACTGGAGCGCTGAGCACGTCCCGCTTGTTTCAATACTCTGTGTTCTACTCTGTCTCTGGACAAGTCGCTTCAACGAACTCCAGGCACCCGCCGCAGATGAGGAGGAGGAGGCCATCACTAAGCAGCTGATCGATATGCTGCGTGATGCTGGTTACCGCCCAAAGCCAAACAATCTTCCTTCCGTACTGGCTGACGCATGGGGGACGGTGTTGAGCAGCTCCTGTTATGTTTGGAGGAGTAGGAAATCCACAAGACAAACGCAAGCTATTTGTGGTGTTTACTAACGATGTTGCAGCTGGTCCGGCTTATTCCAAAATATTCAAATCATGGCCACAGTCCTTTGCCGACGATCGTACAGGACATGGTTTCGACAGCGGCAACCCTTGATATGTCAGTATTTTGGGTAGTACAGGTGCGGCGAAATCTACACATTAATGCTGGCCTGCCACCTAATCCCCCCCAAAACTGAGACAGAAATACGGGGCTACGGGTACGGCGGTGGAATGTTTCTAGTATCTATGACAAGCTCCAGAACGATCAGAGCCATTTTGTTGTGCTCTATGCCCTGTACGATTTGGGTTATTATAGTTGTCATGAGCACATGTAAAAGCTGAGAGAACCAGTACGGAGGCTAAAGGCCTAAGATGTTGCCTGAGAGCAGTCTATCAACACTTCTCAGGTCCCTCCTCGTACAACGGCCGCAGTTGGGCGGTGGCTTAAATGGATGGTGCTCGACTTGGTCCTGCCGGCACCCCTAAGTCGAGAGGCTTATCAATGATTCCGGTAGCAATTGAATCAAAAGTCCTTATCAGAGGTCCACTCAAGGACACTTACTGGCGGTTTCCTATGTGTAATAACTATAATGAGGTTCTGATTGAAGCTATTGTCGATCTTTGTGGGGTGGCCAACCTCGCTACCGGATGGGGCGGCAATGATTTTCAACACATGACCTTGGAAACAACCCCCACATGCGGACGGGGTCCCTTTATGTTACTCCGCATTAGAAGTTGATTGGTAAACGACTGTTCATGCAAAGGATCGCCGAGCCGCGTGAGATATCCAGCCATGCAATATCCCCGGACTGCGGGGTAAGGATAAGCGACACTTCCGCCCGTGCCGAGCACCAGGAGGAGACAATGTTAGCCAATGCAGGTGGAACATATGGAAGCCTTCTGTCCTTTAGATTGGAAGAACAGTAAATTTGGATTCTGTCTCTACAACGCTCCGCATCTCTCCAAGATTCCCAAAAGGCGGAATCTCAAAGCAAGCATTCATGATAGTTCCGAGGCTGTGAATCTCCTCCTTGACCGCACATTGCGTTGTATCAGCTAGGATAATTGCAGGTGGGCGAGCTTTCCGACCACACTAAGCCTCGAACATCCCCAATAGATCCCACCGATACCACATGTCCCGAGTTTTCTTTCCCAAGAAGTCTATGAAGAGAGACATATTCATCATCAGTCCCTGGCTTACGTTTGATGTTTGAGGAGGGGCTCAAGAGGGGGGGATCAATGAACAAAAAACTTACACATCGGCAGACCGGCGAGGATAAGTGCAGCAGAGAGCCCGCCAAGCGTATAAAACACTTCTTCCGCTCCGCGGTTTGTAACCCAGTCATTGATGAATTTTGAAAACCCCATAAAAAAGCAGGTTCTTAGTGCAAGATGCCCATATAAACGCCTCGAGGGCTATGTGAGGGTATGCATCACTGGTTCCTCATGTCAGTTTGCCGGTCGCAAAGATAGAACATACAAGGAGAATTACGAGAGGTACGAGCTTCCTGCCGCATTGCTCACGGAAACCCCAATGGCAGCGATGCCGTAAACCACGGCTCCTATCGTAGGCCTTGCCTCGACTTTCACGGACCATCCCATGAGAAAAAAGCCCATGGGAGCTATCATGAGGGCAATGATCAACAACGGGAGACGGAACTCGGGCTCATATTTGCCGCTGTTGCGACGAGCAATCCAAATTGCAACTGCGTCGTCTGCCCAAAACATGAAGGTACATCCGACGACAGCTCCGACCAAAGCTGTGCAATGGTCAGTTCTGCTGTGGCTGACAGGGGTAGTAAAACCTGTAACTTACGACCCGCGAACATGAACCCTACTTGAGACGCATCCAGCAGATAGGGTGGCGGAGAGTAAATCTGAGCTAGGGTATATGACACGGCAACCCAAAATGCCTGTCTCATGTCAGTCATGTTCAGAAATAGAGTGAATTAGGGCAGACTGAGTACGCACAGTTATCGCAGCCTGCGTGGCAAGTAAAAACCAGGTGACAGGATTCAGGAAAACAAGGAAGAGTCGACAGAGCATGTGCAAGGCCCGACTTGGTTTCGTGTACGTCCCCGTAAAGACAGCGAGACTTGATGAATAGGTCCTTTTAGCATGCACTGGAACTGCCGAAGAGGCTTCTTGAACTCTCTCTTCGTGACCAACCTGCACCTTGTCATCTTGGATTTGCGGGCTGTTGGGGTGGGGAGGGGTAATAACTCGAGTCTGACGCTTGTATGTTGTTTCAGGAGCGAAGAAGAACATGAGGAGAAGGACTATGACTGAGAATATGAGGTAGATGTAGAGGTTCCAGTGCCAGCCCAATCTAAAGGTTATCTGGCCGGCAATGAGAGGAGTCAAATTTGACAATCCTGTAAGAACGACAATGGTCGCTGCGATCCAGGTGCCCCGCTCGTGGACGAAGAAGCTTAAAAGAGGTATTAAACAACTGTCTGGTCTTGTAGAGCGCTTAGACGACTCGACAGTACTTACAGATCGACGATGACGGAAAAGATAATTGATTCAAAGACAGAGGCAGAAAGGCCTTGAATCAACCGACCAGCCTTGAGAACGGCAAAGCTCCCTGACGAGAAACTGGCAATCGCTATGACGACGCCGACAACGTTGATGGCCACAGCAAAGAGGAATTGTGGCCGTTTTCCCCAAATGCGGGACAAAATGGAAACAGGAATGCTGAGAGTGTGTGAGCTGTACTTGATGCGGTAGAAGAGTAACAAGAGGTACTGGGAACATACCACCAGCATCCTGCCACTAGCAACGCCTCTCCAGTCAGTAACGAGATATCGGCGATGGAAACTCCAATATCCTGAGCGATGACAACAGTGCCCGCAGCCAAAAGAGGCCCGTTGACAACCGCACAAATAATTCCACAAATCAGAATAGTGCTCATGGTCATGACCTTCTTTGACTGGGGCCAGTTCTGTTACATGTTAGGGCTGGCCGACACAGAATCGACCCGTGGATGCTTACCAGGGGGTCGTTCGGATCATCCGAGGGCTGAGGGCTCAGGATGATATGCGAGTACTGTCACAGTTAGCTGTTGGCATGGTATTCACATGGTCTGGTCAGTCTCACTCTGCCCTTGGCATGTTTGAGCTGAGAGAGGTCGAGGCTGCTTTCGGGGTAACGCTCGGCAGCGCGATCGTCCAAGATAATCGTGCCGGGGGCGTCTCTGCCATGCTTGGGTTCAATGACTCCTTTGGCCATCTTGAAAGAGGACTCTCTTACGTGGTCTCAAGTGGGTGCGGCAGCAGTCTTACACAACGATATACGGAGAACAGCAAAGGGGATTAGCAGAGAACAGATAGTGACAGGAGGAAAAGTCAAGTCCGGGGATACTGATGCCCTAAATACCTAGCCCAGCCATCATGATTGGGATTAGTCTGGTCGGCTAGTTGCTCATGCGAGCTCACTTGGTCTGAAGTGGGGTTCATTATTCGGCATGCGTACTACCAAACCTGCAGAACAGGGCTACCCCAGGTCCAACCCCAGACTTCGTCTAATTACCCCAGATAACCCGCATTGACTAGATACGGGTTTAGTCCTACCCCCGCCCGACTCCTTCTCTTCCGTAGGCCCATGTCTTCTTCACCCACTTGCTGAATTTTTTTGTCCAGATGACAGATACATGTTGACGTACGTTGTAGAAGCTTGCCCAAGGTTCATTTATATGCGGGGTCTCTAGTCTCGGTGTGAACATGCCGCGGATAGCTGCCCGTCTTATGCACTTCATCATATGCAGGCCAGGGATCTTGGAAGCATTGCTCGGCACACTTAAACTTACCCTCGAGTTGTCTTCTTGCTTTCCGTGATGTATCAACAATAAACCCCATGCATTTGTCGATGCCGACGGGCATCGCGGCCCCCAGGTCAGAGCCTGGAGCGTCAGCACTTTGTCGCTTTCAACATGGTCAAATACAGACCTTGCATTTCCAACCAACAGTCCGACCGGCTAGCCGGAGCCCCAAGCTCCCGGTCAGAAAGCTGTCTCAGCATTACAACAGCTCGTCAGCTAGAGCATCACTGAATATTGGAAATAAGGCTTCAAACCCCCAGCGAGAAAAGGAGGTTTAAGCTCGTCATTGACCTCAATTTCATACCTCCTGATAGGTTTGACACGCGTATAGACACAATCTCAGCCTGTCGGAAAGTTTCTAAAAGTAAACCTGTCGTGGCAACAGGCAAAGGGACTTTTAGAATGTCAATATGAAGATTGCACAGAAAACCACCTGAGAATTCACGAGGACAGTATTCTCCTCACACCGAGGCCTAATGGAGCATGTTGAAGTTTTCAACCCAGTCGGGCTGTACATTGTGCTTGAGTATGGGTATCTTATCCCTTGCCATACCCTTCTTCTTGCTGCATTTTTACAAACTTATTACGAAGAGCTGGACTCCCGGCTTCACCACTGAAGAGACGGCCCAGTCAAATATTATATATACAAGTCAACTGATAATCCTGAACGTTTAAAGCATGAACGCGTTGAAATTGCTCGTGCCCGTGGTCACTGGTAGCTGAATTAGAAATCGAGGTCGTTCAAGTTCCCGCCACCCCGTTATACCTCCATAAAGTTGGCCCACTGATCGAATACATCCCGGCCTCCGCCTTCGTCTATGTTGCTGCGTGGATGGTGCTTGATTCTACTATCGACCTGAAATGGTTCCTTTGTTATGATTGGCACTGCTATCGGCGACGCCTTGTCGGGGGGTGGTGTTGTTGGGTCCACGAATCGACTTTTGTCACAGCGTCTTCTTTGCAGCCTCAGACTCGTTGGAGCTGTGACGACTGTGTCTTTCAGCGAGGATAAGTTTTGTTGAACCATATTGACCGCGGCCAGACTCTGTCGCAATGTTGCCTGGGTTTGTTGGAGGGTTTCCCAAAAGAATGAGCGGCTGAAGGAGCTTCCAATGCTTTCTACAGGTTGGGATTCTGAAGGGCTTTTGTTCTGTGCTTTATCGAGGACATGAGCTGAATATTCATTCACTGCAATATTGGCACGTGTACACTCCAAGGACAGCGCGAGTAGGGAGTGCTGTAGACGCGACCTAGAGACAGAAACCTTTGAGCTGTATTGAAAGTCGTCCGATCGCCCGGGAGCGGTATTGGGCAAGGATGGATTCTGTGTAAGTCGGTAATGAGGCCACAAACTCATGTCGATCGCACACCCCGCCTGTTTGTAGTACCCTTCGTCAAGAGACAGCGGTGTATGGCTGGGGCATAGCATATCTGGGTTCGATCCAATATCGTAGCCGGCTGCTTCATTGTCGATCGAACGGGCTAGCAGTTGACCTAGTTCCAAGTCTTGTCCAAGATCAGACGGTTGATTAACTGTTGAGGAAGATGTCAGTTATTTCTAGCTAGGGCGAGCCACCGTCACACCTCGCTCTTACTATTTTTCTGGAATGATAGAGTGGTGGAATATGACACGAAGAGAGTAAAAAGGGGGGTCAGGGTGAGGCGGCTACTCACCAGTCAACGGCAGGAGGTGTTCGTGAGATATCCCTCTGTCGAGATTTTCGCCGAAGTCCACATATACGCTTGCTGAATGCATGTCTTTCTTGTTCAAAGAATCTGCCAAAGCGTCTTGAGCTAGGTTTTGCCGCGTTTCCAAGAAGTCGTTGCCTTTATTTGTCGCGTCGGCGTTTCCGGATTTGACCTGCGATGGATCTGGCAGAGTGGAATTGACTTCGTTTCCGGTTGAATTAGTGCAGGTTTGTAACGGCAGTCGTCTGTGAGGGGGTTAACAACCGGGCACGTTAGTCAGTCTAGATTGCCTCGCATAGTCTCCAGTAGAGTAGTTGATATGGGTGCAGAATTGGACAAGTCATCATGTTCACTCGTCTCAACAAGCCATCGGAGGCTCAAAATGAACTCACCTCCTGTAACAACGCCGGGTGACAATGCACTTTATAGCCCTCTGCTTGCAGTTCGCACAGGGCACTTCCTTATCAATGTCACATTTGACTTTGCAAGCCCTGCAGCGGTCGCAAGCTGTTGCCGCTCTCGGTCGACGGAGTTTTATCATTTTGGGCGCTTCAACGATGGTGGGTGTCGCCCCTCGTTTCTCTCGGCTTCTAGATGATGATGGGACATCTGATGACGCTACCGCTGTTGGAAGTTTTGCGGTTGCCCGTCTTATTTTCGTCGGATTCTCAATCTCGGAGAGGTTGACTGACTGGGCGTCTGTATCAGGGCAAGCCTCTTTTTGGGGCTCCTCTTTCTCCATCCTGGGTTGTTGCGGCGCAGATATCGTATCTACCCTTCGACTATCGTAGGCGCGACCCCTCATCACGTTGAACGAGGTGCCGCATTTTTCAATCATGCTAGCGACTTTGGAGCACCTCCCCGCGGGGATTGAAAACTGTACGCTTGCAGAAACCCTGAAATGTGGCCGTGCCTCTCTCTGTAGACACTCCATGGGGCGTCCCCTTTTTCCATGCGGGGGAGGGGGAAATGAATTGAGCTAATCGTGGCATCGAGGCTAATGTAGTCGGGCCACCCTCTTTGACGGGAGACCCCCACTTACATGATAGCCATGTGGAGGCACACGTTATTGGAACCGTGAACTTTAAAGGGGGCAGATTTCATTAATTATACAAGTAGCTAGCTGTTATGTCCGAGACACGTTGAAAAATCTCTCTTAAAATACTCAAAGTTGAATCAGTTTGTATAGGCCTGCATCAAAAATCTTGATAATGGGGAAAATTTCGAGTGTAAGTGCCACAGGAGATGGCTCATCCGAGAATTGCAGTCATAATTTTGCTCACAACTTGTAAATAGGTTCTCATTGCTGGCGCTGGCCCATCAGGCTTGACCTTGGCCTTGCTGTTGGCGAAGCAAGGAATCAAGACTACCGTGGTAGACATGGCACCACACCTCGATTCTGCGCCACGAGCCACGCACTACTCCTGGCCCGCCGTGTATGAGTTGGGTAGAGCTGGTGTTCTAGAAGAGGTCATCCGCGAGGGCTTCATCAATGACAGGCCGGTGTCTTGGAGAAAGCTAGATGGGACCCTCTTGGCTCAGGTTGATATTGAACCCATCCCCAGGGACAAGCGGATGGTGTGCCTGCCACTCAACCACCTTACATCAATACTCGAGAGGCACCTCTCTAAAGAGCCTAGTGCCACCGTTCTGTGGAACCACAAGGTCGTGGGAGTCGGACAAGACACTTCCCAGGCCTGGGTTGACGTGGAGACACCCACTGGGATCCAAGTATTGAAGGCTGATTATGTGGTGGGATGCGATGGAGCCAATAGCCAGATTCGTCGATCCTTGTTTGGAGATACGGATTTCCCTGGCAAAACATGGGACGCACAAATTGTTGCAACAAACGTGAGTATCGCCTGTATTTCTGGCGGCTCTCGCTGACCTTTCGAAGGTATACTATGACATGACAAAATCAGGATGGAAAGATGATTCTTCCTTCATCGTCGACCCTGAGCACTGGGGAATGATAGCCAAGATCCGACCTGACGGGTTGCTGCGAATTTCCTACGGCGAAGTTCCTGGCTTGAGTCACGAGGAGTATATTGCCAGGCAACCAATGAAGTTCAAAGCTATTATTCCAGGAAACCCCGATCCAGACAGTTTCCGTGTTGTCAGCATCAGTCCTTACAAAGTTCATCAGAGATTGGCAAGAAGTCTACGAGTTGGGAAGATTCTTCTGGCGGCTGATGCAGCACACTTGTGCAACCCTTTGTAAGTCTCTTGCATTGATACTGCCCTTTGACATTTCTAATTGGCGGATAGCGGAGGCCTGGGCTTGACCGGAGGTCTGGTTGACGTTGGGAATCTTTACGATTGCTTTCTGGGTATTCATCAAGACCTGGTAGACGACACAATCCTAGACCGTTACAGCGAAGTTAGACGGCAAAAGTATCTGGACATTGTCGATCCGGTCTCCAGCGAGAATCTCAGACGGTTGATGCAGGACGCTGAGGCCGCTGACAAGGACGCTCTGTTTCAGAAACTTCGGGATGCCAAATCTGATCCTTCCCTAAGCATGAAGTTGAACGAGGTTGGTAACCAAGGAATAGACCCGGGACCGACCCAAACCTTGCTAACCGTTCTTTCAGGGTCTGTGGAGTATTATGCATGACTTTCGCAAAGAGTACAACGCCACAGCCAATGGCTCAGCGACTGTGGGACACACTGATTGACGGTTCCTATAGCTCTGAGGAACAAGCTGGCCCGCACCAACATCCTGGTTTCCGGCCTTGACAACACAGCGAGAGAGTGGGGGAGAAAGCACAACAGATATTTTTGGGGTGAACTTGATTCCCTTTTGTAAAGCACCCTCATCGTGCGGGAACAACTTTAATCTACTTGTATGAGAACTCTTATTAAAGTCGTGCTTGGACTCGTGATATCCTGCGCTGTTCAAGCTGCTGCACCCTCGTGCACGGTTCTGAGTTGCGTTGCTGGTTCGTATATATCTCAACAGATCGGCGTAGAGTACGAAAGGAAGCAGAGGAATTACCCCTTATAAATACAGTACGCAGATTCCTCCCTTGCCTCCTCTCTTGCCTCCTCATTCCTAGCTGTAAGGCCAACTTATAGTATCAGAGACATCTGTCTTTACAACAAGTGGTACCGAGCCTTGGGCCCGGGAAGAAGAGAATATGAAAACACTGGATGAGCGTAAAATCCAAGTTGACCTACCCTGTAGTTCTTAAACTCACGACCCTTGGTTCGATTATTAATACCAACTGGAAGGATGGATTAATTCTCCGTGGAAATGCCAGCGCCTGTTTGTCTTAGATTTCTGGGAGCTCCGTTTCTATCTTAGTGGAGGGAGTATCTTTAATAGCTCACAAGTTAAATGATGCTACAATCGTGGCGAGAGTAGTCGTTATTGTTTAATTAACGTCGTGAGGACCACTATAAAGCTATCCAACGGATCCCCTATGGGGAAAGACGACGTGCTAGGCTAGTCGAGACTATCTGGCATATAGGAGGCTCTCAATAGCCTAATATGTCAAACCCGATAGCCGTCAGCAGCTTTTCAGGGCATGGGTTGGCAGACCCGTGTTCATTAACCAGCTTAGAATTCTCTAGCATCCCTATCCCTACCTGTCGGCATTCAAAATCCTCAGTAACCAAGATTCATACAATAGGGAAGACTACAGCTGGGGAAACCTCCGGAGAGATAGAAGGGGAAAACCGCTGCAGCTGGTATCTATTGATCTGGGCCATCAAGCCAGAACCCTGATGCCTACAAGCAGCCTGGTCCTGTAACTACCTATAAACCTGGATCAACAGTCAAGATCTAAAGATCAAGGCATCCAAGACCCGAAGGTCAAGGCAGAAGCCAGGGCCGGAGACCAAGGCAGAGGCCAAGGTGGGATACCAGGACAAATGTCAAAGCCCGAAGGCTGCGGCTAAAGCTGTAGCCCGCCTAGATTGAAGCTGATGTTATAACTGCTGTTGGTTGTAATAGCTATATATGCTGCGAGGTCTAAGCCAGCCATACATCATATACAAGAGCCACAGCGGTGTCGCTGGCCCCCCCAGGCCGTGCTGCTTCTCTGCTGCTATTGCAGCTGCTGAGCTGGTCAGTTAACAGGCTGCAATTATAGCTAAAGCTATCAGACTGGAGCCATGGCCGCAATAACACAGATGAGGTCAACTCTCTTAACCCCTCATCTGCTGCTGTTAGTGCCCTGGTGGGAGCCAGTAGCTAGTGCGGCCTTTTGTGGCCTGTAAAACCTTTCCCCTATCCTAGTGCTAACAGCCGCTAAGTCAGGAAAACTTTTCATAGGAGAGAGTTCCATGGCGAGAATATGTTGATAGTGAAGCAAGTGCATCAGGATTACACGAAAGTCGCCGATAGAACGCAATGTTGGGTTTATTTAACATTTGTCTAAGTCAGTAACCGTTGAATATTTCCCCGTGCTCACCCACTCATCCAGTATCCAAACCATCTCATGTCTTGCGACTCAGATGCCCGCGGAAGGACCAGGTCCTTCATGACTCTGGCGTCGGCGACTAATTGATATCTTCCCCTGCCGCCTGGCACTCCCTCCTGATTAACTCAGTATGTGCATCGCTTCGGGGTGTGATGGCAATCTGAAAGGGCGCCTCCGAATGTGCCAGTGGATCGATGCGTGCATCATCGATCGGTGCGCCAGGGACTTCGACAAAGTCGAAGCAGTATAAAAGGCGCGAAAATGCAATGAACATGTTTCGCATCCCAACCTGCCATCCGACGCAGACCCGTCGACCTAAAGATCCAATAAATCAGCTTTGCGCCTACGCATGAAAGTAATACCGAGCTAGGGGCAGCTTACCCATCCCGAACCCAAACTGGCCTTTGAGCACATCGTAAACGTTCTCATCCATGAAGCGATCTGGGACGAATCTTTCGTTGTCCTTAAACTCCTTTTCGTTATGTGATATGCCCCAAGCATTCCACGTAAAGATGGTCCCCTTCTCGAATCTATAAGGGCCCCACGAATCATCCTCAACGAGCATCCGCGGCATACCCGTCGGAATCATGTTTGGACGCCATCTAAGTCCTTCTTTTATGACTGCCATGATGTAAGGCAGAGATTCATAGTCCTTTTAAAGCTGATTAGCCGTGGGAGGGCAGCATACATGTCTGCAAAGGCACTTACGTCAAAACTAGGTAGCCTTTCGGCCGTGGAGCCGCAAACACTATCGAGCTCCGCCTGAGCTTTCTTGACCCATTCGGGGAATTTCGCTGCCGCCGCGATAACGTTGTTGATCTGGTTTCGTGTGGTGTCGGAACCCGCTTCGATTAGCGTGCCCGCTGATTTGAGAGGGGAGGTCAGTATTGATTGAGGGCTTGTCTGAAGCGCTTCACCGAGCACTCACCGCAGAAGTACTTTTGTGGCTCGTCAAAACCGTAGTCTTGTGCTAGATGCAACAGCTCACGGCTGAAGCACTTGGGGTCTTCGCCTGCTCCAATGCGCTTCTCGAGGTCGTCGAAGAATCTTCGATAGGTTCTGCATCATTGTGTCAGCAGCCAGCACACAGAGGCTCGTTCATCAGGGGATCGGTACAACATACCCGACAGTATCATTGAAGATCCTTTCAGCCTCCGGGCGGTACCACTGCAGGAACCGAGGAAGACCTTTAGCAATTATAGGGAAACCGTCGATGAAGCTGGCAGAGGGAGAGTGCTGCAAGGCCATGAACTCGTCTATGCTATGGAACAGGGATTTAACCATGTCTTCGCTCATGCTTGTCCTGCGCCCAAAGACACTGCACCTTGTTAGAATCTTTTTTATGAGAAGAGAGAGAAGTTATCGCGGCTCCAATACTGAACGTACACAGACATGATGACTAGAAAAGATCAGCGATCCCAAGGCGTAAATTGACACACCCTTGTTGCTTACCAGAGTTGGAAAACCGTGCCCGTGAATATAGAAATCATTCGGTTTCTGAAGGTAATCCCATAGTAGTTTGCGTGACTCGATGTCTTGGTACGGCTTGTAGGTGTCGGCCTGGAGTTTGCATGTCAGAACAAACAGCCGCTATATGTGTGGCGCACATCTCTTACATGCTTGGCTGTCAATAGCTGGTGCATAATTCTGCGTAACTTGCGCCATCGCTCACCATGTTGCATGATGACAATTCTATTTCCCCCAGAGAGGATGTCTTGTGTGACGGGGAAGTACGGTCGACTAATGTATAGCCTCCCGCGCTGGTCAAGCAGCTCCTTGGTGGCTGCAAAAGTATTCAAGACAACCCACCGTCGCTGACCCATGAATATGGAGAACCTGGCGTGAGCATCAGCGTATTTTTATCTTGGGCTATTCGTTGAGTGCCCTCACATGTCGCCATAATCTCTCCCCCATTCGGCAAATTTATGGCCCATATTGGTCTTTGGGAGTTGTGGTGCATTTCCGAATAGCCAATGCCCTTTTGGTCCGGGCGGGTAGTGGTACGATGCTGATTTCGATCTTATGTGACGAAATCTATACAAGACCCAGATAAGAAGTGGGTAAAGGATCAGAGACAGAGGTATGTTGCTGAGAAGACCCATGATAGACACAGAGCTGGTGTGCGAGTAACAAACTTGGAAGCCGTACAGAAAATGGCTGAAAGGCAGTTTCAATGAACTTATCGTTGGTGGCAGTGACGAAAGAAAAAGGAAGGGAGCAAAGTGGGTAAGGGACAAGTTCAAGCTGGTTTCGACGCGAGGGTATACCAGGACCAGAATGGCTCACATGCGGGGTGTGGGGGGTTTTTGCGGGGGCAGAGGATATGAACAAGCTGATCAAGATGATTCTGTATGGGAGCACATGCGGGATGACGGCGGGGATCGGGCCAAGTGGAGGTGTGCGAACCAAAGATTCTTATGAGCTGTGGCTTCGGACTTTGGGCGCAGAACAAATGATCAGTGAGAGGCAGATGGATTGTTCTAGAGGCTATGAATTAAAGAAATTCTCGGGGCTAATTTCCCTTTGTTGGTCCAGGGCACTTCGCTCATGCAATATGGTATTCTGATTTTAAGTGGCATAACCACTGCCGAACTACGGCTTTTCAATTAGGAAGTATAGGCCGTTGGCATTCATGTCCATCAGCCGAAGGGCCTTGCGCCTAGTACACGTCTCTGGCCTTTGTCAACCGAGTCGGACAGTTCTTTGCCCCATCCATGACGGCCGACTTGTCTCCAGCGTATCCTCAATCTCGATTATGTCGTCTCCTGCAACGAACAAGCTTTTGCCATTCACCTCTGGCCGGAGGATCGGGAACAACAAGGCGTGGCCAACACCTTCGGGACTGTTACAGGGCATGGATCCCCAAACCTTCTTGAGCAAGTCCGGGGCCATTGGAGTCACTGTTGATCAGTCAGGTTTCATCTTCCATGTTCCGCAGTGAAGCGGCACTTCTTCCTCTCTACTCACTAGTCATCCATGGCGCCACAACATTGATTGTGACACCCTGCTTGGGCAGGTCGTGCCTCAACGATCGCATCATGCCGACCAATCCTGCTTTGGCTGCTGCATACAGGTACAGAGGAGGGGAGTCGAGAAACGCTGCCGCCGAGGACGTGATGATTATTTGGCAAGGACCGTTCTGGCGCTTGGCGAAGTAATAGGTCGCACAGTTTACCGCGTAAATGTGTCCGATGAGATTGATCTGCAGTCCCTCGAGTGAAGGTGGCCTGAGCTTATTCGTGACGGGCTCAACGTCGTGCTCTAGAAGGATTTCTCCCCAGTTAACTCCTGCATTGGAGATGACTGCGTCGATGGCACCAAAAGTCTTGAATCCGTGCTCGAAGACCGCGACCATGTCATTCCAGTCAGCGACGTTGGTTTTGCGAAACGCCAACCGCCCTTCTTGCTTGCCGTGACCTTCTAAATCCTCCACCAGGCCATCCAGCTCTTTCTCATTCCAATCTGCTAGGATGAGGTTCGCCCCATTTTCTGCCATAGTCAGCCAAGAACGGTCACTGGGCGTTGTCCGGAGATGGCCCTACTGTACGCAGTCGTGGCCGTGGCACGGCCGATTCCTGAAGAGCAGCCCGTCAAGAGGATCGTTTTCCCACGCAGCCGAGATAGCTCCGCCGTGTCGAACGAGACCGTCGTCATTATCACTGATTGTCCCACCAGTATGGTCAAAGGAGAAAATCTTCTGCGGCACTGAGCCCGGCTCGTTTCGCGATCGGTCGTATTACCCTCTCAGTAACGCGCAAACGTCTTGGGTGGGTCCTTCAAGTCAGCTACAGGGGCAGCCCTTATGTTTTTTTCATCCCCTCCTGGTAGCAAGACCCCGCCCACACCATGGGATGGGAGTTCTCCTCGCGGTCACGGCCTAAGGAGTTCATGTGGAGGTGGGGAACACGTATGACTTGGTGCCAGCCTTCCTGAGAGATGGCAGACTGGAGAATCTCGTTCTCATTAGAATATTACCACTAGTATGCCGGATTACCTCCCTCTAAGTTTCCAATTCTTTGGTAGTATAATACACTCGTCCCTGAAATTGATCCTTTCCATGAACATGTCATCAGGAATGAATCACGAGGCTAGCAGCAGCTAAGTTATGCGATACCCCGCCTGCCCAAAACTCCCCCGCCTCTTCCGACCGCCACAGGATTGTCCCGCTTCGACTTTGCCACCCCGATCTGCACCATTCAATCAAGGGAGCTGAAAGTGTGGGCGGGACGACAATGACCCTGGCATGGTCATGGTTTCCACCGGAATGGCACTGCACCCTTCGACCCCCACACAAGGAGAGTCTTGTCGTATGCATATTAATACTCTGGTTCTCCTGGAGCGGCTCTTGAATCGTCTTCAACAAGATTTGTCATTCTTTGAACTGCTGTGGAACTGGGTCCTCCTAGATCGCCAACGCTATGCCCCTCGTAACTCTTTCAAGCGGCCAGTCGGATTACTATGAGGTTGACGACTACACAGACCCGTGGAATCGCGATGAGAGTGATATTGTCGTCTTCCAGCCAGGGATACTGAGGCATACGGAGTTCACATTTCACCTCGTTCCTTTGATGTGCCGACATGTGCGATTCATACGTCGCGACCTCCGGGGGCACGGACGAAGTTGGACACCCGATGTCTCTGGCTACCAATACACTCTTGACACCTTGGTGGATGAGATGGCAGAATTTATCGACAAGGTGGCAGGCCGTCCAGTGCACTGGATTGGAGAGAGCACGGCTGGGATGGTGAGCATTGCCTTAGCGGCCAAATATCCCAGCAAGTTGAAGTCTCTAATCATCATGTCATCGCCGCTGGTGCTGAAGTAAGCCACTTTTGTGAAAAGGGGGATGAAAACTTGAGGCTCTGCTAACACAGCAATAGTGATGTGTTCAAGACGATGGTATCGCAGCCATATTCGAGTCAAGCTGAGGCAATGCGTAAAATGGGTCTTGTTGAATGGCAGAGGTCGCGGCCTGTATCCAAATTGAGCGCCGATCCAAACGCAAAAAGCACCAACGAGATGGGTAGATTTTCTGGTTCTGGCTACCTGAAATGGTATGACGAAATGTTGGCGAAGCACACCCTCGAGGGAGTGGCTTTGTACTGTGACTTTATTGCGAATGTGGATGTCACAGATCACCTGGAGCAGATCATTGTTCCAACTTTGATATTGGCCCCGCGGAATAGTATGGGCAGTCCCTTAAGCGTGAATCAAGAGATGGCTGCAAAGATAACAAGATCACGTCTGGTTATCATTGATAGCGTTGGACACATGGTGTACATAGACGAGCCCGAGAAGACGTGCGATAATATTCTCGAGTGGGTCAGAGACCTACGAGAATAATTTCACGATCAATTAACCGTATCTTACGCGACACCGACCCATGTCCTTCCTGTAGAGAAGTTGGGAGAATATTTCACGCAAAGCCGTAGTTAGTATTGCCTTTCAGGAGGGTGGTATTCGGTCAAGACGTGCTCTCGTTACTCCCCGCGGTGAAGACCCCTCGGAAGAACGACTACACTGATCACCTATGAACAACAGGGCGAAGGTGTATACAACTGCTAGATTTATATGATAGATGCTTGGGATTTCTGTAACTTGGCAAGGCTTGTTTGGCTATCTTGTTTGAACAGACAGTACGCGCGCGGGCTCTCCTTACACCTCCTTAATTCCCGCGTCTGGCATCGTGCCTCCATCGTTTGGCAAGCCCCCGAGAAAGTCCACTTTCAACTCATACAACCCCTGCTCACGCACATGATCGCCCATGCTCGCCACGTAGCCAATGTCCTGTTCACAGTCAAAGTACCTTCCCTTAAGGGCGGTTCCTCGCCCAGCAGCGAGAAAAACGCAAGTTTGTCCACACAGCGCGGGCTCACACTTGAACTGCGCACAGAAGCTCTTATACGCTGCGGCAGCCTCAGGGTAGACTGCTGCAACGTCGCTGGGGAGGCCCTTCTGTATGCCCGTCTTGGTCGCTCCTGGGTGGAGCGAGTAGATCTCAATCTCGTCAAAATTGTCCATGTCGAGCTCAAATTGGATACAGCCGTTTGCGCGTACAAGCGCGGCCTTTGCGGCAGCATAGTTCGCGCTGAAGGGCAGATTAACAGTGGCGGATCGCGAGGCGATGTTGATGATTCTTCCATGTCCACGAGCCCGGAACGCAGGTAGCAGCATATGGGTCCAAAGCATGGGCTACAGCACACCCGCTTGGTTACTAGCCTTCTCACGGGTCCTGATTTTGATTGCTTACGGCTTTGAAGTTCAGGTCAATCATGGCCCAGAACTGGTCAAACGTCTCCATGTGAACTGGGCGGTCGATGGTTCTGTGACAATGTCAGCCAGCGCGTGCCAGGGATTAAACTCGGATCATATCTGTTACCCTCCGGCATTGTTGACGAGGACTTCAATTTCGCCAAGATCCGCTCGGATCCGCTCCCATGTCTTCCTCGACTGCTCAGCATCGATCACGTTGCAGAAGTACGCCTTGGCCTGGGCCCCCAACGCTGCGCACTGGTCTGTCGTGGTGTGCAGCGCTGAGGCAGCCTGCTCTAAATCTATCAGGGCGAGTTTGGCGCCAGCTTTGGCAAAGGCCAAGCTTTCTCCACGCCCAAGGCCACCACCGGCGCCAGTTATGGCGACGACACGCCCGTCGAGGGTACCTCTCAAGGCATCGGGACTAATGGCGTCGTATGGTTTCGTATGAAGAGTAGGCTTCCTTATCTCGGGCATGATGTTTATTTGCTTCATGTGCGATGTGATAGTAAATAGAAGCTAGGGAGGGTGTCAGACTGGGTTATAAACCATAATCAAGGGCCCTTTCTGCCAGTCGTGGCACACGGTACAGGCACACCTGTGTGCCGGATCTCGCAGGCGAGCTGTCGGTGGGCTGTCGATGAATCCCATCACGCGGCATGGCATGCGGGGAGTCGATTCAGTGACGGATTGCGGGGTCCCCCGCATTGGATCTTGTTCCGAATGTGAGAGTTAGAAATTGCCTCGGAATTAGCCCCGTATCATTAGCCGTCGCGCCATTTTATGAGAACTCATCCGCCATCTTGGTTGCAAAAGTTACACGCTGCGGTCTGCAATTAATCGCCGAAGTTTTCATATTCCTAAAGAAACATGCCTGACAACGAGATTATCCTTGATACTTCAATCTTTGCCAACCTTAAAGGCAAGAATGTCGTCTTTACTGGCGGTGCAAGTGGCATCGGGCGGGAAGCGGTTAGGATTTTCGCCAACGCCGGAGCCAACATCACTTTTGGCGACATCGATAAGGCCAGCAGCGCGCAGCTGGCTGCTGAACTGGGAGGGTATGCTTCTTGAATCAATTCACTTCACTCTGCCATCAGAGTTGACAGGAACTACAGGCACGTCAATTTCAAAGAAACAGACGTAACCAGTTTCCGGTCGCTGAAGGACCTTTTCGCTGCTGCGACCGAGGCTCACGGCCCACCGGATATTGTCTGTGCCAACGCGGGCATTCACGAGCATGAGGACTGGCTTTCGGAAGAATATCTTGAAAAAGACTGTGCCTGGCACGCAACGCAGGTCAACTTCATTGGCGTGTTGAACAGTGAGTCTAAACCTTTCCATCAAGCTCTACCAGGCCCTTCTACTCCTACACATTCTTGTTCAGTCTTTGACAAGGGCCCAGCCATCAAGCTCGCTTTTCTATCTTTCAAGCGGTCCGGCAAACCAGGTTCGATAGTCATGACCGCCTCTGCGGCAGGATACATGGATACCTCGCCGGTTTGCTTTTACGCAGGGACCAAGCACGCCGTCGTCGGTCTCCTCCGTTCTTTCACTACTATTGCGCCAGTCTACGGCGCTCGTATCAATTTGATCGCGCCGTGGATGACCAATACTCCCTTTGCTGGGGACGAAGTTCTGAAACGATGGGAAGGGTTACCGATAAACAAGCCGGAAACATGTGCGAAAGCGATTGTTTTTGCTGCCATCAATCCTGAACTGCACGGCTGTGGTATCTGGGTCGGAGGAGATAGGCTCTTTGAGGTGGAAAAAGGATATCTTCGTACTAGACCGCAATGGCTCGGCCAGGAGATGTCGGATAACTTCCAGGAAGGTTGGGAACGTCTTTCAGCACCCTTTGGTCAAAATGGTGCATTGAGCACCCTGCATTAGTCTACCAAGTAGAAGCCTTATCAATACATCGCTAAATACTGAAGACGATCCGGCCCGAGTGCCCAAATTAGGTTCTCAAGTCGCCATACGCGAGAGGAGGAGACTGAACAACACATGCCTCCAGTGCTATTTGCTGCCGTACCAAGCCCCAGACAGGAGGACGAGATAATGCCGTTGTTGGCCGTGCGGCCAATAGGCAATCGTCAGATGCACACTGATCCTCAGCTGATACAAGACTACGAGTCCTTGCAGATGAGGCACGACATGATGACCAACCCGGCCGAGTTCTACCGGCACAATCAGCACTACTCGGCCGGCCAGTGTTATCATGACTATCGCATACGGGATTCGGGTGCCCACATTCAATAGCCCCATCGCAAAAGATATATACGTCGTCCTCGATCACCTGACTGAGATGACAGCCCCTGGTGGCCACGCTGTGGATTCGATGCCATCGCTGCGTTTCCTCCCCTAACAACTCCTGGTAAATTGGCGTAGCAAAGGGCGTAAGTTTTACGAGTATGGCTCGGGCGTTTACCTTTCGATGTGGAACAATCTCAAGAAGAGAGTAGATGAGGGAAGTTTGAGCCTTGCTTTTGTCGTGACCTTTACCTCAGTGACCCTGACAAGCACGGGATCGGCGATCTGTCGGCGGCGTATATTTGCGGTGGTTTGGTACATGGTCCTCGCCTAGTGCATTGCTGCTATCTGCTTGCACTGAACTAATAACATGGCACTCTAGGTCGAGGCTGGATCCGAGACAACATCTTCTTCTCTGAACAACTTTTTGCTCGCCTTATGTCAATACCCGAATGTTGTCCAAAGAGCCCAAGAGGAGCTCGACCGTGTCGTGGGAAACACACAAATGCCTTCTTGGGACGACGAACCAGACCTCCTCTATATTCGGGCCATCATCAAGGAACTCTTGAGATGGAGGCCTGTGAACAAGTTTGGCATGTTCCACTCAGTGACAGAGGACGACTGGTATAAGGGACAGTTTATCCCCAAAGACAGCATCATTGTTCTGAATTGGTGGCAAGTGGCCCTTTGGTCTTGCAAAATCGAAAAGATA
Source organism: Ilyonectria mors-panacis (assembly GCA_002991585.1). Classification (NCBI taxonomy): domain Eukaryota; kingdom Fungi; phylum Ascomycota; class Sordariomycetes; order Hypocreales; family Nectriaceae; genus Ilyonectria; species Ilyonectria mors-panacis. The sequence continues at coordinate 169,184 of PPHJ01000106.1, read as the reverse complement.
TGTTTTGCTAAACATCTACTTAAGGGCTATTCACTACGACCCAGGAAAATATCCCGAACCTGAGAAATTCAAGCTGGAGCGCTACCTCGAATACAAGCTTTCGGCAGCAGATGCCATCAATGTTAAGGACCCGTTGGACCGGGATCACTTCGCGTACGGTGCAGGACGCCGTGTTTGTCCTGGCGTTCATGTGGCCGAGCGTTCCCTTTTCATTAACATCGCTAGATTCTGATGGGGATTCAATGTCTCCAAGAAACTCGACGCCCAGGGAAATCCTATTGAGCCGGACGATGGAATGGTTAGGGGTCTGCTAAGCGGCCCGAACCCTTTCCAGTGTGATATGCGGCCACGGACAACTCAACATGCCACAATTATTGCAAATGAGTTCCGAGCAGCAACGGAAAGAAATCAAGCTTGATTTGGGGATGCCTTTTTTTGGGTCAATTATTCATCACGCCAAAGTAGCTGTCATCAGCCTGCGGGTCTCCTGAAAGATATTCTGTACTATGAAGCATTAATTCGCAATTCTTTACCCAAGTTAAGAATTCGGTGATTATATTCACTTTGCAGCGATTGTCGAGCTCGAGGGTCTCTTCTAGAAACTGTGATATCAGTTCTCTCCTCCTTATCAACTCTCTTCATCGTTTGGATATTCGCTCTCGAAAATGATCAAAACTACTGTTGAACTGATTTTGATCGTGCTGCTCATGATTCACTATTGCCGATGAACTTTACCTGGTCCACCCATTGGTTGTAAGTCGTATTCTGATGCGCGCGGATGAAAGCTCACAGATCCTAGGAGGAGGAAGGACTACAGTGTCTTTTTCAGGACTGGGATAATTAGATTACAATCAGCGTTCTCACTCCCCTAAGCTGAACGGTTGTGTTTGTCACGTACCCCTCATTCCCAAAACTTTATGAAACCCCGCCGTTAGCCCATTCGTCACCCCTGGGTCATTTTCCCAGCTCAATACCCGAGGCCATGAGAGGTAGGCTCGGATCTTTTACGGCTGGTTACCCACTTTTGACCCCGCATTCATTCTGAGTGCTTATACGAGTATTAATGTATAAATGGAGACTAAATACCTGGCCATCAGAAACCGGATCCATTCACCCATTTTTACATTTAAACATAGGCGATTTTGTTTTCCTCCTCCTATCCACAGCAGCTGAAATGTCTGAGCCCTGCGATGTGTCTGTCATTGCGCTTGTTGGAGCCGGTGGCAACTTGGGGAGATACGTGCTCTTTGGCCTGAAAAACTCACCGTACAAGTTTGAGATACGAACGTTATCCCGCAAGTCGACACCACCAAAGGGTAGTGACTCCAACCACCATGTCTCAGTTGATTTCAACAATGAAGAGCAGCTGAAAGAGAGCCTGAGGGGATGCGAATTCCTGATCAATTGTATGGGCACCTCTGGTGATTACCACAGTTCAAAAATGGCTCTCGTCCATGCAGCCGCCGCTGTAGGGGTTTATGGGTACATCACCAGGTGAGAGCAAAAGAAATGACTGTTGGGATATAAAAGGACGGCTACTTAGAAATTACAGTGACTTTGGGGTGGATTATAACACTCCCAGCATCCACTTTGATAACCCTGTCTGGCTGGAAAAGAAACAACACCTCGAGTATTCGAAAAGCCTAGGGCTGCGCACCCTAGCAATCTGGTGAGTGTCTAAATATCCTTAGACCCGCCTTACACGACTTTCAGCGTCAGCGATAGAGGGTAACAAGTCGCAGCCCCGGCCTGTTCCTGGAGGAACCGTTCGGTGCCTTCGGCCCATGGCATGGGTTTGATCACAATTCGAAATCCTTCATTGTCGCAGGCACTGGAAAACAGCACATTTCAGTAACTAGCAAGCTGGACATCGGAGCTGCCGTCGCACGCGTGTGCCATCTCGTGCTCAGCACTGAGGCCAGGCAGAATCACTCGCAGATTCAACCATTATCAAATAAGGATTACATCAGAATCAGTGGTCACGCAGTCACACCCTATCAAGTCGTCGACTTGGCGAATCGTATCGGCGAGACTGAGGATGGGAAAGGTGGAGAGCAGTGCGAAAATTGGAAGGTACAAGCACTCACCAGCGAAGAAGAGTGCCAGAGGTTTCAGTCCTCGATGAAGGTTGTCGCCATGAACGAGGAAGCGGAATCAGTCATGGATCATGACGGCGGGTTTGACCCCGAAGTTGCGAGTCAAATTGCTGGGCGAGTCTTCCGCGCTGTGGGCGACGGCACGTTGCATTTTGCGGAGAATGACAACGAGCTTCTCAACCCGCGCCAGCAGTACTGGAAATGGACGCAACTTACCAACTTTGAGCAAGACACAAAAGCCAAAGCGTTGTGGTAAGCTGTCATTAAGCTGTGAAAAGAGCAGCTAGATTAGTTAGTATTGTGAGACTTCAGAGTTGTAATCTTCACTCACTCCAGGTTTAAGTCTCCCAAACCCGAAGTGATTTAATCCAGACGTGTAATCAGCCAGTCAATATCGGTCACCAATGAGGCGGGTTCGGTTCAGGGGAAAGGGTTTCCTGTGCCATCCTCTAGGTTGCCTCACCCCACATCAGGAGCCATGAGGGGGCGCTTGCTTAGCAAGACTTAGTCAACCAATTTTAAATAAGGAGCCTTACGAATGATAGCTGTAGATGCCTTCCAAATCTGTGGATTAATGGAAAACGGCCGTTTGCATAATACTCCTATCAAGAATAATGAAGTCATTCGAGCATTTCGGCGCAGCCTACCGTAAGCTATTTGGGAGCGAAACCATTCAACTGCTACCCTCGGCGCTGGAAAAAATGAATGCCAAAGCCGTCATGATTCTTTCAACCCCCCCCCCAACAAACAGATGCGGCAGAACGAGTCAAGGCTCTCGTCGACCCAGCCGTAGTAGTCATCTTCAGCGAAGCAACCATGCATACACCAACTTCTCTGACCGACAGGGCCGTCTCGGTAGCCAAGGAGAAGATGGTGGACAGCATCGTATCTGTCGGTGGGGGTAGCACAATCGACCTAGGCAAAGCTATCAGTATTCGAACCAGCCGGTCACATCTCTGCATTCTGACCACGTATGCTGGAAGCGAGATGACTCCAGTTCTCGGTGAGACGGAGGATAGGCGTAAAGTTACAAGGCGTGATCCACGAGTCCTTCCCCAGTCCGTGCAAGCAAACCACGAGAGCTGTGTCAAGCATGGCTTCATCCACTATAACATATCTGGAAGCCCCATTGATTTACTCTTCGATTTTCCATGTCAGTCCTTTGTGTCTTCAGGTGGAGGTGAGGAGGATGTCTGTGTGCAATTCCTGTCTGTATGCATACAGGGTACTTGAGCACCCTACCATCTTGTTGGAAACAGCAAGCTACGAGTGAGGGCCGATGGCAACTAAACGCCGTAGGTGGGGGGCTTGTTTTGCGGGGTATTTTCCCTTGAATTACACGAACTCTTAAGGACTGTTCTCTCAAGCCGATCCTGCGACACGGGCTTTTCTGGTGTTCCCAGTGCCTTTCCAGCTCATCTCGGCTTTACTATCTTGCCACCGTGAGAAATCATGAGTCCAATCCAACAACGACTGCCCGAGTTGAAGGATTTAACCACGGATAATATCACGGAAAATTTCCTGTGAGTCAATAATCAACCTTCAGATGCTCGCCTCAAATACGTGCTCGAGAGGCTCGTGGTAAATGTGCACGACTTTGCACGCGAAACCCGGCTGAGTACTGAGGAGTGGATGGCTGGCATCCAATTCCTCACACAGGTTGGTCAAACATGCTCAGGCGTACGCCAGGAATTTCTTCTCCTGTCAGACATCCTCGGGCTCTCGCGTCTTGTGGATAGCATCGACCATCCAAAGCCTCCGGCCAGCATAGAAGGGACAGTGTTAGGGCCATTTCACGTTCATGAAGCACCGAGTGTGCAAAACGGGGATGGGATTTCTCGAGATGCAGACGGGCAGCCATGCCTGGTACTCTGCACTGTTAAAGACACGACTGGAAGGCCTATTCAGGATGTGAAGGTTGATATCTGGGAAACAGATAGCAAGGGTTTCTACGACGTACAATACGGAGAGAGTCAAGAAGCTGATAACAGATGCGTCTTAAGGAGCGATCGCACTGGCTCCTTTTGGTTCAAGGCAATCGTGCCAGTGCCGTATCCCATTCCTAATGATGGGCCGATGGGGAAGCTACTGAGCATCCCGGGTAGACACCCCTATAGACCGAGCCACATGCATTTAATGTTTGACAAACAAGGTTTTGACACTTTGATAACGCGAGCCAGACCCAGAAATTTGTGCAGCCACATTATTAGACTCAAGGCTGACTGAATAGCGCTCTCTACATCAAAGATTCCCCTTACGAAAATTCAGACACTGTGTTTGGCGTCAAGCCGTCGCTTGTTGTGCAGCTGGAGTCAGTGGACGATCTGCAGGCGAGAACTTATGGCGTGGGGGAGGGAACAAAGCTTTTGCGTTATGACTTCGTACTGGTATCAGAAGAAGAGGCAAAGTCCTTGAGAGCTAAAAACAGTATGGAAGCGGTTCAAACATTAGGCTTGAAGATGAAGATCTCAGACGGACTGCCTGTACCTAATGTTGATTAACTTATCTGCTCACCCTGCCTCTCTAGAGGAAAGGTATTATTCAGGCACTAAATTCACATTGCTTGATTCCGCATCACACTTTAGAATCTCCATTTATTTAGTTTTGCTTCTTTCCCTAATTCCTTTCCTCATCTCTAGTTCATTTACTCCATCAAACGCCTTCAGAGGTATTGGGACAATGCACAGCGCGACTCTAGTGCCATAACCACCACACAAACCTTTGCGCTGTGTGGATAGACTCTATGATCTCCATTTTTGAGCTGCTGGCTACAGATATTACCTTTGGTTCAGCTGCCTGAGTAGAGAAAACTGGCGGACGGTCAACGTACCCAAGCACTCAGGATTTGCTGTCGTCACCCTGTTTGCCCCCATGGGCTGCTCTACATTACAAATCGCACTAGAAATCCTAGAAATAGGGTTGCATCGCGCTTGCGTCCCCCTCTTCCCCCTCACCCCGTCCAGAGGAGTGTCTTATCATCGTATGCTGAACGGCTGAGAATATGCCGAGTTGATATGTGTTGTCGGGTAACGGGTCGTCTGGACGGCGTAATACGGGGTACTATTGATTCCTCGATGTTTCTTCACTCCACTTCAGTTTCAACACGTAGAGTTCCTTTGTGACCCTTTGATATATTTCCCCTACCCACTGAGTAGGCTTTATTTGCCGTCACTCCGATCATCGTCACAGTATCAAGCGAGACTGTCAGTTTTGTCTTACACCATGTCCTCTTTAAAGCATTCCTTCATAGGCCCCATCGTCGGCAACGTCACGGGAGATTGTATTCAATACGTGGGTATCAAGTATGCAACTCTCAAAGACTGATTCTCCCTTCCTGAGGAAGTCCAGTACAATGGATCAGGTCTGAATGCTGAAAGTTTTGGGTAAGTTGCAACTACAGTTAGAGGGGTTTCATAAAAGCACTGTTAACAAGTATCGGTAACTACACAGGCCACAGGTTGTAAGCCCGAAGGAGGGTATCGATATGGAACTAGGAATGATCGGGCAGTCTTTGCCCAAACCCAACTTCCCAGGCATTAGTGATACGAACGGGCTCACTCTTAATATCACGGTCCCACGCAGTCGAAAATCAGAAGGCTTTACCACGAAGCTGCCAGTCCTCGTCTTCATATATGGTGGTGGGTATGCCATCGGCGGGAATTGGTGGCCTCAGTACGACTTTGCCAAGCTGATAAAGCTGTCAACTGATTATGGTACGCCCATAATTGGTATAACTATCAACTACCGAATTGGAGTCCCAGGATTTCTGACTTCGCCTGAGCTGAGGGCTGTGGGATACAAGCCAAACAATGGTCTTCGGGATCAAAAAGCGGCGCTTCGTTGGATCAAGAAGGATATAAATGGGTTTGGGGAAGACCCCGATAACATCACCGTAATGGGTGAGAGCGCTGGTGCAGGTAAGGTTTCGGTTACTGTTTCATCTTGAATGTGTCTTTTAAATTCCCTGGGGACTTGAAACTAACAGATGGTGTCCTCCTTTAGTATCAACGGGATATTTGCTACTTTCAGATGAACCGGTGGCTAGACGACTGATTTGTCTTGGTGGAAGTCCGCCTTTAATGGAATTTCATCCACAAATGCTGCCGATCAGAATTCTACCATCGTGAAAGGCTTGCTAGGGCTAGAAAATGCCCCCTCCACAGAGATCGTCGCAAGATTGCTTGAGATTCCAATCGAAGACTTTCTGACCAAGATCTCGCCTGGCATTTCGATCGGTCCCGTTGAGGATGGCGATATTTTGCCCAGGCAGTTCACATTTGGGGAATACGCGCAGCATGTACCCCAGATGCCCGGAACGCCACAGATTGAGAGTATCCTCCTGGGATATTCTAAATTAGACATGAGTGGCCCTAACATCCTACCGCAAAGCATCACTTTGCCAAACATGAAGTAACATTACCCAGGCTAGCATAATGGCGTACGCAGGTCTCCTGCAGCGCACAAATGGGATAGCATCAGCCTTCCGCGAAAGTGCCTCTAGATGTCTTCAGGACTATCCGAAGGCACTCGCGTCGCTCCTTGACACATACTCGCTTTCTGAAGCACAGTCGGCCTCAACGAGCGATCAGGACGCCCTACTCAAGATCTTGGAGTTTTTCAGCGATGGGGTGTTCTTCTTGCCAACAATTGAGATCGGCAAGCAATTTCCTAATGAATCCTTTATCCTGGCGTTTAATGAACCGAACCCCTGGAAAGGGATTTTTGAGGGTCGCACGTCGCATACCCTTGACGTGGCGTTTCTGTTTCAGAACTTCAACAACTACCTTAATGAGCAGCAAAGAGCGACCGCAGTGGCCTTTGGAAATGATATCATCGGCTTTGTGAACGGAACGAAGCCTTGGAGACCATTCAATCAAAACGACAGCGGAATTGGTCTACTGGCGAATGGCAAGAGGCAGTACGTTGAGTCCTCCATTGCGGGAACAAACCACGGTTCTTTCATTCTCCAGCTGGCGAATGACCCCGACGGACCGGGCATGGATAAACTGATCCAGGTCTTCACCGACTTCATGGCGGATGGTTCTAGCTAGTCAACGAATGCCATGGCAAGAGCCGGGGTGAGATGAACTCTCGTCGTCGCTATCATATCTGGGCTTCATTTGATGCAAATGAAGCCGCGACCTTATCTGTGCATTATTCAGTGCTTATGATTCATTCCGATGCAGAGAACACTCAAGAAACAAAAGAAACCGGTCATCATTGAATGTTGCATGCCACTCCTTGATGGAGTCGAAGCGACACCAAGGTTGTCACATATAATATAGGCCTCTGTTACACTACGCATTAGCGGAGTGTTCATTCCACTTTTGCCGTAGCCGTCAATGCGATAAAGATTCATCCGCGATGTCGGGGCCAGGGGTAGCTTTTTATCTCCTGTCCAATGAAGAATCGGTCAGGCCATCGCTAGAACCTGAAAAGCTGGCCCCTGTGGTGATCCTTCAACCAAACTAGCGGGCCGGTTGGGGCCTTCCATCACCCAAATACCAGCCTAAGAAGGATGCCAATAGAAGTAGTAGTATCGTGTGTATTGCTGGTAGCCACAGTATAACATAAGCCGACTTGGGCCTGTTTAACAACCACCGTAACGTCGCGACCCATCTTTTCGCGCAGGTGAAGGCTGTGCTTAGTTTATACAGAGAGTATAGAGTATGCAGGGATTGTAGGGTTCAGGTTTTAATGGAAATAATAATGTTAAGTTTAAGTAGTAGGGTTACTTTAGCAGTGGAAAGGGGCGATAGCCAACACCCAACTCAACAGCCTCTCTTAGAGGGATGCACAGAAAAGCATTGTACAGGCATCTTGCTAAGTCGGCCTGAAGCTGCACCAGACTATATTTTTGTATTCTGGCAGATCTATGACTTAGACCTCTTAATAGAGAAGCATCTAATTAGATACTTTATTATGTCTGCTTCAGAAAAAAATAGTCGCAAAGCTTTAACGATATCTACAGCATCTAGTTAATTGATAATATAGAAGACTAAGATTGGATAAGAATTAAGAAGGCCGTTGTAAATATTTTATAAAAATCTCTCAAAATAGCAGCAAAAAGTTTATATTAACTCTAATAATATGGCCTTTAAAACTTCTGTCTCTCTAACTAAAAATAAAAGTCAAGGAAAGACATAATAATAATCCCTTCCTCTGTATACAGCTTCCACCCCTATTTATCCCTGTTACGTCCCTGCTAGCGACCGGCTAGCCCAAAAGTCCCTGACCGCCTGTCACACCACACTGAGAAGAGTGGCCTCTGATTTATTAATGGCTCCATTAGATACTTGGCGCCGTCGCAAGCCTTGCTTAGGTAGTATGCCGTTAACAACCCCGCCTCTCGCTAAGCACCTCCACAACACGAAACGCGGGTATCCCATGTGGGGTAGAGTCATGACTTTGTCTGTCCTACAGGAGGGAACGCTTCTTGCCGAAGGCCCGGCGGGGTTGCAGCTAACATCCTGAACGACAGCCCCGCATAGCGGACATACACGGCTCTCTGGATCAATGAACTTGAATAAAAGGATGAAGATAAAAAAGAAGCAGATGCTAGTGCTCTAACTTGCAGAGTCCTTTAGTTCCTCAAGGGCAGATCGCGGCGGGGAAAGCATTGTGCGCATTCGCCGCATTCCAAGGGTTTCTCCGCCGCGAACCCTGGGCTGGAGCTTGTGGGCTTCTCGCTAATGGTGAAAGTTACGTGTTCGTATCGGTATCGTGGGTGAAACAACTTCTGAAATAAGTCACGCTAGTATCGTTTGACTTTGTAGATATAGTCTGGGTGATTTTAAAGATTATCGGCGAGGGACAATATAATATCCTTCGCCTCGCCTCTCACACTATCGAGAATCACACCAGCAGTATCTACATTATGCACCAGCCCTACTGCAGCCCCGGCGTACGTCGCCAATCTCCCCTCTGGACCCCATCCGGCATCGCCGGACTTTACTGCCTCATCGTGCAGTCGCTTCAGCTCATCGAATGGGATCCCATCTTGGTGATCGACCCAGCTTCTGTTGATCAGTCCACGGGGTGAGAATTGCTCAGGCCACCCGAACGTGCCCCGTAAGTGGTTATATAGCTGTGTGCGAACTGTCGACGTGGCGCCGTCGGTTGCGCGAATAACCTCGTTCTGGTATCCCTTGCTGATACGTGTCTCGGTCGCCGCGAGCATGCGTGTCCCCATTGCGACACCCGCAGCTCCCAGACTCAGGGCCGCAGCGACACCACGGCCATCGACGATGCCTCCCGCGGCAATCAGAGGGATTCCGGACTCGCGCGTGACGTCAGCGATTTCTGGGAAAAGCGCCATGGTACCCAGACCATCCTTGGCCCTACCATGGCCACCAGCTTCGGCACCCTGGATAACGAGCACATCTGGAGGGGTTGAGCTGCGGACGGCGTCAATGGCCTCGCCAAGAGTGCCGACTTGGATCCAGATCTGGGTCTCAGGAGATGCCTCGCGAACGCCAGTAGTCCACTCGTTCAATTCGTTCTGGCCGTGACGGGGAGCGAACAGCCACACGGCACAAGGTCGGTGCTCCTGGACTGCGGATAAGGCGACCTTTAGATCACCATTCCATGTCTGAAAGCCGACCCCAATAGGGAGAAGGGCCGCAGTTGAACGTTGGGTAGCGGAAGCGAGCGGGGATAATCGTATTAATCCATCAGCCTTCTCAAGGTCGGAAAACAGATCCTCCGCCTTCATCGTGGGACCGATAAATCCAAGGCCGCCCGCTGAGGATACCGCGACGGCGAGGCTTGGCCCAGACATCACACGCATCGGTGCGCCAACAATGAACGGCGCCTTAACCCAAGGGTATACCTGGGCCAACCACCGTCTTAGATCTCTAGGGCGCGGGGCTACCATGGTCAGAATAATATGTCAGGGTGCAGTGGAAGGAGCCCGTAAGAAGACTGCTCGACGGAGCTCTACTAGAGGTCGTTCGCCACAGAAAAAGTCAACTTGGCCGTTGTCAACGGGAATTTAAGCATCCATCGCTGGCGCGGCTTAGTCACAACGCCCTCGTGTATTTATCAGCCGTATCCCCGGTGCAGCCATGATGTAATGCAGAATGCGCTAACATGACTCGCTCCAAATGCAAAAACAATGAATATTAGAAATGATCAATTGCTTGTGAGAGCCTTCCTAAGCGAGGAAAAGTTAGATCGTCGCACCCACCAATGGGCAAATCCTGGAATGTCTTGCGATGCTTTCTCTGCAAAGTCTAAAACTGCGTCCAAAACTTCTCGTTGAGTGTTCTTCGCTTTAGTTTACCTCGCCTGTTGTTGGTTTACCCTCTGAGTATTAGTGAGGCACTATTGAATGTGTCTCTAATCTTGCTGCATTGATGTTGTCCTTTTTGGAGGACCGCCATTCACTTCCCATTCATTCTTCACTCGTTGTCAGTTCACCTTCTTCTGGGCTGAATCCCAGTTCTGGGCTCAAATTATCATGTAAGCGGAGGATAAGCCTTGAAGAAGATGTTTTCCCCATCATACTTCCTCTTCAGCGCCTTCAGCCTCTCCGTCGTCCCCTTCCCGTAAAACAATTCCGTGTCACACTCTTCCGGGGGCGAGAAGTTCATATACGCACTATCGAGTGCCAACCCGCGCTCCTTGATCGCGGTGGCCATGTTGTCTGAATACGTCCTGGCCGCGTCCATTTCCTGACTCCCTGACCCGTGAGGCGGAGGAGGTGCGGCGCCGATTCCGAAAACGATGTGAGGCGTGCGGTTCACGAAGCATGACTCTTGGTCCGGCTTGATGGCTGCACCATGCGCGTGGTGAGAGATCATGTGGCTTGGGCCAATGGGGCCCTCAATCTCTTGGAAGATTTGGACGAGTTCTGGGGTTATTTCCTTTACAGTGCGTGTGCGGAAGTGATATGGAAGTAGAACTGCTGTGACAGGGTCGAGAGAGGAGGCGAAGCCGTAGGGGGTTGCTGCCAAATTTGTTAGCTTGGCTCCTGTCAGAAGGAGAGACATTACGGATAATTTGGACTTACTCTCAACGACGGTGTTCTGCAATACGTCCCCGATGACTTGAAACTTCTCGAGGTGAGCCTTCGCCTTGCTGAGATCACCGTCCTCCTGCACCCAGGTGTACAACATCAAGATGGTCTGTCCAAGACCCGGCACATAGCCGCAGAGGAAGTCTCCCGAGAATTCATCAGGGAATTCCTCCGCGATCGACTCCTGGAAATTAGCAAACACATTCTTAGCGTCTATGAGAGAGTACCCCAGGTATCCACCTAGCATCCTGGGTTGGGGGTAGACCTTGATCGTCAACTCAACCACCACTCCAAAGTTGCCATTTCCGGCACCACGAAGTGCCCACAAAAGCTCCCGGTCGTCCTTGGTGTCGACCACTTCGCCAGAGGCAGTCACAACGCGGGCGGCGAGGATCTGATCGCAGCCCAGACCGTACTTTCCCTGCAAAACGCCGTAGCCACCACCCAGAGCCCACCCGGCGTAGCCGACCCCCGTGCAGAAGCCCGTCGGAGTGCTCAGGCTCACGGTTTCGAGATGCTTGATGAGTGCACCACCCGTGATGCCGCCTCCGATCCGAGCAGAAGACTTATCTTCAGCGACCTCGACCTGATCCAAGGCTCGGAGGTCAATGACAACGCCATCCTCGACTAGACTGCGCCCCCACATGTCATGGCCGCCGCTGCGGATCGCAAGGGGTATTCGTGGTGAATGTCCAGCGCAGTGTGTAACAACAGAGCTGACTTCGGCTTCCGTGCGAGGGCGCACGATTGCCAGGGGCTGCGTGGTAACATTGCTGTTGCATGTCTGACGGACGTCTTCAAAGCCGGAGGTGGAACTTGTAAAGATGAGTAGACGAGGGTGCTTATCAAGCATCGAGAGGAGGGAAGGGGCATCCGCTTCAATGGTCGCGCGAGAGGCGCCTTCGAGACCAGAGATGGAGGGTGGAGGATACGGATGAGCCATGTTTGAAGAGTTTTCGTTATCGATTTCACATCCACTGCGTGCCTAGCTCTCTATCTCGCGCCTGAACTGGCGGTAGCATGCTTAGATACCTCTACACTTTATGCTTTAGTAACGCAACCCCGCAGCCTTGGGCTAGTCCACCGGCCCAGGATACTACCCTAGCACAAGAGTAAGCTCACCTCAGCTAGGTCTTAGCATTTTATATGTTCTTTAGTCATCCTTTTAGTCTCTTATCTATTCCTGAACGAAAGTGCTTGATAAGCGAGAGGGGTGTAAGGATAATTATAGCGGGGTCAGGCCTGCGTGGAGCAGGCGCTGCAACTAGACATCGAGTCAGATTGGCCGGCATTTCCATCCGACTGTATACCCACATCCCCAGGCAACCTATTAGAAGATAAACACCTTCGTGGTGACTGCAGTTGGGGTGGTTGCGGATGTGAGAAAACAGAAACTCTTGACTGACCCGCCGCTAGAGCAAAGCAATGTGATTTAAAGTGTACACAGATATACAACTGTCGTCAGGAGTATGCTATTCAAATTGGATACGCCTCCGAAATCCCAGAATCCATTATATTTCATACAACAATGCGACAATAAAACACATCCAAGCTGGGACATCAGTAATTAACGTCCGTGTAATGTGCATGCTGATCCACTTTGACATCTGTAGCTGCGCAAGTTCTGGTTCGGATAGAATTTGGTCCATAATTGAGAGCACCTGACAACCGCAATGTCAGTCTTGCTTGCAACTTCCCGTAAGCCCCGAAGATAACTTGCCTTGTTGCCGAACCCAAAGTGCAAAAGTGTGAAGAGGAGGCCAGCTAAAATCCATCGAGAGACCGTGTTGGATCTGGCCTGCGTCTGTGGTGTGCCGTGATAGTGGAACCAAAATGCTCTGAGACCGCTACCAAATGTAAGCGCGCCGAGTGTGGTCACCCCGACGAAACCGGGCTTAAAAAAGTCCTTGAACCAAAGAGCAATGGCGGGTCCGGGATAGTCGATGTTATAGAACGGGACGGTGGTGATGTAGCCGCCGAGAGCCATGCCAACGTTGAGAGAAGTTGACAGGAGAGGAAGCAAGGTTTTGGGTATGAACTGCTTTTGGGGTGCTGGTTGGATCGCGCTCGACGCCATTATGATTGAAGCGATCCCGTAGATGTCGGGGGGTTAGAGTCGGGAATTTAGGGTGTTTGAATCGACTGGGGAAGCCTGGAGATAGAAATAAACGCGAGGAGTGCTGGATGGCAGCAGCGAATGTTTAAACACTTAATCATCAGCAGAGCTCGGGGGTCAGCCGGAGAAGAGGCATTACTGTTCGGCGATCGGAATACCCCTACCCGGACAAGACTGATTGGTTGCTTGGTTTGTCTAAGCCCCTGCTCAGTCACACTTTATCGCAGCTCTGTATTAATAATCGGCATGGCAACTGAGCCAAGTGGAGCATTATGGAGCCTGCTCATCGTTAACTTATGGCCAAGCCTATGACCCCTCCTTAGCTACACATCTTAACCCTCAATCAGGCTTAGCACTCTATGTCAGCAGAAAGGTGCATTAGGAAAGTGTTGGAAGATGACCCTGTATCACGAAACCTCTGAGGGGTGTCAGAAACCCCCTCTTCGGCTGGCCCGGCGGATCCGGGCCAAGATAATCATCAAAACAATATTCATCGTGACATTTCTATACTAAGAGATCGGTATTCAACCAGACATGTCTCAATTTACTGTTACTTTATTACAAAACCATTAACCACACAAGCAAAGCGTCACGGACGATACCTACCACAGTCCACTCTCGTTTACTACCTTCACCTAATTAGTATGCAGTAATCAAAGCTAGTAGCACACTCAGCTCAGTCCAGGGAACCCTCTCGAAAGCATGCAATTGGCATTCCCAGAGATGATCCATTGGCAATTGTCAGGGGGGCCCTGCACGTCAACGAGTCTTCGGCGCGTGCCTCGGCCCTAAGCACACCCAAGCCAAATCAGGCTGTGGCAGAGGACTCAATAGTTTACGCGCCACAGTCTGAGTCTCCAATAGTTTACCTGGTTTGGTTGGTGGCATTGCAGTTCAGCTCCTGCGCGACAGCGGGGGTTCACAACCAACAACCCAATTGTAGGCAGACAAGTGTCCAGGCAGAAAATGAGCTGTCAAGGGCCAGGATATGATCTTCACGGATAAAACTGAGGCTCGAACGGACAGAAAATGTGTCAAGACCTAGCATCCATCATTTCTTGCCATTGTGTGCCATGGACTCCGAAACGAACTTTGACCACGTCGAAACTATGAACGAGGCCGATACTGACGCGGATACGCCCAGCGTCAATGAGCAAGTCGTCGGCAACGCCCCAAAAGCGCTCCCGGACGAGTCTACCGACACCGGAAACACCAAGGGTGACGATGCCAACGAGGGCGTTGCAGCTTTGCATGCATTGCTTGAGGGAATGAGAGAAGATAATGATAATGCAAGCGAGGCAGACGTTGAGAATCTCCGCGATATGTTGAGTGGAAGTTATAAGGAGCATCTCAACACGAAAGGTCAAGACGGATTGACCGCTCTCCACATTGCGGCTAAACGAGGGCTCGTGAAAGCAGCCAGGACACTCATCGAAGCTGGAGCGGGCATTTCGATGCAAGACAAAGACGAACGTCAGCCCTTACACCAAGCCTGCGTTGAAGGGAAACGGGACGTGGCAGAGTTGCTCATAACAAAGGGAGCAGATATCAATGCCCGGCATGACGAGGGGGGTACTCCTCTTGATGAAGCATGCTGGCAAGGACATATAGACATTGTAGCACTACTTCTCGAAAGACGTGTTGACACCAATGTCCTTGACGACGCCGGATGGTCGCCTCTCTACACAGCAGCTACATACGGACATGAACGAGTAGTGGAACGTCTTTTGCGCAAAGACAAGTCAAGGCTCGACTTCAGACACAAAGGAGACAACTGGACTGCATTACATGCTGCCGCCTACTACGATCACGAAGCAACCGTGGACATCCTGCTAAAAGAAGGGGCAAAACTTGACATTCTTGATAACGAAAGACGGACGCCATTGATGACAGCTACTAGGCGGAAACATGAGGGGGGAATGCGCAAGTTACTTTGCCCACAGCCAGAGCAGAAGAATCTTCAGCTAGAGACACGCGATGATGAAGGACAGACGCCCCTCATGTGGGCGGCCGTGAGTGGCTTTCTAGCTGGTGTCCGTCTCTTGTCCGACGCTGGTGCCAACTGCAACACACGATCCGATACTGCCGCAACACCGATCATAACTGCGAGTTGCCGGCGTTATCGAGAGATTGTCTTGGCTCTCCTCGAACCTAAAAAGCTCACAGAAGTTGACGCCCAAGACGAAGGAGGGCGGACTGCCTTGCATTCAGCCATCTTGAGAGGTCACATCAAGGTGGTTGAGCTCCTTCTGAAGCATAAGGCCGACGTCAGGATCAAGGACAAAGAAGGGCGACAAGCTTTGCATTTTGCAAGCATACAGGGCAACGAGGCCGTTCTGAAAATGCTTTTGAGGACTGAAGCCGGCCAACAAGTGGATATTCGGGATAATGACGACATGACACCACTCCATGTTGCCAGCGCGGCTGGCGATGACAACGTACTCAAGCAGGCTTCAGACGATATGGGGCCCGATGACTTGACTCCTGAGGAGAGGGAAAATCCCGAGTACGAGTCCGGACGACACGGTGCTGTGGTTCGGCTTCTGCTGGAACGAGGAGCCAAGCCAAAGGCCAAGACGAAGACCGGACACACGGCGCTGCATCTGGCAGCAGAATGTGGTGATGATGAAAAGTTAGAATCCATCCTCGAATACATGGACGATGTGAGGGCCCCCTTGACCTCGACGTTGAAGACTGTCCACTTTGGTCAAGGCAGTGGGGGTTTTGACGCTCTAAGGTGGGCAGCTGGTAATGTAGAGAGGCATGGTATTGCAAAGTTGCTTATCGTGAAACGCCTCAAGGCGGTTGCGGTTTCAGCACCCGGCGAGTCAAAGGCCTGGGGCGCCATCGAATGGGCGGCTTACGCGGGACTGCCTAAGGAGCTCTGGCTTCTCATTGCGACCTCTCCACGGACCAAAGCGACAAAGGAAGCTCTCGAATTGGCGAGAAAATTAGTGGAGAGTTCGGTGAATCAGTCACAGGAGTCGGTAGCCGAACAAGATCAGACCGGCGACGAAACAAGCCATCACACAGAAGATCGCCAGATTAACGACCAGGCTCTCCAAGACATCATTCGGGACCCCCCTATTGCGTTGATGTGCATAGACAGCCAAACCTACGGCCAACCAACCTTCGACTCTCGATTCTCTGGGGTTCTAGGAGAGTTCGAAGCTGCAGTAATTCAGTTTTACAAGGGACCGAGTCAGTTCGGCAGCATTCGAAGGTTCCGAGCGGTGCGAGAAGCCATCTACGATAAGGGACCAAAAGACATTATGGACAAGACAGTTCAGAGCGTGAGAAACTTCATTGGCACACAATCTGAAGGTGTGGAAACAGGGGCCACGCATAGTGCTCAACGACCGATTTACATGGGCTCCAAGCCCAGGTTTACATGGGTTCACTTGCCATCTACCAACGTAAGTGTCAACTTCTACATACCTATTTGAAAGTTGAAACTAACTGACTTGGGATAGATGGTTTGGATGAATGTGAGTTTTTTCTGCGTCGAATCGCAGACTTTGATGGACAACGTATGCTGATAGATCTCTAGGACCTGCTGCAGAAAATCATGAAGGATGAAAAATACGACGTTAGTCAATTCCGCCAAGTCAAATCGTTTTTCAGAGACAGCTGGGTCGAAGTACCGGACAGAATCTCTGAATCGCGGATTATGAGGCCTCGATTTGTGATGAGGGATCCAGAGAAAGATGCAGATGAGGAGGAAGACAAGACTGACAAAAAGGAGGCAAGCAGCAGCATGACGAAGAAAGGTGATAGCAAGAGGAATGAGAAGGGAAAGGGTGGGAAAGAGAGGACTGGTAAGGAACAGGTGGACGGAGAGGAGGAGAAACCAGGTGAGACAAAAGAGGAGATGAAGCAAGAAGGTGAGAAGAAAGCACAAGACTTTATAGCTGCGTCAGCTATCTACGTGAGTAAGCACTTCTCCTCTTTTCTTTTCACCATCATCTAACTTGTGACACAAGATGCCTTATCTCTCATTTTCTATTCAGTGTCGCGAAGCAGACGACGATGGAAAATATGAACAGGAGAACGAGGATACGAACAACCATTCCCCATCCACAAAACGAGAACCCCACAGAGCAGGAAAAACTGGAATTAAAGAAGCTCACGGACGAGAGAAAGAAATATCAAAGCTTGCTGAATGCCTACCACGGCCTGGTCATCCATGGATCTTCGACTCTCGACGAATGGTACTACCATTTTGCCTCAGACCTCGAATCTACCAAGGACAGGAGGATCCGCAACAAGTCCCAGGTGGTCACCAACAACTTGCCGGAAGGGACCGGGGAGCACATTCATTGGCCCTTGATACGAGTCAATCAGCTATGGGTTTGGACAGTTGCCAACAGTATGTCTCGTCGTAAACCCTTGTACTTTCACTGACTGAAACACATGGAGAATGGCTGATAACCGCGTCTCCCCATCCGATTGATGGTAGCAAGAATAGCCTCTTGGAAGGTATTCTCCACCATATTGGCAAACAAACAGAAGCCGGAGGGAGTCGTTCCCAGCCAGGCTCCACAGCAGAGATGAGCAGATTGATTGTCGAGTACTGCATTGGCTCCTACGAGAGACGACCAAAGGTTCAAGAAGACGAAGAAACAGCAACAGCCATGCCGGAGGGCCTACTGTCCATTCGTCAGATGTTTTCCAATTCCATCAACACCATCGTTCGTGAGACCGTCACTGGAATCAAAATTTGGCAACTAACAGCTCGACAGGGGAGAGACGAAACGAACCTCTTTAAACAGTTCGGCTCGCAGACGAAAAGATGGAGGGAGCAGATGCAGGGCCAAGCTGGTAAAGACAAGAAGACGAAGAAAAGGAAGGACGAGAAGAAGAAGCAGTCTCGAGGAGGTGATGAGGCCAAGGTACCCCTCGGCAAGACCGACAATAAACACAAGAGGAAGAGGGAAACCTCACCAGACGGCGAGCTGAGAGAGGCCATCAAGAAGGCAGAAAAGCTGTCAAGTGACATCAAGGATATCCGCGATGAGCTCAATATTCTCAAGGCAACGGCTCAGTATCAACGAGACGTCCAGCACGGAATGGATATGGGCCGTGTCCAAAAGGCTGATCTCAGCGCGGCCCACGTCGTCAACGACATCATAGAGATGGATAACGTCGCAGATAGGATCCAGGCAGCGGTGAGCATGGTTACTCTAGAGTAAAGCGATTGCTGACGTTAAAGAACATAGGTCAACACCACTCTTTCACTTCAGCAAAGCGAGATTGCCAATCTACAGGCAAAGCTTTCCGTGGAGCAAGGACGAGAAGCAATGAAACAAGGCAGAACACTCATGGTCTTTACCGTGGTGACTATTCTATTCGTGAGTTGCTCAACCTGTTTTCTACTGGTGTTCATAATGCTAACAAGCCTGGCTCAGCTGCCGCTCTCTTTTCTGTCGTCCCTGTTTGCTTTGGATGTCGCCTCCTTTCAGCAGGCCCCAGGCTGGGCCTTTGCAATCATTTGTACGTTCCCTGTCGACGTTTACACCCCAACTTCTAACAGGCTTTGAACCTAGTTGCTGTATCCATCGGCTTCTTTATCCCTCTGGCGAGCTATGCCATTTACTCGGAAAAGGTCGCCGAGTTTACTTCCGACCCGTCAGGGTTCGTTCGGGATGCACTTGGAAGGGAGAGTAGCGACGATGATTCTGACTCGAGCACCAGGGAGAGTAACTCTGTTAGCTCTCACGAGACGGCCATTGGGTCAAATTCCACTGGGAGCCGCGGAAATACCGAAGATGGGCTCTCACAAAGTCTGAGGCAACCGGAACAGATTAATATCAAGAGCTTCGAGCCATGTGGGCTTGAGAACCTTGGTATTCATAGAAGCGCCTCACGGAAATTGCCCGATGAGGAAACAGGGCGTTAATGTCAGCTTATACAAGTATTTACAGATTATGTAGACTTTCGTTAGTTCTTGAAATATAGTTGGGTAATACTGTCTTCTACTTAAGATAATATATATCTATAGTATACTCTTTCCCTCGATGAGGGAACCTAATGTTTGAATTTATTGCATTTTCGTTGTGCACGTCACAATTGCCAAAGCCCAAGTTTGGGTTTCAAGCTGCTTTTTTCTATCTGCCGGAATCCTGTCTAGTTGACTGCAGACAGCAAGATCGTTGACTACAGACAGCAGGGTTGAAGTCAGAAGGGTTTAATTAAAGCTTAAGATAAAGACCAGTATGCAACAACCTTATTGTTCAGCTACTGTCTCTTCTCTTGCTGGGTGTAGCACTAACTATTTGTCTCTATTGTTTGAAAATACTGTATGGCTTTTGATCTATCTGATGATATTGAGTAAAGCTAAAAAGAAAAACCCAAATATGCTCGTAGATTTGGTTACATATAATAAATTCAAAGACCTGGACCTCTGTGAGTGAGTTTAGGATGCTGGGGGGAAAGACTGGTCGAAACTGCTTATCCCGCTCGATCATGGAGAGAAGATCTGCTTCTAAACTGGTTGCCTCCTGGTCCACGTCCAGGACACTCAACGTCGAGGTCCGAGTTGTTGATTTGTCAGAACTCGTCAAGCGACGGCGCTCCCAAGCAAGAGCCGAGATGTTGCGTAGCAGTCTTCGGACGTCGTTGGAACATCCATACTTGTCGAGGAAGAAATTCAATCCACGCGTGGCTTCCGAAGTGTCTCCTTCGGAATCCAGAAACTCATCCTCTATGGCCTCGTAGGCAGGGAACCCGCCTGGTGACAGCATCGCAATGAGCTCAAAAAGCTGATATTGATCTCGTAAGTATCGGAGTGTAGGATTCAAATGAGTCGTGGCTAGCTTGGACCTGGAGGTAGTTGTCACTGCTAGAGTAGTTCTTGCACCATGCAGAAGATATCCGCTACGAGGCGAAATCGTCGTCCTGGTGACCTGCTATACACTGGAGGAGCATGAGGCTGGTCGCCAACATGCCCTCTGGCGGTGATGCTGGGGAATCAACCTCCTCACGCAGTCGTTGAATGCTTTCGAGCTTGAGACGAGTTATTAATGTCTTGTCATATGGCTGGGTGCTTTGGGTATGGTCGGCCATTCTGTGCGCTGCGGAATAGGATAATATGGCGCCGAGGAGTGAGGGTACGGTATGCGATATTGGAATAAGAGCCTGACACGTCTCAAGTCGGCTCTTTTGATGGGTGCACATGCTCGGAGATCCCACGTGAATAAAGTAGTCTAACAGCAGTGATAGGTTTGAGTCAACGTTGGGGAACTGTCGAAGCGTTGGATGTGGCGAGTCCAGTCTTGCCGGTGCAGAGGGCGTGTAACCGATCCTCTCAGAATTGTTGCTCGTAGTGTCACTAACATCGGCGACTGAAGTCTCGGAGCCGGAGTAAACGAAGCCCCCGGATGTTACTATTATGAGGGTCAGTCTTGAGAGCTTCGGTAACACAACCGCCCATAACCAAGATACATCACCTACCGACTTTGTGGACCTGGCAGTGGCGAAACCGCGATAGAGGAAAACTCCGGCCCCCCCATCGGACATTAAGGGCGTAAACACATGGAGCTTCGGCATCGTGGCATCGTTTGCAGGTTGGCCGCTCTTCGTCACATTTCTGTCTCCGCTGGCGACATCTTTCGCAACCGTTGTGAGACCTCGCTTTATTCTTAGTATTCTGCATAGTGGATGTAGTTGGATACGGAGAGACGTTAGTGGGCTGGCCTCTTGGTTTATTATCCGTTGTTTATGTTGTGGACAAATGGGTGATGTGGTCGTAATGTGTAATGAGTGAAAGGTGATAAACTGTGTGGCACTAATCTAGCTTAAATTAAGGCCGCGCTGTATTCACGTGACTAGCATAGATAAGGTGATGGATCCGTTACGGCCAAGTTGATAAACGGATAGCGTTCAAAGCAGTGATGATGATGTTGATGATTGCTTCTTCCGATCATCCGGACCGGCCGGAAGAGGGGTTATCAGACCCCCCTTCTGACTAAGATCATGATATCAATCTATCTGAGGTTTCGTAATACAGGGTCATCCTCCAACATGAGGTGTAACACCTCGATTGACAAATTGACTGAAACCTCCTCATTATTTCTATATAACGTCTTAGTTATGCTATGAACTTTCACAGTAAAGTTATCTCGAAATAATCTGTCCCAATATTTTTTGCTATTCTTACCTGCTTTTGAGGTGCCTATAGCAGTCTCAGTGAATAATTAACAGTTCAGCCTCAGCGGAGATTCCTCGATAGTAACATCCTTAGACCTTCGACTGACTGGCGGAGCTGCTCCAGATATTTTGCAACGAGTCAAAGCATGTACTGCAATACCGCGCCCGCCAGTTCTTCCTCCCGTCTACCTGTATAAACGAATCAACACCAGTTTAAGTGCCCCTCCGATATAAGAGCGATATAGCCTGAGCCATAGAGGAAGGAGACAATTGTTATGGCCCTTGTCTGTCGCCTATCCATAAAATGCACGCTCCTGTGTCCCCAACTGGCTGTATGTCGGACTTCATATACTAGGAAGCCGGAGATTTCTGCTTGGCAGCGATCGAACCAACGTACGTCTCGGATATCAAGGGCGAGAAATGGCGAACGTGCTGGGTAGCCAGACAACCTAGGACGAGTCGACGCATGGTATAAAATATAAAGGCGTGTAGAGAAATTCAGGGTTCTGTCGCAACCGGGAGCCCAGCCAAAGTTGAAAGGCAAATTGCAATAAACGAATATAAGACTACATAGTGAAGATGAAGCTGCACTTGAGACTGATTTTGTTTAAGATGCGAATGGGGCTTGAGTCGAGTTGGAGCGGATATTTCCGATTATGTACACAACCCCATTATCAATTAGCCTTCAAGCCCTTATATTTCCACTGATTCCACCATAGTTCTACGTTTAAAAGATATTACAAGGCCGGGGTGGCCAACTAGGAGACAGTATGTTGAAAGGACAATAAGCCTATAGTGAAAATTAGTATAGTTTCTTGAAGATAAGCAAGAGAATCTAGGCCAAAACTCACACTCCCTCTAGTCCGACGAAGAGACCCTCATCTTTAATAAAGTGTCCACCATATCCTTGATGGAGTTCCACCAATCGATATACGCAGCGTGCTGTTATCATAAGGATGGCTAAAGCTAGGAAACCAAAGAAAAGCCTTACTCGCAGCTCTAGTGCGCTAACCTGGTTGAACCGGAAATAACGAACCAGGTAGTCCCCAAATAGGCCACAAAAAATAATAGTAGTAAACACTTGGAAAACAAGGCCAGCAATAGCAAGATTCACGCCGGTCTGACTCGTTCCAGATGATATTGTTGACAAGACTCCGCCGCTTGCTTGGACAGCGAGTGAGAAGAAATCGCAGGGTATGAAGATCCAGTAAAACAGCTCCGGTTGGAATCGAGAGAGGCTGGGTGAAGAATACTCGACGAAAAAGGCAAGCGTAATGTAGATGGCCGCGCAAAAGTATACAGGGGTGCTAGAAACGCAAACTGCAAGGGTGGATTAGCAAGAGTGGGGGAGAGCTTGAAATAGCATCATGAGGGGATAAATGAGTGACCGTACTGATTTGTCGCATGAATGCCCCAAAGTTGAAGGGATTGTAGTACATCATGACGCGCCCGATATAGCCCATGACTGCGTTGAGGCAGCCCATCACCATACACACCATAAAGAACCAGGTGCGCCATCTCAGCCCGAGGAAGACGTGCAGGATGCCCGCGAGTGCGAAGAGAACGACAAACAGAATATTAACTGCAAGACTTGGACGGTACCCGTAGACGCTGTATTCGAGAGGGCATATGTCCAAGTTACAGTTTGCTCCTGGGCCGAAGACGACCACATACTCTGGGAGTTGAGGTAAGCTGCCCATGGTCGAGACCTAAGAAACTGAAAAGAGCGTGTGGGAAATTTTTTTAACGCAAGGATAATAAAGTGAGTCAATATGGGATAAGCATGGAGATACAATTCTGCAGAGATTCAGATGCATTGACTGCCGCTCCTCTCACCCCTTTATACGAAATCGTCTTTTGACACTCCTTGGATAATGATGAGCGGCGCAGGCTGACTCGCCTCCACATTGAAACAGGGATCTGGTTGGAAAACGAGCTGGGAGCCATTGCGTTATCCCCTCTCTGGAAGTATCTGGGCTTGGCATTCTAGCTTAATACAGCTTAGCCCTAAGCTACGTTGCAGCAGTTCAGCTCCGGGGTAATGGACCCGTGCCTACAAAAAACGCCTCATCCGCTGCCAAGACGCAGTCTTTCCCCATACAGCAGCAAGGACAGCAACTCAGTATGGAAATGTCTAAAAAGACCCATCCGCAGACGCTCAACCCCAGCACATTCAAGTTCGTTTATCTGGAGAATACTGGTGACATTCGTTCGTCGGCGATGCAGAAGCAAGCTAAGTCGTACGCCGCCAAACAATTTCATGCCCGAGCAAGGCACGAGCAGGTCAAGAAGCATCAAGAGTCCATGAGGCAAGAAGCCAGGCAAATTCTGGTCCCATCACCTTCTGGGGTAGACCAATCTATCGATACGGACTTTTTGAACACGAACGCATTTCAGCCACCAAACCCTACGACAATGCTCTCAGATGAGGTAGGCTTTTTTACCTCGTGGACATTTAGAGGATGATAAAACTAATCTGGCTTTTAGGTCTCAATTGGCGATCTTTTAACTGGAAAATATCATATTCAGGCAGCACATCAAATGGTTGCATCAAGGGGAGGTATTGCCACCTTGGGAACAAACGGATTTCTGAGTGGGCTGATCAACATCTTTTCGAGTGAGGGTGAAACAGAGTAAGCATCGGTCCTCGTTATAGAACATCTCACCCTAATATATATCATAGGATACAAGCTCTGCACGTGCTTAGCAGCTACAGCCATTTTAGTACTTCAGTGTAACGATTACATTCATGATAGCAAGTTAGTAGTATAGGGTAAGCGGAATACACACAGCTCCGCAGACCTCCTAACCTCA
Organism: Ilyonectria mors-panacis; assembly: GCA_002991585.1. Taxonomy (NCBI): domain Eukaryota; kingdom Fungi; phylum Ascomycota; class Sordariomycetes; order Hypocreales; family Nectriaceae; genus Ilyonectria; species Ilyonectria mors-panacis. The sequence continues at coordinate 144,991 of PPHJ01000106.1, read as the reverse complement.
CCTCTACCAGACCTCTATTATCTTCATATATAAATACAAGCCTAAGCCCGTCCCGGTCCCAAGGTCAAGCATGCGCTATATGTAAGTTATTCGAGTAGAATTTAACACAGAGGTGGTCTCACTAAGGGGTTATCTCTAATGAGTGTAGGTGCAACTGGAAGCTTAATATCATCGTCAGCTAGTGATGTCTGTTGGCAAGAAACAGTTAGTACAGGAGATCCCTTTAGCAGTTTAGGGTGGAAACATACGCCACATCAAAGCCACGGAGAAGCTTGTCATCCTTTGGGGCCCTGGAAGCGGCGTAAGCATAACCGATGAGTTGTAGGAAATGGCAAGTTCACACCAATATCCAGTAGCTTTGGAGGATTGGTGAGTTCTGCTGAGAGGTTTCAGTATTCTAGAATACTGGACGTAACGGATGTAGTCGATTCATGCTGACTGGGAGATGGCCAGAGAAGACTCCGTTGTTGTTGCCTCTAAATAGTGATAATTCCGAAAACGCGTAAAATCTTGCCTCTGTGTGTTGACAGCAGAGTCTCTGTCGTCTGAGTCAATAACGTCGGGGTCCTGGCTGCATTATCAGACTCTGATGTGGTGTAATCAACACCGCGGCGGAATCACCCCCCGCAGGAGAGAGGAGCATATGCTGCCGTCAATGGAGCTGGGGGAACGTGAGGACCCACAGCCTCGATTTGTTTCTCATCGTTTTCCGCAGCTGACATGGTGAATGGTATGGAATCAGCCTGACACGTTGAAGAGGCTGCCAGAGTTTCCTATTCCGGAGCGACAAAGGGACATAACGACGGCGGGAGTTGGCGTATCAAGCATCCATTGCACTGAGGTGGTTGTTGAGTTGTGCGCGTCGATCAGTAGCGGAATGGCACACATTGGGTTGTCCAAGAGGAGCTTTTTGTCGGGCACATGAGAAACTCGAGTGTGCCAACAGCAGTGACAACTGGGGTAGCTTAGAGGGAATGAGTTTATCCGTCGCCTATCTTGCTGCTCCTTTCCTTGGTCCCAGCGAGCCTCCTGATCCCTCAGATTACCATGACTATATAGGCGGCTTAACTGCACCTTAGAATCGAGCCTCACGCTCCTTAGCAATCAACATTTGGTTATATCAAACTACCTTTGACACATTACCAGACCGTGATCTGCATTGCTTACCTCGACGTCCTGATCCACTCGATTATACACCCCACGTCCCAGCCTACCCTATACCTCATGTCCAGAGTCAGCCGGATCGTCACTATATGTTTTCCAGAGGCTGAGAAAACTGGACCACGCACCGGGTCCTAAGTTACTGAGGTCGAGGTCGCGGCCAGGCCGTGACAAGAATAGAGAATGGAGAATTGAATAAGGTCAAACTTCATTGGTAATCCAAGAGTGTAATAAGCCTCCCTCATTTCAACTATTATTCAAAACCCCCTTTGCTCTTTCTTATCCCAGTAGCAGCTCTCTACTCTACCTCTGCCACCGCCACTATTATCTCACCTTGCTTTTGTTGCCTCTCTTTTGCGTTTTATCGCCGTCGTTTAGATACTTTCCACCTCTAACTTACTATCCCCCGCCTCCCAGTCCTGTCGACGCCATGTCATTTCCCCCGCAAATTACGCTGCGAAAATTACATCCCCAGCCCGTCAAGGATCTCCCCTTTGAGTGAAAGAGTGGCAAGCAACAGTGGCTAGCGAAAACGACCTCGTCGGTGGCGTAGCCGGGGAATTCGGGCCAGCTCCTAGCGTGGAGCTGATTCCAGGTAGATCCTCAAAGTCGGCAGCGACCGCGAGTAAGTCGCGCCCAAGGCCAAAGACTACGAGACCTCCAGGTCCTCCCATGTATCGTAATATGTGTGCATGTTAGTATCGGGGTCTAAAAGAAGACTGAACCGAACCTCTCGAGTCCATCTAGGCCGAGGGCCTTACCGGACGTGATGTGCTGTAATGCTACATTCCCTGATGCAACGGAGAATTCGGTGGGGACTGGAGTATCGCGGGGAATCCTTTCGTCTCGGTAAGGTCCCCTGCAACGAAGGACCCGGGCCCACACACACCTCGACACTATGGCCACTTGCTTTTCCCAAAAACAAGCTAGCATGACCCGCCTCGCCGTCTTGCCGCCCTAGCCTGGTGCCACGCTCGAGGCTCCCAATCCTCTCGGGGCTCAATCTGGAGACCAAAGTATTTGCTCTTTTATGTGAATAAATGGATCCCATTCCGGGATTCCGGGATTTGCTTTACTACACAGAGACACCGAGACCCTGGGCCTGTGGCTGAATGAAGTACTTTTATTTAGGGTGACACAGATAATTCGGTCAAGCGATAGTTAAGCCACACATTCCAGAATGTCCGAGCGTATGACGTTGCTTGACCATCCGGCGAAGCCCGTTGGCTAGACTCCTTGTCACCGAGGTGAGACATTACGGCCTGAGGACGGAATCACAACCTGGCGCTCGAGTGGCGCTGACTGGCTTTGTGATAGTTTTCCTTCACATGACAGGTCGTTATGTTTGTTGAACCGCTTACCACACAATACGGGATAATTCATTGCCCCTCAAAAGGCGAGACATGTACCCTCCAACCGTCTCAGAATAAACTCCTCCTAAATTGCAAAGGATGATATTTGGCCTGATGCATTCTTTTTTGCCCACGCATCCACTTGTAAAGCACCATCGAGAGTGCAGCAGAGATTCCAATTGACACCTCCTTCCCTCCTCCCCTCCACTGTTATTCTTATCTTTTGTGGGAAATGGTCTATTATGCTTGCCTTCTTATCTGTGATGGGTCGACAGCCTCCTCTGGTGGACGACTCGATCGGGCCGCAGAACCTCGCCATCATCACTCCCATCTTCAGTCTCGGCATCCTCCTCTTTTTAATTAGAATCTACACGCGTGTAACTCCGATTTATAAGCTAAACGCTTCGGACTATACGAATACAGTTGCTGTGGTAAGTTAAACAGCCAATACAGCGGAGAACGCGGGAGATTCTGATCCTTTTAGCAGGTTGCACAAGTACTAACCTACTCATTTTTCGCGCGGCGGCCGTCGGCAATGGGTTCGGACGTCACAACCACTTTCTTACTCCTGAGAGTACTGTCAAAATCTCGAAGCTTCTGTTTGGCGTTGTATTTGTGGGCTTATGGGCCTCTACCTTTGCCAGGGTCTCTATGGCCTGCTTATTGCTCCAATTTCACGACCTGAGATCGATTATGTGGAAGATGGTTCTCTCTGGTTCACTATCGGTTTCCAAGTAGTAACCCTGCTCGCTAGCGAGGTCTTCCAGCTACTGGAATGCCGCCCAATCCGACGCATGTGGGAAGAAGTTCCAGATGCGCAATGTGTAAGCCCACAGGACGCCTGGGTGGTTGGATATCTCTTCGTTGGTACGCTTCTGGTCAAAATATTCCACATTTACGGACACTAACTCATCAAAGGAGTTAGTGTGGTTGGTGACTTAACACTCTCTATCATGCCCATATTCCTTATCTGGACCTTGAATAGGCACGTTTTGGAACGGCTGTTAATATGTGTCTTAATGGGACTTGGTCTTTGTGCAACTGCGGCCGCGGTACTGAAACTCATTTATATGAAGACGTCCGATTTCACATCTCCCGACACCTTCCGAGCGATGATGCCTATATTCCTGTGGTGTCGGATTGAGGAAGGTCTCATAGTCGCAGCTTCTTCCGTCCCCCTCCTCAAAGCCCCGATTGAAAAGTGTCTTCATCGATTGGGATTCCCGACTTTCCAAAATTCAGTCAGGGATATGGAGTCGCTCAATTCTCGCTGAATTAAATCAGAGCGCTACATGTACAGTTGTTGATTGCCACCAATAATAAAAGGGATGAGGGCACCGGTGGAGGAAGAACTCATCATCTACGAGCCTTAGATGGAAGCTGACAGGTCGATTTCAATACCCACATCCCAGAACGGATAAAGTGGCTTCGATGGCAGCGGTATCGGGCTTGCAACCTCGCCGGAAAATCCATCAAATCATCAGATTGCATGCTCAACAGTGGTGTTAGGGCCCGTCGCTAGACCAGGGTCAGGAACAGCAGTAACGATGGATGCCTCACGACCAAGTGTGGCATACGATTCACTACTATAGGAGGGATCTACTTTTTACCATCGATGACGGCCGAAGTGACAGATCGATCCTCATTCTAACTGTCATGGCCCCCTACCCCATTGCCAAAAAAAAAAAAAAAAGAGATCCTCATCGTGGCATTCCTGCGTCCAATCTGGGAATGACCAATTCGGTGCTGGCCATCCGATCGCGTCGCAAATTCACAAATGCAGTCGACATAGAAACTGGTGGATTATCGGGTTCATCAGGTGTCGGGATTTTTGGCGGGCGAGGAGGAGGTGCTATCTGGTCCTATATAGCATAATGGTTGCGAGCTTGTCGAAGGGCCAGAAGATGGCCATTACTTAATAGTGCAGTTGGATGTTTAATTTCCTCAAGCTCCTACAGAACACTCGATAAATGATCTCAATTTACGCAACTGATATCTACTGGTGGTTATGCGAAAAAGGTCATGCACCAAAATGAACATATGGAACCCAATGTAATGATGCTTTCCTGTTGTCATTATCGCAGAGAATGACATCTCTCGGAAATTGGTGATCTTTTATATCCCCCTTGGTTGTACCCAAGTGAATTAGAGCTGGGCTGCCTTCTACTAATGTGAAAATATAGGCTAGGGGGTAGCTGTTTCGATAAGGTTCCTTTGATGGTAGATATGGAAAGCCTTGATTACCGGTGCAGGGAATTTTATTCTTATCATCCTCATTGACCACAGGGCCCCTTCTCGTTTACAAATAGTAGAAGGTCGTCTCTTATAGACGGAGCATTAAATATTTAATTTGAGGAGCTTTCATTGTGTTATTAACATGCGGACCTAGCAGTCGATAACGTTTTAATATTAACTTGATTACGCTAATCAAGTTTCTAAGAAAGGTACTAAAAGCTGAAAACTGAATCCAAATATCCTATTTGTACTCCTATCATTTTGACAGCTCCAATACTGAACGATATTCTGTGTGATTATTCCAAACATATAAGCGGCAAGACCGGCGAGGAGACCAGCGACAAGGGTGAGGAGGGGAGCAAGGAGACCGTTATCGACGTCGACGAGAAGAGGGCTGAGAGCAGCAACAAGACCAGGAACAATGGCACCAACAAGGCCAATAACCAGGATGAGGACCTTGGCAAGGATCTGAAAGACGGAGTGCAGAACGGAGTCGAGCTGAGGTCGGACGCCAAGAATGGTAAGTTGGCCTTTGACGATGGTAGTGACCTCGGAAACGAGAGCGACAACGAGAGTATGAATAGTCTTGACATCCGAGTCCGTAACATCGAGGCCAGCAGAACCAGTAAGCTCAGTGACGAGGTTGGTAAGGGTGTCTGGCAGGCTGTTGAGCCCGGGGAGGGCTGGTCGGCACCTTTATCCTGGGAGAGGTCCCCACTCTGGACTTTGTCAAGAATGTCGCCTAGACGTTGTTAGCCGGTGTTTCATTTAACACAGTAGCATATCATACCGAGGGAGCCGCCCAGGGTCTTAACGGAGGAAACAGCACCCTGAAGGGTGCTAATTAGGTCCCGAGGACTGGAGATGGCGCGCGCTTGGCGACCTAAGCCTCGTTAGAGCAAACAATAGCGTCCTCGACGTGTTTGACAATGCGGACGCATTGTTAGCGTCGGAGACGGGAGCAGCAAAAGCCGATATAGCTAGAGCGAGAACGGAGAAGAAAGCAGCCTTCATGGTGACAAGTCACGGTGAATATTGAGGCTGTGCAGTTGTATGTGATGAGGATGACTAGAATGATCTTGTATCTGAGGGAAAGGGGGGGGGTTATTTATACCCTTAGCGGCAAGGACCAGCGGCCATGAGAGTTTGACGAATTATCCAAATAGGAGTCGTTCGCAACCTTCGTCAACCGCTCTCTTAACAAGCAGTTTGTCCTCTAAGGTAGGAAAGCCCACGTCTGACCACATATCTCTGCCTTGCAGCTCTATGGCCTGGTTCTCGTGGTCACATTTTGACCTGCAGGTGGTTTGATAGAAAGATGGGCTCTTTTGCATATTGCCATTTCAGCTTGTATAAGGGTTAAGAGGTTGGTGTAACTGCCTTATTGGATAGACCATATCCTGTCTTACGTGTCAGGTCTCAAATGCAGAAAAAGTGAACCAGCGCAGCTTATTAACTTGGAAATTCAGGCCGACTCAAGGCGAAAAGGGGATAGCAGTAAGCTCCGCTTCTAAAACAACAGATCTATTCAATGCGTCTGCCCAAACCGAGTAGGAATTAGTCAAATCAGTGAAGTCATGTTGTTAGCTGCGACGCTTGAGGTCCTTCGTTGCTTGAAACTTGGGGCCCTTGACCATCGGACTAGAATATTTACTGCGACGCCGGCCGTGTGGACACAATACCGGCGAACTTTGCCTGAGAGAACGAACATCATTGATATCCTCGACACGTATGGGGATGCACAATAAGACAAGGGCCTGTCTTCCGGTTCATCCAATGATGATTTCGGTTGGAAAAACTGAGCAGGTTTTCAACGCAACCCGTACTATCTCCCGTCATTTTATGTGAATTGGGAACCGCCCATGATTTCAGCTGATGGCGTCGCGCTTTCGTAGAATACCGGTACTCGAGAGTTATCAACAATTCCGTCGTAAAGCAAATAAAATAAGAGGATTATCAGACCCGTGAAAGTGGCGAGAATGACAATGAAAGGCACATCACAATTGCAGAACATACATGCTTACGGATATAGAAGACCCATCGGTAATCCTTAACAATCTAAATAAGGATCTACAATTTAGCAGGCGATGAGCCATCTTGATTCGGGGATAGAAGGATAGGAAATCCGGGGGGGTAGTTTTAGGCCTAAGCTTAGATATTGTTTGCTCGTTGGGAAGAATGTGAAAAAGGGAATGTGTGACTGATCATGATTTCCCATGCCAAGTGCTAATAATGGCACAGATATGCGACCGGGAAATTTTACAACTTCGATCTAGTATCTTTCCTCAAGTATATCCACGAATCCCGCCCAGATATTGTTCAGATGCTTGGAAAGCCAGCACAGAGCAGCGAACTTAGAAAACTCTCATGTCTTTATCTAATTCAGTGAATGCAATCAATTGATGTCAACCTTTTCGTAAGGTGAATGTGGAGCCACTTCCTCGTCCACGTTGAAGAGGTATGTACTTCAGCGAATTAGCTTGGACAGCTCTAGTTGTTGAGCTACAGTCCCGTGCAAAAGTTCCGACAATTTCCCAATTTCCCTGCTCTTATATCTCAAGCTGCAATATAACTATATTAACACAGCAACTTTATTACGTAATAATTTAACTATATTATGCCTTAAGTCTATATAAAGATATATTATAGTTCTTATAAAAGGATAAAGATTATATATATAACGTACATAATAAGCGAGCGGCGCAGACAAGCGAGCGGCACACTTTTCCTTCCTATATCTAACTTTTTACTTCATCAATTAAATCTTCACCACTAAGTATGCCACAATCAAATACTGAGGCAAATACCCTTCTTGCCCTTCAAGCCCTTCAAAATAACCCAAAACTAAGTCTCCAGCAGGCTTCTAACATCTATAGAGTCAAAGAGCAGATACTACGTCGCCGGCAGAAGGGCATTCAATCTCGATGCGATACTATCTCCAACTTGCGGAGACTATCCGATCTAGAGGAGCAGATCATTATTCAGTTCATCCTCGATTTGGATTCGTGAGGATTTCTCCTGCAACTGTATAGTATTAAAGAAATAGCTAACTGACTGCTTGCTGACTGCAATATATTATCTGTCGGTAAGTGCTAAGCTTCTAACTTTATTAGGTAATAACTAGAGCTTAAGATATATTTTTTTTATAAATATAACTATTAGAGAGCTAAATATAAAAATCTAATTATTATTTATAATTAGTTTTAATTTATAGAAAATATAATTATAAAATATAGTATTGATTTAATTAATATCTATAATTTTAATAAGACTGGCTTTATAATAGATATAATTTTAAGCAGAATAATTATTATAGGTATAAATAGATATAGAAACCTAAAATTAGTATAGTCTGGAAATTAGAAATAAGTTATAGTTATTTAGGCAATTAATATAGAAGGCTGGATAATCTAGCTATTTATTATAATTACAGGCTAATATTATCTTACTAACTAATACTAAGAAAGTAACCTTTTAGGTAATTAGACTATTATAATAACTTAAAATAGCTAGACTAATAATAAGATAGATTTTAAGTAGCTTAAATATTTTAATTAGTATATAAAGAATTAATTAACTAGTTATTATTATCTTTTAATTTTTAATAGATATAAAAGTTATTATTCTATTAACTTTAAGAAATATTATAAAAAGAATAATATTATTATACTTTATATACTATCTTATTTATTTTATTTACTTTAGCCTCTTAATATTAAGTACTTTAAGCTATTTAAAATAGCCTATAGTTAAGAAATTAAGTAATTAATTAGATACTCTATAATCTATATTATAAAGACTAAGTTCTTTCTAGCCTTCTATACTGCCTATATAGCTACTATAATAAGAAGTAATATTAAAGGAAGTTTTTAAGGGGCTAGATTTATTCTCTTAAACCTAGAAAATATTATATTAAAGCTTAATATATAGCTACAGACTCTAATACTAACTGCAGAAAAGGTCAGCCTTTTCTAACCTTTAGGTCTTAAAGACTCTAAAGATAGTACTTAAGATTAGTTTACAGTCTGAATATCTTAAAAGATAAATAAAAAGATATTAGAGTAGCTCTCTAGTATCTATCCTTAAGGCACTTAAGTTATTTTCTAAGAAAATAAAAACAATAATATATTAAATAGTATTATTAAAGTCTAAGAATTAAATCTTTTAACAGATAAATAAGACTCTTAGTAAGCAGCATAAAGCAAAAAAAAACCTACCTACAGAATAGAGAGAAGATAACTATAGAGGAAGGAAGAAGTAAGATAGATTAGAGAGATATTAATATATAGGTAGCAGCTAAATCGTCGAGAAGTAGTGGTTAAGAGAGGTTAGTAATATTGAGGGAAAGGTGCTATAGAACTTACAGAAAGACTAATTATAATGTAAGGACCTATTAGGTTATTATTAAGATATCTAAGGAAGAGTATAGCAATTAGTTTTAATTGATTTAATATTATATTGTGTTTTTATTTTAGTTTTTATATTAAAGGTTAGGAAAAGTATGCTGCTTATTTATCTGTGCTGCTTGCTTATTATGTATATTATATAAATCTAATATTTTTCTTAATTAGATTTCAGCTTAAAAGAATATAACTAAATATATAATATTTAGTTCTATTTATTAGTTTAATTACTAAAATAGTATAAAAAGTAATCTATATATTAAGTAGCTAATTATTTTTATTAAAAGGAATAAAATTTATATTTTTAGAATTATTAATTAAAATCTTTTTATTATAGTTAGTTAGTTTCTTATTAAAAGTAGTATTTATTACTATAAAATAACTTTAATATTAAGTAGGGGATTTACTATCTTTAGGGATATTAGTTATTTAATTAAATTCTTACTGCAGCTAGAGCTAAAACTGCTATAGCTTTCTTTAACAGAAAAGGCTATATAGTATAGAGACTAATAGCTTAACCTATTAAAGTCTATAAAAGAGCTTGAATATATAGATAGAAGTAAGTAAAAAGAATCCCTCTTATAAGATAGTTACTAGAATAGCTATCTAGCTATATTCTCAGTTATAATTAGTCTTCAGCTTAATTTATAATCTTTCTAGCCTATTTTCTTTAGTTTCTTTTAGTAAACTATTTAATTAAATAGTACTGAATGTAATAGTTATTAGTTCTATTTATTTAATCTGTTTTTTTCTGCTTTTAGTGTTAATCTCTATTTGTTATAGTAGATATATTATATACCTTTAGTTATTATTAAAGCTGCCTTTTAAATAGGTTGTATATTTTTAGTTTTTTTTATTTCTACTTACTATTTAGTAGCTTTTTCTATTTAGACAAAATTAAATTAATACTAATAACTTTATTTTCTTATAAATTAACTTTATTATAATTATCTAAAAATAGGTTATATTTAAATATAATTAATATAATCTATTAATTTATATTTAGTTGTAATATATAGTAAAATAAATAGTTTAAAAGTTTATATTTTTTAAGGAATTTTTAATATATTCTATATTTTACTATTTTTATATTATTTTTAGAATTATAAAGATATTTAATATTATATTAATATTTAATTTTATTTTATTAGAATATTAAGTTAATTTTATAAAGAGTTTTATAGATAATTATAGCTATTATAGAAATTAAAATTAAATAATAGTTAGAAAAGAAGTTAGTTTTTTTAATAATAAAAGATATTAATCTCTTTTATATCTTATTATTTAAAATAAGATTACTATTTTAAGATTATTACCTATAGATAGTAAAATTATTAACTATAAATAGTTGAATTAAAATTAAAAGAATTAAATTAAAGCTTAAAGTAAAGATTAATATATAATAATCTTATTATTTAGCTACTATTTCTTTTATTACTAGATATAGTACTAACTATTTATCTCTATTATTTAAAAATACTATATAGCTTTAATCTATTTAATAATATTAAATAGAGCTTAAAAAAACCCCTAAATAAATAATACTAAAGAAATAAATCTATAAGAAATATTTTAAATCTTATAGATCTTTTAAGGAATTTAACTATAAAAAACTGCTTAATTAAATATATAAAAGAGCTTTAGTATAAAATTAAAGATAGAATATTAAAAAACCTACTGAATTTAATACTTAAGTAAATACAGATAGCTATTAATATAGATAGTTAGTATACTAAATATTAATATATATAGTTATAATTTTTAGTCTTTAGACTTTAAATTTATTTAGATTATAATTTAATATAATATTATTTAGATATATAATACCTAGTTAAAGAATGTATTATAATCGGAGAGATTTAGGTGGATCTGGCGATTGTTGGAACTTTTGCACACCCACTGTAAGTTGGGCCACATCGTCCAAGTTTCAGCGTCAGAACTAACGCACAACTAGCTTGAAATCCATGTTGGCCAGGCTGTTACGTGGAACATGCTATATCGTCACAACACATTTCAGCCTTTCCTAAATTATCTCAATCCAACAATCCCTAGCTGATTGTCCAACAATATGGGCACTGGTTAGCGTGTGGCGCCTCGTGAACCAGTCATGGTCGCGTGTCTGATGGCCTAGTTCGCGAGTTTTTAGGGAATCCAAACACGTTTTCGTACGTGATTGTCGTACGACGACCGCCGTACGCAGAGGGCCGATATGAATCACAAGATAGGACCATAGACACCAAGTAGGTGTAAAAGCAGTAGTTGAGAAGTTTTTTTCTAGCTTTGCTTACGGTTTTAGCTCGTGTTTCTCACCACTCTATCGCCCATGTCTTAGCCAGTTTCGTCAGGTTGATGGTCTACTACAGCCTAAGTTCAACCCCGCGCCAAGTCGTCCTGCCTCCTGGTAGGTTCAGAGTGCAGATCTACATATAGGAAGGGCCCCGAAGGGAGTAGTAGTAGGGTATATTAGCGATGACTATAGAGTGGAAATGAAACACTAAACGACTATTTCGTGCAAGATGTGTAATATTAAAACTACCTTGACAGCAAGGTCATTGCCTGCAGACAGCGGGGTCGAAGACAGAAGAGTTGAATTGAAGCTTACGGCAAAGGTCCGTATACAACCTTACTGTTCAGCTACTACCTCTTCTGGTGTTGGTTGTAGCACTAAATGTATGTCTCTATTATTTGCAAATACTGCATGGCTTTGAACTATCTCGTGATATTGAGCAAAGCTAAAAAGAAAAGTAAAAATAAAAATAACTTTCTGGCATTATTATCGATACTCTGATTGAGTGGGTGGAGGTTTTAAAATGGTGCTCACTGTGGAGGCGCTGCTCAGGCTGTGCTAGAGTACTGCTCGGGTACATAGCTCAGGTCAAAATGGCATCATCTCAGTCTCCGGCATACCTCAGAATATCTCAATGTCGAGATTAGCATAGCACCCAAAGGTGTTATAAGCCAGGGATCCAAGTACAAAGGCCGCCGGGAGACATCGAAGATCGGGGCAGGTATTCTTTTCCTTTCCTTTCACAGAAACACAAGACTGAGGATAATTATCTATTCGGGTCTCACAGCGCCATCGGGATAAGTATGCGGAGCGGGGAAACTCGACATCTGCAGACTGCGCTTGCAGGGATCGACGCGGGTATGCATGAGCCGATGGCCCGTCTCTCGTATTCCCAGAGAACTTCGGTACCTGAGATTCGTATCGACCAGAGGCAAGGTGTATTCGCTTACTGCACTAAACTTTTGCATTTGCACTATAAAACCTGGTTTTTGGGGACGTCGGTCATCATCACTGTGCCACCTGGTTCAACTCACCTCGACAATGTTTGTGAGAATCATTGACCGCCGTGAGTTCAGCTCAAATTTAAAGTTATTAGAGCTATTCTTGTCGGGTGCTTTTTTTATTTTACTTTAGAAAGCCCGTGGACCTGGGAACAAGCCCGTGGACCTGGGAACAAGCCCGTGGACCTGGGAACAAGCCCGGCCCGAACTCTGTGCGCAACGTGCCGATGAATCGGGGCGAAATGAGGAGGTGCGGCATGCATTGTAACCCAACTGTGGCGAAGAAACACGAGAATGTCAGATCTCCCCGCCTTGTGTCTGCTTGCTTCTAGACCTGGCATAACGGACATCAGGACCACGCCCCTCACACTGGGACGGCGAATGAGGCACTGAGACAGAGGGCTGAACCCCTCTCCGTGTGCTTATTCTTTTATTATCACGGTGGCACATATGCCAGGTCACACCTGCATTTCAGCTCCGATGGCGTGGACTAGCTCTAATCCTAAGTAGTGACAAGCCCTTTTGTCGTCTTTGTGGACGAAATCGAGATAAGATGGCGTTTCTCTTTGTTGGCTGAGAGCAACCGTTCTGTCAGGGGCGTTTCTGTTAGCCAACGGCTGCATCACAGCGGCATCAATGATGCCGCCCCTTTTTGGGTCAATTGTCTCAGTTCCCGACTCTCGAAGAGCACAGCTAGCCTTATCCGCTAGGTCTTTCTGAGTGTAGCTTTGGTGGTGCAACGCGCTGACCGCACTGCGCTAGCATATGCGTGGCGTCTAAAACCGCCGTAATTTTCCAGTCATTTCCCTTGGGTTACCGGATGGCTTGAGGCCAATCGTGGATTGTATCGCCTTGCTCCCTCGTATTCTGGCTGCAGCGAAAAAGAAACGAGCCAAGCATAACTTTTACATCTCGCCCGGTGGCGTGTGGGTACATTTTGTGCCGTTGCATATCCACCAGTCCTCTCTCGCCCACGTCTCAGGAGCAGTTTTGATGTGTCATAATGCGCGAAGTGGCTGGCTGGGTGCGCCTTTGGAAGACCAGAGGCCAACGATATCTTGCCGGTGACTCCGCCCGAGCTCGTGTCTTTGAAGTAGACCGACGGTGCGGCTGAGGTACTGATCCGACGAAAAGAAACAGCTTGGCAGCCCTATCAATCCCGAACTGGCCGGCTCCTGCGTTTCTAAAAGCAGCTCACTGCGAAGCCAAGGCACCCATTGGATACACGTTCATCTCGCAGGTGGCCCCTCCCCAGATTGAGACTGGAGCCGTGTCTGGGGCTAAGGGAGCTATTGGCCTCCGGTCACGGTCACCTTGAATCTGGCCCAGTGGTGCCCGATCCGCCGGGTCTGGCACCTTTTCTTTGTTGCGCCGTCACGGAACTAGACCGTCTGATCGACGCCTGGGCATCGGAGAGGGGATTTCGTGTGGCTGTAGGCGCAGCGTATGAGGTGCAATTAGCGAGCTAAATATATATGACCCGGCCGTCTTTGCCGAGCTGCATTCAATACGAAGAGGGTATAACATCTGCTTCCCTCCCCGTGCGCCTGCGCCCTCCTGGATTGTGTCATCTTTCAAAGACTTCTGGCAAGGTGTCTAAGAGTGGTAACATGCTGTTCAAACTCTCCCACCTAGTTGCCGCAATCTGCGGAGGCTCCTTGGTAGCCGCCCAGAACGTTCCAATCACAGGAGTCAAGGTTGCCGCTGGCGCTGATGTCCCTTATCGACAAAGCATTGACGCTCTCCAAGCAGCTGGTGGTCCTCAATGGTGCGTCATAGTTGTTCTCGTGTCGCCTTTCGTGGCATTTGCTCACCTCGTAATAGGGACCTCTACCTTCGCGCTCTCCTTGATATGCAGAAACAGGACGCCACGAATCAGCTGTCCTATTTCCAGATCGCCGGTATGATATCTTCGTGGCTTCCAAATTCGAATTGGCCAATGTAATTAATATGCTTATAGGTATTCATGGAAAGCCCTACATACAGTGGAATGGCGCTGGTGCCGAGACTTCGAATGGATGGGAGGGATACTGCCCACATGGCGTAAGTCTTTCTATTTACCGTTTATGATGGTAGCTCTAGTCAATTGCTAATACAAATACGTAGGAAAATATATTCCTTACGTGGCACCGTCCCTACTTGGTTCTCTATGAGGTATAGAACGATCCGACTTCAAATTTTCGAAGAAGCTATCTGACCATTTCACAGCAACGCCTCGTCGAAACTGCTACGAAGATCGCCAATACATATCCCTCGAGTGTCCGTGCTCAATGGGTCCAGGCCGCTTCAACTCTTCGATCGCCATACTGGGACTGGGCATCTACTCTTGCTGTTCCAGGTGCAACAGTTCCCAAGACCTTCAACGTTAGGGTTTCCCAACGGCAGCGGCCTGAAGACCCAATCCATCACCAACCCCCTGGCCGGGTACAACTTCCCCAAGGGCGCTCTCAATGGCCAATTCGGAACTTTCGACCAGCCTGAGAACCGCCCCCGGATTTACCGCTGCCTAAGCCCACAGAGCTATCCTGCATCTGCTAACGGCCTCATCAGGTCACGAACATACAAGCAATGGGTGGTGGGTGGTCAACCTCACTGTAAATTGGCCAAGGGCATGCTGATCGAGATTTTAGTATGATGCCTTTACGTCCTCCACCACATTTGACCAATTCGCCTCAACCAGTAGCTCTGGCACGAGTCTTGAACAGATTCACAACGCCATTCACTGGGATGGAGCCTGTGGTTATCAGTTCCTCGATGCTGACTTCGCTGCATTCGATCCCTTGTTGTAGGTCTACCCCGTTTTGCGTCAATGATGAGATCTAACTGCCCCAGCATGCTGCATCACACCAACATTGATCGACTCTGGGCCTATTGGCAATTTATTCGACCCAGCCAGGCCATTTTCTCAGGCTCGTACCAAGGAGGCGCCCGTTTTAATACTCCCGAAGGCACCACTATCACTCGAAACTCTCCCCTGCAACCTTTCTACGCCTCTGCTGGCAAGTTCCATACGTCTGCCTCCGTGGCAAGCATCAAAAGTTTCGGTTACACCTACCAAGGCCTCGAATACTGGAGGAAATCCGCGTCCCAGCTGAGGACTGACGCCACTCAGCTCATCAACAGCCTGTACGCCCCTAGCTCCATCAAAAGGTCGGTGGAGAAGCGTGATGGAGACTTGACACGGTACTTCGCGAGCATTCGTGTCAATGTGGAGGAGCTCGATCGTCCCTGCTCTATTGGTCTCTTTGTCAACACAACCAATGTCGGCAACTTTGTCGTTTTGATGCAACCCGCTTCCGGTCTGTTTAATGGCAAGTTTTCTCTCGACAGGGCCGCTCCCCCGGAGGAAGTAGCAGACGAAAAGCCCAAGAACGTGGTCGACGATATTCTAGCCGGTATTCGAATTAGCATCACTAAGGTATGTTTTTAGTGTTCCAGACAAGGCAGCATATGGACGTCAAAGAACTAATGAAACTTCAATAACAGCATGATGGAACTGAGCAACCCATCTCCGAGGCGCCCAGCTTGAAGCTGGTGTTGGAGAATGCGGCCCTCGTGCCTCCAGAAAACAGCGCTTCGCTTCCAGAGTATACGGACACCAAGACGACGACAGCACCGAAGAAGCAGTTCAATCCACCAAATCAGGGTTGATATACTATTCCGCTGAGTCAAGTATGTTGCAAGTGATTGTCGCAGATATCGAAACGCGGTTTCCGACTTTTGTCGTTACTCCTAACACCTCAATAACTGGCTTTCAGGCCGTACTCGATATCAATTGGTTGTTGAGATCTTGTAGTGGTTATGGCTGAAATTAACGTACTTTTCTCTTCATGCTGTTTTGTTACGTGGTTGTATATATTCTTAATTGATGACATTGATCACGGCCTACATCCTTAGAGCATTTGCTTTTCTAAAATGATGTGAGATAATTTATTCTTATTAATGTATACTTACAGCTTTGTCAGCCTCAACTGCCCGGCACTGCCTGAGGTTTCTCAAAGGTCGTAACGATGATGTCGTAGGATATGCGGTGCTTGCTGGGATCTAAATGAAACCTTTCTCTCAAACTGTCGACCCGAGAGGCGCTGAGATTATGTGCACGGGTTTGTTCGCAAGCAGTATAACTCCTATTCCTGAGTTCTAATCCAGAAATATAAGAGATTCTCACGAGATATGCCAAAATCATTTCGTATTAGAATATGTTAATTAATTTATGTCTCCAATCACAAATACTAGCACATTTTGACCTCCAAAAGATCTCAAAAACGAAAAAGCTTCTGATATATATTACTTTTCAGCATAGTTAGGAGCTGTCTCGAGGATAGTGTGTGAGGGAAATGAGCAACAGGGAGGACTGGGAGACCCAACAACCACCCAAAGGCAGATGAAGAATGTGACGGCGGTGCGTCTACAATAGCTAGGAACGCTGAGGTTGAA
Source organism: Ilyonectria mors-panacis (assembly GCA_002991585.1). Classification (NCBI taxonomy): domain Eukaryota; kingdom Fungi; phylum Ascomycota; class Sordariomycetes; order Hypocreales; family Nectriaceae; genus Ilyonectria; species Ilyonectria mors-panacis. The sequence goes on along the minus strand of PPHJ01000106.1, from coordinate 128,115 downwards.
GATAGTGTAAATAAATAAAGGGACACAAGATATCATAAATACCACTACCGGCATCATCTGGTCAAATAATTCACAAGGGGATGCCGCAATAATAGGCCAAAAATAATGTTAATTGGGTATTCTATATATAATGCCTGCTGGTGAAGATAGACAGATCAATCTACTGTCCCAAAAGCTTCCTTAGAAGACCACAAGACTGACTAATCGGGTTGAGCCAATAGACCTAAGCCGTATAACCTGTTGAAGACAACCGGCCGTGGGCTCCTTCCCAAAAATGCAAAGGCTTCAATATCCCATATTTCCCCCCAAAGACCTAATATCTCTGACACAATAGGAGAAGCTCAATCATAGTTACTGTATTCTATGCCTCTGTCACATATGGAATTGAGCATACCCCTTAGCTCTCTCAGTTATCTGTGTCTCACGCTCCTGGCTCGTCACACGTTTTGGTCCTTTAGGAAGAACACTTTTTAGCTGCTTTAAGGGAACAAGCTGACTCAACAGCTGAATTGGGGAGCTGTTCTCCTCCGACTCTGCAAGCCCCTGGAATCGAATCATAAAAATCCCCATACCACCCTCAATTACATTAATCCAATTATTAACCCCTGGGTCGACCCTGCTCAGGACGAGTGTGTAAGTGCCGTTGGCGTTAGCGACGGCTTGGTCCATGTTCATGGACTCCAATTGTTGTCCGGGCCGGTCGGTGATCATCCATAGTGTGTACGAACAAAGGGACCAATAAGACGCGACACCGGGATTGAGGGTGACAACGATAGCCTCCGATTTACTCAGGGTATAATGCGAAAATGAATTGGCCCGGGTTAGAAGGGTTCTGGTAGCCGACACCGGTGGGGCGTTAATGACATTTTGCGGCTCTGACAACGTCAGAGCGCCATAGGAGAAAGAAATATAAGCTGGTATTCCTTTCTCAAAGTAGTCCCTGGCTTTGCTGATGATGTCGTCATCTGACATCGGGGCGAGAAGTGACTCAGCCGACACAAGTTCCACCTCAAGAGCATCAGCTACCTGGGAGTTCCAGTCGGATATGCTATGACGAATGATGAGCTGGACGGTGCTATCAGTGCTTTGGATGCGGTTCATAGAGGTCGGAGCCGTGGCGTTAATGGTGATGATATAAGAGCCATCCGAGTTGATGACCAGATTCTGACTGGACAGGACGTCCACGGTGATTCCAAGCGTAAAGTCCACGTAGAGAGAGAAACGTCACATCCCCCATACCACCGGCGGCTCGCTTGCCACGAATGATGTAGTTGTAGGAACTATTGATAGGGACGGTTCGGTAGAGGTTTTCGGGATTGTCGTAAGCATACCGGCCTCCGGGAACCGAGCCTCTAGGCGGGTTGAACAACCAGTACACTTTTGGCCGGGATGGGTCGTCGTTAACGGCCTTCTGCATAGCGCTGAAAGCCAACTCTTCCACTGCCTCATCAAGGCGTCGTTGTAACATTGGAGAACCTATGTTGTATCCATGATCTTCCGCGACGGAAATATACAGCTGGCGTGCTTCCTCCTTGAGGTCGTCGTACGGGCTTTGTACGTGAAGCTTGCTAGCGAGGCTATCCAAAGCCAGTTGCTCTGCTGTGTCGGCCGGGTTTGACTGAACCGAGGCCACAGAGCTGAGAAGGGACCCGCTCAAGAGCAGGAGACGAAACAGATTTCTCATGATTGGGTAACTAAAGAAGAAACGTTGGCGAGGAGGAAAGATAGAGGATTGCTTGACCTGCTGTATACAGCACCAACCCTTGGGGCAGGATTGATGAGCTTTTATATCAGCGGCTGCATGCACCACCCCCAGACTAATCGCAGTCTGCTCGGGGGTGGCTGATGTCGAGCATCCAGTTTTACAGCAATTTCCACCGCGCGTTATGCTAGCTCATTCACTTAGGTATACTCTGTATGCTAAACCTTCGCACAATTGTTCGCACGCCGGAAACATCGGAAGAACGATTATGAGCACTGACCCTAAGAGCCGGTATTGCCCCATTCACTATACCGGAATAGTATGGAATTTGCGGTGATAGTATGTCAGTAGTGATCGCGACCAATTCCCTATCGGCAACCCGGCGCTGGTTAAGAGCCCGAAGAACCTGGGGCCCTAATTTATGACTGAGTGTGTGGTTTCGAATTGGAGAATGGAGTCGACCCCGTCTCGTACTGGCAAGGTCGACCTTGTCTCGTACCGCCAATGTCGGCCTCGTCTCGTACCGACAACCAATCAGATGGCTGTGTATCAAAAGAGCCCCGGATCTCCGACAAGCAAACTACTTACCGAACTCCAATATCTCTTTAGCCTTCTTTCGTTAATATAATTGACAATTATCAGTCCCTGTGATTGCGTAAGCTAATGGTACTCCGTCCGCTTGATGGGGGCTGAATTTTGGTTGGGTCTCGCTGCAACTGAATCACCATCACGGTAGAATCCTGCAACGCACGTCATTATTTGAGTTCGTTTCCTGTGATAGGTATATAAAGTATAAAGACTCCCTTTTAGTCTAAATAAAAACTCCAGACCTACATCTCATTCTTTCACAACTTCCCAACCATACAGACGTCCCAACAGATCAACCCTTGTTTTTCTTAAACTGTCCTTCAATCCACGCTCAATCGAAATTGCAATCAGCTGTTATAAATACAATCCACTATGTTCTGCTGCAATTATCCTCATCTTTATTTTTGCAATATTATCAGTACTGCATATCTATCAGATCTTCACGACTAAGATATAGTTATTTGTCCATTTCTTAATTAGTTCTCTGTGTCAAATTTGACACAACGAGTGAAGCCTCATACGGCATTATGCCACATGTACAGAGAGAAAACACTAACAAGAGCCTTAATCGCAATCGAAACAATAGACTTTATTGGATGAGCACTTGGTGCGAAAGAAGCGCCAGATTGGACTTTCCGTCCATACGTCATGCAAGACCTGCTTCTTCTACTCGAACCGACCTGCTATGCTGCCATTTCTATAATTCTGGATAGAGTTGTCTGTCTTGGTTATTGACCACCCGCAAACAGTCATCTCTGCCGATCAAAACGTTACCCTCACAACCCATCACCAAGTTTCCGCAAGATGACATGCCGCTGCGGTGGCTGAAGAGATCGGCCAAGGTTGTAAGTTTCTCTAGAGTCTCATCTCTGGGTTTAAATCCTGGGACGGCGTCTTTGGCCAACATCTGCCATGAGGAGACCCCCTGTTCCACCCAAGATACCCATGGCGGCGGCAGACACGGTCTTTGCAAGCGAGCATACTGGGAATATAGTATTTTCAGTTACCGGCAATGCCGTTTCCAGGTCTCGAACGCCATAGCTCGCGTGATAAATGGGCTGTCCTTTAGTCGCTACCGAAAGACTTAAACCAGGAGTGCCGCCCAGTCTCATCAACTCCTGGATAGAGGCGCTAAGGTTGTCCAACCTGCGGTGTAGAGAATCCATAAATGCCAGAGTGTGGGTGGAGAGAATCAAGAAAGAAGGTGATAGATGATATTCGACGATCAAAACATATTCTGATATCCTTCGTCATGAAGTCACAAACTTTCCGGCATTGGAAGTGAAGCTTGTGGCATCGTGCAACGTATCCATATTTATAATATGTTGCTATTTTTAGCTGCTTTTTTCCCCCCTCCAGCATAAGGAACACTGGGAGGGGCCGAAGCAAGCTATAGCGCGATCAAACTCGTGTGATTCGTTAGATGAAATTAGGGCTTCACTAACGTACTACGTAAATTAGTACTAAAGACGAGAGCGCATCAGGGTTCGAGACTTAGCCCGATGCCTCGGCACGCCTTGCCAGATGCGTCACAGTTGACCCCCAACATAACGCCCAACATAACGGTTAGATTCTCGGGATGCGTCTACTTTCTTGATTGCTGGTGTGCCACATTTCTAGGTGCTCTTCTAAGTTCGATTATACCTTCTATTCTATCTAGTACTGATTTCGATGAAAAGGACTGTTCGTGAAATGGGCAAAAGTTGTATTTTTTACAATCACTTAATCTTTAGAGTTAATTAAGAACACACTTAGAATTATCTTTTTGCGGAAGATCTGCTTCCTGTGATAGGTACTTCTCTGTCCGAGTGCACACTTTCCGTTAAATAAAATCATAATTATTATGATAAACAATTTGCAGTATGTTCATTGATTCGTATCTTGTGCAGGGTAAGTTACTGTACCTCCAGCTAGCTAGCTGACTAATACCGTAGGGTGTGAAATTCCGCCTGACCTGAGAAACCTTTGTACATCAGGCCACTAGCTCAGGCCGCGAGATCACCCGAAACGTTCTATGGTTTATCGTGGGAAAGGGAGTTTGCCTCCGGGACTTAACCCGTGTGCCGTTATGGAGGGTCTCCGTGAGCCCAATTGACCCACAGAATCACGCGGCGCCCAAGTCCAAGAAATTGGTAAGATTAGACTTGTAGACGGTGTGGCATTCAAGTGATATAATCATCCATCGCTAGGCGCGGACAGATGTTTCCGTTTTTGCAATGGTTTATTCGTTGCTCAAGCGCTCTGTGCAAAGACCGCACCTGGTGAACCATGACCCTTGTTAATCCAGTTCTCACTGGGTTCAATCCCGACCCCTCCATTACTCGTGTTGGAGATGACTTCTTTCTTGCGACTTCAAGCTTCGAGTACTTACCAGGGGTCCCAATATACCACAGCAGGGACCTGATTCGATGGAAGCTCATTGGCCATGCCTTGATTAGAAGGAGTCAGATACATATCGCAGGACCCGAGCCAGGGGAGGAGTTTGGGCGCCGACATTGAGGTATCACAATAACGTGTTCTACTTAGCCACATCTAGCTTCGACAGATTCCGTCCTCAGCAAAACGAACGATTATATCCTAGGGGGTTCTTTGTCAGGACAGCAAACATATGGGACTCGTCATCTTGGTCAGATCCGGTATACTTTGGCGTAATAGGTTTCGATCAAGACGTGAGTCTTTAGCTTTGTCCCCATGAGTCGCTTGTTGTTTGAATTCTGATGACTTGCTAGCTTTTCTGGGAGGTCGATGGAAGCGTGTACTTGTCTACGACTCACGTCAAAGCCGATCGTCCGCCCGATGCGGAAAAAATCGCGGCTCGACTTTGCGATCCATGTCTGCAAGGTAGACTTGAACACTGGCGATTCAATTTCCGAGCCTGTGATGATTCAAGAATCGCCAACAGGTATCTCCGAGGGCTCACATATTTTCCAACGGGGTCGGTACTATTACCTCCTGACGGCCGAGGGCGATATTGGTTCAAGACATTCTGTATGGGCATTTCGCAACGACCAGGGACCACTGGGGACCTGGGAGGCATGTCCTAAGAATCCTCTGCTCAGCAGCGGTGCTGAAAATGAGGTGCAAAACACTGGACATGTGGACTTGGTTGAGGATGTCAACGGCCAGTGGTGGGCTGTCCTTTTGGGAGTCCGTCCGTATCGAAGAGATTCCGGAGAATGGGAAGAGTCTGTTTTCGGTATGTTCCCCCCTGCACCCGTCTTCGCCAGTACTAACACGACGGCGTTTGGGCCGCGAAACGTTTGTGGTTCCCGTGCGGTGGATTGATGACTGGCCGGTCATTAACGGGGGAGATGAGATTCGTCTCGGTTCCGAGCTGGAAGCAAGCACTGAGACACTCTGGAGGGACGATTTTCCCGAACCCGTGCTGGGACTTGGATGGTACAGAAAAGTGCGTCGGTATTTCCCTTCCCGTTTTCTTTGAGTTGCAAATCTGATGCTGGATTCACAGATACACCAGATAAAATTGATCACGCCATCACGAGTAATCCTAGCCGCCTGCGCCTCTACGGCGGACCCTACAATCTTTCTGTGCCAGCCAGCCCAACCATGTTCCTGCGGAAGCAAACATTGAGATGTTGCATCTGGGAAACAAAAATCTCATTCTATCCCACGACAGAGTATGAAGGGGCTGGGTCAGTAATATGGTGGAATTATTTAACCTACAGCAGTATCGGGATTCGCAAAGTGCGCTGCCGTGATGGGATGAACCCAGCACCGACCGCGAGAGTGATTCATTTCAAATCGCCTCAAGGAGATGCGGTCTCACGACTGCTTGAGCAACTTGACTCGGACGTTTGCTTCTATATCCGGTGCGGCAAGAAGTATGAATTTGGATTCAGGGAGCTTGTTGGACCTGGAGATGAAGATGGGCCAATCCAGTGGATAGGCGAAGCGAGTAACGAGGTCATGACAAGCCCACCATCTGCCGGGTTAGCCTTCTCGGGGATGATGTTCGGATTGTATGCCTTTGCAGACTATCAGCAGTCCCTGAATGCGGCCGAATTCCACTATGCGCAGTGCAAGTTGATATATAGTTGTGAGAAATAGACCTGTGGCAATTGACTGGGACCTTACCAGTTCCTATTTGTTCTAAAATGTTCCATCTGGCGGCTCCCAAGACAGCGCCTGGTGGGTGAGCATGTGCGTATATTCATTTACCATGGGGGCAAAAGAGCCATGTCCATTTAGCATTGACCAATGTACTGAGAAGCAGTCTGCCAGCATATACCCGTTGGGAGCATCATGCCATCTTGGTTAACTTGGGCCGTCATAGTCCGGGGCATGTATGAAGGTCATTCTTGCGGCCAGCTCGGTATAATTCCCTCAAGACCCGTCTCAAGCACTTGTCAAATGAGGGCTTCTTCAAAAACGGAGAGTATGAAGTGACTAGCTGGTTCAAATTACTTGTCCCAAACATGTGCGAGGGCGTGTGGCTGAGACTCCAAGCTTGGTGGAAGTGTCGGGTTGGACGGCGGAACGGACACGAGATGTCGCTGCCGGAGTTGTGAAGTGAAGTTGGTAAACCTCAGTCAAATTGGGCATGCATTCCACGGGAATAACTTCGTCGTCTGCTCCCACTTAGGGCGTCCAACGCCTAGTGTACCCAATGGGCAAAGCTCCGGCCTCGACTGCGAAACTCGCTCCGGCGGTCCGCGGCCCAACCCCACATTGTGGCACGAGACAGATTCTCTCCACCATCTAGTTCAGCCACCTGCTAACTCAGCGTCTAGTCGGGGATACGGCGGGGAAACTACCTGCCGGGAGCAATCGTTGACCTCATCTGATTTACAAGGGATTTCTTGATGCATATGCAGATAAATACATGCAGCTGACGAACGCTTCGGCTCCTCGTTAATTGATCTCATCAGCAGGACAGAGGCTCTCCCGAGGGTCAAGGGTCTCGAAACCGTTCACTCTCTTACTTTCATTCATCTCTTAGCCAGGCGTCAGCTCTGGTCTCCAAACCGTCAAAATGTCAGACCTTGGGGATACGAAACACGATCTGGATGACCTTGATGAGTTCCAGGGCCTTGTCCTGGCCGATGTTACGCCCGAACTCGAGAAATGGTGGTTTCAGTATCCCAACCTGCTCAAACTGAATCTCTTGCTGCTCTGCGCTTTCTTGGCCCAGTTTACCTGCGGCTTTGACGGTAGCATGTTGAACGGCATGCAGTCCTTGCCTCCGTGGCAAGCCGCCTTTGGTCACCCACCCGGTAAGGTCACCCCATGCCTCGTATCCTTGACTCGACTGCTAATGCCCCGGATAGAAAGGTTCCGATATGGGCACTCTGGTCAACGCTATCAACATCGGTGTCCTCGTTTCCGCGACTTTCTCCTCCCAAATGTGTGAGATCCTCGGACGCAAGAAACCAATCACAGTCGGTACTGCTCTGATCACTCTTGGCTCTGCTCTTCAAGGCGGTGCGCAGAACCTGGGCATGTTCATTGCTGGTCGGATCATCATTGGTCTGGGTACTGGCATCGTTGCCGTCGCAGCCCCCCAGCTAATGACGGAGGTCGCGTACCCAACTCATCGTGGAAAGATGGTTTCCTTGTATATGACGCAGTGGGTCGTGGTGAGTCCCCATCTACCCGTCGACGTGCTCTACCAAGGATCTGGCGCAGCTAACACAGCACGTAGGGTTATTTGGTAGCAGTCTGGACCACATACGGTACATTCAAGATGGCCTCCTCCTGGAGCTGGAGGATCCCTAGTCTCTTGCAGGGGGTCCCGTCAATCCTTCAGCTTGTAATCAGCATCTTTGTCCCGGAATCTCCTCGTTGGCTCGTTTTCAAGGACCGACATGAGGACGCTCTGAAGGTGCTCGCCAAGTATCACGCGAACGGTGATCAAGATTCTCGACTCGTCCGTTTTGAGATGCTCGAAATCCAGGCCACTTTGGAAGAAGAAAAAAAGCAAAAGGCGATCCGGTGGAGCGAGTTTGTTCGCACCAAAGGAAACCGAAAGCGTCTCACTATCTTATTGTTCATTGGCTACGCCGCCCAATTGTCTGGCCTTGGTTTGACTGGGTACTACCTGGCCAAAATCCTCAATAGCATCGGGACTACAGATTCGAAGACCCAGCTGCTCATCAACGCTATTGCGGCCATCTGGCAGGTATGCTGCTCTGTCTTCTTCGCCTTGCTGATCGACCGTGTTGGCAGACGAGGTTTGATCACTTTCGGCATGACTGTCATGCTTGTCGTGTTTATCATTTGGACCGTCTGCTCGGCTATCAACGAGGAGAGGGAACTTTTGCGATCAACCTCTTGCGGTAGCCGTTGTGGCTATGATTTTCCTATTCCAGGTCGGCTACCAACCTTTCGCCATTGCCACAGTGCCCTATGTTGTCGAGTGTTCTCTATTTTCCCTCCGATCTAAAACAGCCATGATCTTCCAGTTTTGCGGTTACACGGCTAGCTTCTTCACCGGCTATGTGAACCCCATCGCGATGGACAGCATTGGCTGGCGCTACTATATCGTTGCCGTTGCCGTTCTGGCCGTCGAATGCGCATTTGCGTGGTGGTATTTACCGGAGACCAAAGGCAAGGGGCTTGAGGAAATTGGCGAAATTTTCGATGGTGACGATCTTTTGACAGGTGTCCAGGCAATGACAAAACATCGCGAGGAGCAGCGCGAGAACCAGATTCTTCGCGAGAGGAAACTCAATTGGTCGGATCATGTCGAAGCCAAATCGAGCGAGGCATGATGCTACGGGAAACTAGCCAACGATCCAGGCGATTTTGTACCTGGTGATGTGCCTTGCGATCTATTGGTAGCAACCAATACTGTTGATGGCATTTTGGCGACTTACACCTAGCCCCTGAACCATATGATTTCTCTTCATCACCTCTGTGTTCTTCGCCCTCCAGAAGGCGCCAGTGAGAATTTCCTGAGAACGCCAAACTTAATGGCACCTCCAGTAGTAGGGATATTATTTGCCACACTGTCATTATTTGTAAACGCTAACGTTACAAATTTCATAACATGGGTCGATTCCATCAGCAATAAACTAGAAATGTAGCTTAGACTGGCAATAATACATAAGCTTCCTTGACTACTAGTCTTGGGAAAGAAGGGAAAATCCAAGCTTGTTTGGCTTCTACATAATTTCCGCGCCTAGATTGAGTAAAACTCCGAGATTATCAACTGTAGCGTTCCAAGCGTGTAGTTTCAGCTTGTTTGAAACCACAGAACTCTGCTTGCAGGCATCGTAGAGGTCTCCAAAAACGTCTAAACCCATCCGCGGCATGGTCTTGTACACGCCATACTCCGCCTCCCATGCCGAACGTGTCTTGGCTTCCCAGAGTGACTTTGGAGAGGAGAGTGGAACATCCCGGAAGCTTGTGAATCTATCACAAGGCACACCAATCTTGATCTGAACCATCTGTGTGACCAGGAGCCACACTATGGCTGTCCTACGGTTTTCCAGTGGTGAGTAGAGGCTGAGATATGTAGGAAAGTTGGATTCGGACATTACCTTCTTCTGGACTCGGCAAAAACCCATTCTTCCCAGCTGGAGCTTGGGCAGAGTCTCTCGTGCTGGTAAAACGGCTCGTTGCACAGGTCCTTGAAGCTATCGCAAAGGCCCTGCATGGCTTAGACAGAAGCTTTGTGGAAAAGGACAAGATCTATTACCTGATATGTGACTAATAATTCGAGATTCAAGTCCATCCCAATCTCGGAATTGTCGACGACCCGCATCATGATGTAGATAAGTAGGGTTTGTATAGCCGCGAGATGGTCATGCTTTGAGAATTGGCGCTGACTTGCCTATGTATGAGGTTAGCGGTGTCTTGATGTTGGAATGGCTGTGCCTTGGGTTTAGACTAGATGAAGATCAAACCTTCTCAGCCGAGGATCGTTGCTCCTCCCTGACTGTGCGCCACAGAAATGACCTGGTATCTGGATTATGCGAGGCGAAAACTTGTGACAGGCCCATGCAATTGACTAGTGGCTTAGGCAGAGCAGACGCCGTAGCACCTGAGGGACAGTACCAGTGCCCGTGTACGAAAGGAGGAAAGGTCTCCCGACGAAGCATCATTTGTGGAAAAGCACAAAGCATCTGCATGACAATACTTGCCGTAAACTTCGAAACAGGATCTGATATTGGGACTGGAACTAGGAAGTTAGAATAGGGTCGCTCGGCGACATGTGTCGGTTCGGTAAGAGCAGACAGGTGTCCACCTGGAGGGCTCTGAGCAGACCAGGGCAGTTGGGTAGGCAGGAGCCAGTTCTCTGGATCCGGATTCAAGTCCAGGCAATCAACGACATCACGGTTACCCCCTTGGAGAGATGGCCCGTCAGGTATAACGCTCAGGGCCGGCTCAAGGTGAGGGGGAGAACAGGAGGGCAGGTTGAGATTGGGACTTTGTAGGAGCATGTCAGTCTCTGCGAAATCGAGACAATCCCAGTCAACGCTGATTTGTGCCGAGTCCGTATCTGTTGCTCCGCAGGGTGCACAAAATTGATCCAGGCTATCTGTGACATGGCCCTCGGCCAACGGGGTCACGCTTTCTGCTCGCTGTGACTTCGTAATGACAAGTTGCGTGCTCTGGCGTGCTGGTGCTGAAGCAGCGGCAGCGGCAGTGAATGCAGTGGTGTCATACACACATTCGAGACTTTTATGCGTGCACCGCTGGCATCGAAGCTGGCCGCTGCATTTCCTCTTTGCCTTTGTGCAAGACCGACATGATCTGACACGAGTGCGAGGCCGGTTTTTGGCACGGCGACAGTATAAAACATGTCGATTGTACGACGTCTCGTTCAAGAACGGCTTGTGACAAAGGCCGCAAAGCCGCACAGGCCCGGGAGAGGAGATGTTGTGAGGCGACTGTAATTCGGCGTCCATAAATGCAAATGAGGGTTTAAATGTGAGATCGCGAGGAAACGGGATGTATGTTTTGCAGGCCGATGAAAGTGGTGAGTGAGCTCAGCTCCGGTGAAGGTCGAGATAAGCCACGTGACACAGGCAGTTACTGTGATCTGGCAATTACTCCATACTGCTAATTTAATTGGATAATTGGGTCGACAGTGGTGCGGCCAAATTGGCCACCGCCCTCGGCAGTCACTTTGTCAGCAATGCGGCATCGCGATAGTGGCCAATTTGGCCGTGAGATCATCGCAGTGAGCCACGTGAACCCGCCGTGAATTGTTTGTGTGTTTATCAACTTGGCTACGTTGGTTGAGGTCTATAAAGAAAGGTATGTAGAGAAAATGTAACGGTTCGTGATTCTTCACACACTCACTCCTCTCCGCGTGTCTTGAAGATTAATAACCCTTATTGCCTCTCCTTCTATTCTTTACCATACGGTACACCTTGCTTGTCCAGTTGTCATTCGTGATGAGCTCTTCAGAGGAAACCCCGAAAGATTCACGGGCCCAGTCCAGTGATGAAGTTCACGAAAAAATCGATCCTACCTCCCAAGGGCCCATTCCCACTTCTGCTCAACCGAGCCAAGACAACGCCATACCCGGCGGCGCTCTAAGGCAAAGAACCATCCATGGCTGGAAATGGGTCGCTACCGCTGCGTCTCTCTACATCGGAGCACTCATCTACGGCCTCGACAGCACTGTCGTGGCAGACCTCCAACCCGCTCTCATCGAGCAGTACAACGAGTTCGAAAGTCTCACGTGGGCTGGCACCGGTTTCCCTCTGGGCTCTTTCTGTTCTATCCTCCCAGGGTGAGTTGGAGATTTCCTGCCTTGACGCTTAGGACACGTGAAAACTAACTTGAAGCCTCTTCAAGAGCGGCCATGTACGCCATCTTTGACCTCAAGTACATGTTCATCGGAAGCATCATTCTTTTCGAGGCTGCTTCCGCGCTCTGTGGCGCGGCACCTACCATGGACGCCCTTATTGTTGGTCGGGTGTTTGCCGGTGTGGGTGGGAATGGCATTTTCCTTGGGTAAAGTTTCTCTTCCGTGAGCACACGGCGAATGGCTAACAATTTTACTTGGCCAGCATTCTGAACTACTTTTCCCTCCTCACGGCTGACACGGAACGTGGCCGCTACATTTCTGGCATGGGCGTAACCTGGGGAATTGGTGCCGTTCTCGGCCCTGTGGTAGGAGGCGCCTTCGCTACCTCGTCGGCGACGTGGCGATGGGCTTTTTACATCAACCTGTGAGTTATACGACAAGTGGGCTCCCCCATTATTCTGGGTTTCTAACCGATCCAGTGTTATTGCAGTCATATGTGCACCAGTGTACATCTTCTGGCTCCCCAAGGTTAAACCAGGCGGCGATCACGACCGACCGGCCCTTACAAAGTTCATATCTCTCGACTGGGTTGGTTTTACACTGGCTACCGGAGCTATGGTGGCATTCACCATGGTCTTGACTTTCGCAGGTCCCACCTGGCCCTGGGATGATAAGCGCACCATCGCTCTGTTCGTCGTGACGGGCGTGCTGTTCATTTTGACCTTCCTCCAACAGTACTTTATGCTCTTAACCAGTCCCGAAGAGCGCATGGTTCCCCCAAGCCATGTTCTCTTCAACCCGACGCAAATGCTGCTATACATTAATACCGCCGTGGCAGCCACCAACATCTATGTTCCACTATTCTACCTTCCCCTATATTTCGCCTTCACTCGTGGAGATTCGACTATGCAGGCTGCCGTCCGACTGTTGCCTTTCATTGTCTTCCTCGCCTCTGGTACAATGTTCTCCGGTTCTATGCTTGCCAAGATTAACTATTAGTAAGACCCCTCTTGGTTACTTCCGGATTTCTCTCTCTACAAGCTAACTGCCTCAGTTGGACGATATACCTAGCGGGCGGCATCCTCATGACAATCGGGAGTGCAGCCATGTACACCGTGAATACCAACACCCCGACATCGCATGTCTACGGATACAGCATCCTGCTCGGTGCTGGCACAGGTATTGTCTTCAACCTCGGCTTCACGGTCGCGAGTATCACAATGTTGCAGCAAACCGGCTCCGGTCTGGACGTCCAACGCGTCAGTTCGATGCAAAACCTCTCCCAGCTTGGCTGGCAACTCATCAGCTTGCTCATCGGAGGCCAAATGATGCAGGGACTTTCATTCAGGAATCTCTCGAAAGTCCTTAATGGTCTGGGGTTTTCTGAACAAGAAATCAGGCAAGCTACCGCGGGAACTTCGAGCCAACTGTTTGATTCCTTGAGCTCGTCTGTACAGAAACAAGCCATCGAGGCCATTACAGATGCTCTAAGCAAAGTCTACATTCTCAGCATCATCTCAGGCGCAACTATGATTGTCGTCGTAATTTTCATGCCGAAGGGAAAGCTGTTCCCAAAGTCGGTAGAAAATTCTGATGCTCTGAGCCTAGCTTGAAGTAGCTTGGGCTGCGCGCAGAGATGCAATTTGGAATCTGAGTCGATAATACAGAACTTGTGGGTTGCATGATGAATATCGGTGGCGCATCAGGTGCAATCAAAGCAATGGCGACATAGACTCCGCCCCATTATTACGAGACTCCGCCCTGTTGTTACTAGACACCGCCCCCGCCACCTTAATAATTTGTTGACTTCGCCACTATCGTATATGTAACGGGTACTGCATTTCTCCCATCACAACCTCACCTGTTACGCTGTCTTACAATAGGCACCTAAGTCTGGTAGGGAAGCGAAATGCTGTATGGTCGGCCCGTATGCAACTGCTGTTGGAGCCTTACGGCTGAGTATTGAATTATTCTGTCCCCGCTTCAGCGACCTGAAGTCGTACCGCTCTTATTCCCATTTAGGTCGGGTAGGATCCCACACTCGATGTCTCCGTAGGCGTTATAGCCGCTCCTCCAAACGCAGGGAACTACTAGGGCACTTCAACAACGACAGTTGTCGTGGATCACACGGCCATATTGATGACACGAGATTTACTCTCCAAGCGGACAGCATCTGATGCTGTTTTTTGCTGCAGATTTAGGGCATCCATATCCAATTCTTAAGCGCCAGCAACACAGCCTCATGCAAAGAGACACGCCCGGGCTGTGCAAGCCCATGCCATAAAGGAGCGCTAGTGATGTCAGGTGTTTAATAGTGGTGGCTAGGCTGGGACCTGCTAATTTTGCCTTGTAACGCAGTTCTGAAATTTATCTATATTAAAACCACTCAACATTTTGGTACCATTCCTAAAGCTCATAAATACTCGAAACATGTCCGACGTTGCCGCTGGCTTAGAGAGGTGGAAATTGGATGCATCGGAGTTTCACATCGACTTTGCATTCTATATGTTTTCCCCCGAGTGGGAGCGACACCAAGAGAAACTTTGGGCCCCTTACGATGAACTCGAGAATCGTCGTCAAGCCACGAGAAAGCCACGATTGCCATGGCAGGATGGGGCCGAAGCCGAGCGTGGTGTCCTGATCGATTGTCGAAACAGGACCTACAGGCCCATGGATGAGCAGCAATGGGTCTTTTGTCCCCTTTGGGTGCATTTAAGCAGATATCTGCGCCGAGAAGACCAGCAGATTGATCGCAGACGTGACAGTTGGTCATCGCTTCTGTCTGATTGGGAAGAAATTCGTTATCTCTTCTGCGACAGCCCTGATTTTCGCTCCAGTCTATCACCAGAGCAAACGAGATCCTACCATCAGCTCGAAGCCTGGTGGACGGCGGCCTACTGCGACGAGGAATTGATCACGGCTACTGCAACCTATATTCAGAAACAGAAAGTATCCACGTGGACCGAAGACCCATCAGAGCCCAGGTGGTTGCTAAAGGCGGCTCCAGAGACACTGACAGACACATCGCTCTATCATGCAATATTCTACCAGCTCTTCCTTCTCGAGTTCCACCCGCTTTTTTGGCAGCCCTATATGGCCTACTTCAGGCTAAAGGAATTGCGGCTAGTGAGAGACCGTGCGGATAATTTTGCCATCATTCAGAAGATCGCATACGCAACAATAAGCCCTACTGCTCACAACATTCACCAACCAGAGCCACACCACCAAGCCATTCACAACAATAAGGCACCTCAATCTATTGCAGGCACAGAAAACTGCACTACACCACACTTTCTGTGGGATAGTAGAAACCAGAAAACCGTTGTTACCAGTCAACTGCACGAGTGTCCGGACTACGTCTGCATTAGCCATACATGGGGCCGTTGGCGACTTAAGACTGAGAGCAAAGTGAAAGGTGTACCATGGTTGGTGCCTGAGAACTCGCGTTTTAAGATTCAAGACCTCGCGTCGGAGCTCTATCGCCTAGGCTTCCGATATATATGGATCGACCTATTCTGCATCCCTCAGGATGGGAGCGATGTCGCTGATGTAGAGATCAACAACCAGGCATCGATATTTAGGGGCTCTAGTCGGTGCATCGCCTGGATCCATGATATTAAGTCATGGGATGGCGTACAGAAAGCGCTAGACTGGTGGAGCCTCCGGTACTTGAGAGTCATATCGACCCGCCACACGACCATTATCAAGGATAAATACGCGGAGGCAACCAGAGCCGCGTTCGCGCACATGGAACTATCTGAAAGAATGAATGGCCGCGAATACACGGTTGGTGAGCCTACAAAATGGTTTTTCGTCTCTCTGGGCCTTGCAGGAATGCGTTCTATGTCCAGAGATCGAGATGCACTGCCGGAGCTGGGAGAGACTTGAGGACAGGCGTGGCGAGGCAATCTCCTTAAGATCACTTGTATTGTTCATCCGCCAAATCGAAGAATACTGCCTATTAGATCAGCCCATCAAAACGCCCTTCTGTAGCGACATGCTTCACCAGAGGGAAACTAAGCTCGATCCGATTAGGAAAAACAGGGCGAAATTCAAGAGCATTGCCTTTTTTCCTTGGGGAGCGAGGCAGCTGTTGGACTTTAATGAGTTGACGCGCCTTAGCGACGTGCTCAGGACAGGATTACCCATCGCCGTCTTGATCAATGCCAATCGCAGAGAGTGTACCTCGAGTCGTGCACCAGCCATCATGTCAGCCGTGGGTGTCACAGATTGGTACTTGCCAAGCTGCTCTAGGGAAACCGAAGAATCTCTAGTTTTCGGCATATACCCGCTCATGTTTCTCCGCGAGGCTGCTCGAAAATTCGGAGCCAGCTTTTACGAGACCGCTTACAACAAGACTTACAGGGGGCAGACGGACCAGGACCTAGAGCACATGATGTTCAAGGAAGAATACGTCGGTACTATGCTCCCTGTTTCGAAGACGCCTGGGTTGTCCTCCCCTCCGATGAAATCCTTCTTGTCGATGGACATCGCCAGGCAGGACCACCCCTCTGTCGCGACGTGGACCATAAACAAGAATGGGAGTGTCACCATACCCTCAGCCGGCATCGCCCTAACATCACAAGATAAGCCCAGGCAAAAAATCAAAGCCTATTTTGAATGTGCCACTTTTGAAAAGACAGCAAACAACAATGCTGTGTTTATTTCAGAAAAAGTGGACGATATGATTGGGGCGCTTAAGGCGCTTACTGGTGAGTCTCGGTGTATTTACGCTGTGGTTCTATATGAGGATTGCGGGTTTCCTTTTGGTGTGCTACTTGAGGAATTATCTGCCTCGGGACATGGAAAAGGCTACCTAGTGAATATTGGAAACTTTAAAGGAAATTCAAGACTGCGACCCTCTAGTACAAAGGTAGACTGGGTAGTTATTTAATTATCTAGTACAGTTAGGAGCTAAATTGATACCTACGTTACTATTCTGAGGAATTTACAAAATCATTGACATCTAGTCAAAGAATACGTTAGCTTGACGTCAAGGAAACCTTCATTCTGCCATAATGTGCCGGGGAGTGCAATCCGCATCAAGCGTTTCAACGAGGGTGCACACCTCTAACGGATTGTTCCACGTCGTACTTGATGTCATACACTCCCAATACTGTCATCAATTAGCCAGGTGTATTCATATTTGCGGCAAGAGCAAGGAGGTTATAATGTTTATGCAAGATATTGACGTAATTAAACTCCAAAGCCGTATAAATGACCAAAGATCACCTCCGAGCAGTCGGCCGGGCCCCGCCTAGGTATCGGTGGCAGAGGAGAGATAGAGGCCCAGACCCCGACGTTGTCAACCCACCGATAACTCCCTGTTACGACACCAGCAAATCGGTTGTCCAGAGTTGGTAATTCAACCGACAAATCTCGATGACTGAACTCTCCTAATTGTCCATTGGCGAGTGCTTCCCGGGAACACGGCTTCTCTTCACGCACTCATTCATCCCTTCGTGCCGTTCAAGTGGTGGCCCGAGTAAATGGCCCACCCAGGTCGGTGACGTAAATTTCCAGGTACCAAGGTGTGTGCAGCAGGCAATAATATAGTTGCTAATTTTTCCAGGCGTACCAAGGCAGAGACATGTGTGCAGGCAGGCAATAATATAGCTAATACCCTACAAAGCTTGATATTTCTTTAGAGGCAATGTAATGATTGAAAGGGACTTGCGACTAGAAGATGTTAAGCCGCGGCTATTGGGTGGGTGTGTAGAGATGCCACCATTTTCCATGTGGAGCTAACCACACCAAGTTACTAGGAACCTGCCCTGGAATCATTATCGTGTGGTCTCATCTTAACCTCTTGATACGTAAGCATGATCTAGATGTCATATTTTCATCGGCCTAGATGGTGGTCGCGTTGGTCGCGCTTTTGGCAGGATCTTTAAAGAGTTTTCCTAGGTAAGCGGCTCTCGCGCTCTGTTCTACCGACTAATGGCTCACACAATCCTACTAACATCAACTCTGAAACCCCTGGCGCCATTCATGAAGGTGGCGAGCTAGGCTATGCTCTAGCTGTCTCGTTTGGTGCCATGATGGACAACTCTGATTTAATAGTCACATGTATTGTCGGTGATGGAGAGGCGGAAACTGGCCCGACCGCAGCGTAAGTCTTGCTTGAACTATCGAGGACATCGCTATGATACTGAAATGTACGTAGAGCCTGGCATTTGACGAAGTATTTCGATCCCGCCGAGTCTGGAGCGGTCATTCCCATCTCGCATGTCAATGGGTTCAAGATCAGCGAGCGTACCACATTCGGGTTGGCTTGTCTATTTACTGGACATGGCTATCGGGTTTCCATTGTGGAAACTCTCGAAAGAATCGACATCGAGCTTGCTCATGCGTTGAATTGGGCCATGGATAAAATTAAGAAGATCCAGTCAGCGGTTCGAGCTGGCAAGCCGATTCTGAAGCCGCTGCGGCCAATAATCATCCTCCGAACGCCCAAGGTCTGGACGTTCTCGGGGCTCGATAATCGGTAGCTCTGTGCGAGCATGCGGATGGCTATCTTGTCCCGGGCTCAGATGTCGAGACTATCAGCGTGGGTAGTCCTACTTCTGTTGTTGGAGCCGGGCCGTAGCTCCGATACTGAAAAGCTGCTGTTGACTTTGGGCCAGTGTGCTTGGGCATTCTGGCGCCGATACGAAGTGCATTTGGTATTTATCACATGATGTAGTATGTCGCCACTACTATGCGAGCTCGCGCAGTGGGTGAACTATGGGAAAATTTGATGTTTATCCCATTTAGGACGTATGTCGAAGATATTCATCAAGTCTTCCAAACTAGACCCATGAGGATTAACCTCAGAAAGATGGTTGCGCTGAGCTAATGGACTTAAGCTCGAATCGACCCTGGTTTCATAAACGTATCGGTACAACTGGAGCTTGGGTGACGCTCTAGAAGACGTTTTCCCTTGATGCAGTTATTGAGAATGTAAACAACAAAGTTACTCAAACCGAGAGCTTGCGACCCCCCGGACATTTGGATGATATTGACAGCCGCTACAATATGTTTTGAGGCCATTGAAAGATCGCCGAGCATAATCTAGATAGAAAGAGTCAGTTCGTTGTTTCGCTTCCAAGGTTTCTGCCTGGGGAAGCATTAGTGCAAGACGAGACTTTAGCCTCACCTCATCCAACGTTAGAACCAGCGCCTTCGTAACGGCGATGCGACATGATGATGGGTTATCTGAAGAAATTGCCTGTCGAAGACTCTGAATATATCTCAGCTTGTATTGTATAGCGAATTGCGCATAATCTCCGTCCAAATTGACCATTGACAGGTGACGGCAGGCGGCAAGCAAGAAGCCCTGTAAAAAGTCGGTATCGGTGGAGGAGGAGAAGAATATCCAATTCTTCCTCATATATTCGCCGGATTCGCCCATATTCTTCAACACCGGGCAGTGAAAGTTCAAGTAGGGAAGAACTACCTGAACATCTACATGAATCATTAACATAAGATGACGAGAATCAATCAACACTGACTTTCAAATGCCCAGGTGATCTTATCACTATCTCAAAGGGGACACAGGCACGGAGCGAACGCAACTTACAGTGGTTGAACATGAAATGCTCCACGAATGTTAATGATTGTAAAAAGTTTCCAAATGGTCCATGGTCAACCGTGTTGGAGGAGATACTTTGGGCAATTGGTGTTGGATCTGCGTGACTACCGGTGGTCTGATTCTCCTGTTGATGAGTTACGGTTGTGCGGATCTGATTTGGAGATTGATCGTGTGATTCTTGCTTGTTGTGGCAGTTTTCCCCGCTGATGTCCTTCTGGCGCATGAAATTGGCCACCTGTGCCTTTCTGGCTCGGGCGTGTGCAACACGAGCTGCGTGGGAATGAGCTCGTCGTCTCAAGTCGGTCAAGGCGCTTTGGGCGGGATGATTGATTGGGATAAACTCCATCTTTGAATGCGGAAGCTGAGATATCTCGAGAAGGAGGGTATTTTGGGACTCGGTCGCCAGTGCTCTCCGAGAGATTTCCGTTGCACGGCTAACCGTATCATTGTGGGGTAACGGGCTCCTCAGAGAAGTCCCCAGGTCATCGTTTTTGAGAGCTCAATTTGTCAGCCACTTCTGTGCGAGGGCTGAGTGACGCAATCTCAATAATACTAATGCAGCGTTGTCATCGGCTAACGAAAAAGAACCTCGGCTCAATACCGCCAAGACTTGCTCCTACTACATATAGCCTAGCCACTCTCCTAGCGCATATCCGCCCCTCACAAGTGGTACGGGATCTGGTCGTCAATGCCGGCATGTACGGCTTCCAGAGCAGCCACCACATCGTCAGGCAGCGGACCCTGCTCAATCATGTCGATGTTTGACTCAAGCTGCTGTGGGCTAGAGGCGCCGATGATGACGGAGTCCCCGTGCGTCTTGCTGAGCTTGCTGTGATGTGCTGTCCACCGAAGTGCCGCGGCGTGACCGCTAATTCCGTGCTTCGACGCCACTGAGAGCGCCTTGTCCGTGGCGTCCATGATGGAAGGCTTCAAGTAGAGCTGCGAATAAAAGCCGCCTATGCCATGCTTCAACCAACAGCGCACGTGGTTAGTTCATTTGATAGCTTTTTCGCTGGTATGGGAGATGGTTGTGCGTACAGATTTATCAAATCGTCCACCCGCCTTGACGTTTTTGTGGTTGCCAGCGAAGAAGCCAGCCCCGGCAGGACTGTAGGCGTAAAAGGCGATCCCGTGCTCGCGCAAAATAGGAAAGAGACTCTTTTCTCCATCTCTCACAACGGGATTATACTGGCCTTGATAGACGGCGGGCTTGAGAAAGCCGCGCTCCCCACAAATGTCCACAAACCTCTGAACTTCCTCAGCCGTGTAATTGGAGAGACCCCAATGCTTGATCTTGCCCTCTCTCTGCGCCTGGTCCATGGCTTCGCAAGCCTGCTCAAATGGGGTCACCCGATCGGGCATGTGTAAGTACTCAACGTTTATTTGCTTGATCTTTAATGCCTCCAGCGAAATGTCGATTTCCTTCAAGATATTTTCCTTGGTATGGCACCCTTGTTGCTTCGAATTGATTTTAGTATCGACAGCAAAACGATCGCCTGCAGCAACAGCTCCAAGCCTGGGCTCAGAGGTTCCAGGTGCATGAGGGGAGTAGGAGCGAGCAGTGTCAATTTGATGATAGCCACGTGCAGCGAAGGCGTTGAGGAAACCATTCACCTCGTCGGGGCTATTGAAACGCGCCATGGGATCAATCGACGTGTCTCCGACCTATGCGTCCGCCATGTTAGATTGCAATAGATCTGAAACCACCATGTCCTGATTCGTTTGCCACTGTCCGGATTACTTACGTTTCCTGTTCCCAGAACCAGGTTGAGGGGTGATTTGCCGGTGGATGCCATTGTACGTAGCGATCGGCTGATGGGTAGAAGAATTCGCAGTGATGAATAGCTGAATGACAGCATAAGCAGAGAGATAAGGTCAGAGAATCCACTCTTCCGTTTCTGCTTTTCAGATCTTGAGGGATCTCCGAGGCTCTTTTATGTTCCGGTCAGGTACGTACAAGTGGATAATTAAGAGCACCCTAGCATCATCGCCAAGAAATGCTCCTACCCTTTTAGGAAGTTGCACATATCCACTCCCTAGGCTATCCCACATCATGCGCCAATACTCGGTCTAACTGCGTAGTTAGATGTGCAATGATCTCAAAGTCAAAATCGTATTGGAATTGTATTTGTAATGCATGTCATTGACAAATTGCTTATTATTATTTGTTGCTGGGCGTCGGGCCCGAGCTATCGCCGCCGGAGCCGAGGACAACGCCGGCGACTGCAAGCCGGCATCGGCGGCCGAAGAAGCGGTCTGCGGAGGAGGTCGGACCTTAGTACGGGAATACTACAGCTATAATTAGGTAACGGAATTCCCTCTGTCAGATAGAGCTTCCTCACGCGTGTGTGTCAATTGATCTGTGCCGAATCTTCCCTGTTGTCTGAAGCCCTGTTCTATGCATAAGAGCCTGATAATTGCTTCATTATTAATGTACCGGTAGGTCCTTGTTGACACGGATTTGTCAGTAGGCAACCACAATCACAGGGTCGTGGTGTTTGACCCCGATGCTCCGAATCACCCCTATTGGGACCTCTATTGGGCGTGATTCTATAAACGGGAGTCTTTCCGGACATTCTGCGTAGTTGTAATACTGGGGGTTAAGCGAACAAGTCCGAGAAAAAGGCGAGGATATGACGGTACTATTGAGTAGAGATAAGTGGGTGCGAAACCACAACTGGAGGGCAGAACTTCTCGAATAAGCGCTTGCCAGTACTTTCCATAGTCATAAGCGATCGGATTCAAGATGCCTTATACTAGATAACCTGACCGTTAGGTTCATTCTTTGACGTAACTTCGATCGGCGTCACTGGGTTCAGGATGCGTCTAGGGTAAGTGAGGGGCGAGCGGTGAGTGGCCATCGCGGATGTCAAACAACCTGATAGGAAAAGTCAGCTTTGCATAGGACCGGATCCGTACCGTGGTTTCCTTTGAACCTAGATTAGGATTGGATCCGTACCGTGGATCCCTTCGAACCTAGATGCCCTCAACAACCTAGATTAACCTCAACAACCTAGATCTTCGGATATCAACGGCATCATCAGATCAAGGGCATCTGGCATCGGATCAAGGGCATCTGGATCAGACAGATCCCTAGGTATAAATAGCTAGCTTTCTTCCTTCCTAGACCAAAAGACAAGATCATCCATCGTCCCCAAAGCTGTCTCAACCAATCCATCCTTCCTCTGATAGCGGAAATTTATCAACCATAAGCGAGAGGTTGTTCACGCAGTAGACATGGCCGTAGGATTCTTGAGTAGATATATGATAGTTTTATTCCTCCTAAAGAAAAGCCGTTTTATTTGTTAAGGGAGTAAAAAAAAGCTTACTACCTGGCCCTATAGCAATATTCTCAAACCATAAAAGTCCTTGTAGTCGTAGTATCTTAACTGCACATAATGAACTTAATTATCACACTATTCCTGGTACTTGCTCATGATCCTCATCCTCGTTTGGTGGTTCCACTCCACCTCTATCATTCTCATCGGCCAGATCATCCCCGTTGCTCAACTGAGCAGCCGTCAAAGTGCCCCTACACCCTGAATAACCTCCATCAATCTCACTCCGATGAGTTCCTGGTGCTCCTGATCCTTTTCGCTCATCTCAGCAATGGCCGTACTCTCTAGTTGGTCTAGCTTAGCTCGTTCAGCTGCAATCCTCAATAGCTTGCTTTCCAACTGCGACCGTAACGTATGCTTGTTCTGGTCTAGATCATCAAGTGCTCCCTCGACATCCAGTCGAAGCTTGTTGATGACACCGAGATGTCCTTTGACGTTTGGAAGTTCAACAAGAGCTTCCGCATCCAACAAGAACTTCTTTATCCCCTTGGAGTCTGTGCGCTTACGAGAAACAGCCGTGTGTCGGATCTCAGCTACCGAGCTGAATAGCTTCTCAAGCGACTCACGGCTACCTCCCATATCAAAACTCGTATTGCAGTAGAGAAACACGTCCATCCAGTCGTTGAGCTCCACCGACTCAGCACAATCCCAACCGCGCTCTCGCAACGTTTCCTGCATAGTTCTTTGTCCAAATGCATAGCATAGACACTCTAAGTATGCCTGTAGCTTAACCATAAGCTTATGTCGAGTTTTGAATGGGAGATATGCTGGAATTGGTGATGGTAGCAGTAGTAGCGAGACCTCAGCTAGGTAAGTCAGTCAGCTATCCATTACCTACATTAAATAGGGTCAAACACCGGTACCTTCATTTTCCAGATCCCCCCTGGACAAGTTTTCCGTTGGATGTATGTGAACAGTGTCTTGAAGCGCGATCGTCTCGCTTTCAGCGTCTGGAGCTTCTCTGTCTTGGTCATCGACAGGCAATCCAGAGAATAGGTCGGGGAAATGGGCTACCGCTGTAACGGGAGAAGCGAATACACCAAGGGCTAACAAGTCACTGACAGAGTTATATACTGTCTCCATCCCGTGCTGATTGATTAGCCGAGCAACGGCCTCTTGATCTTGAACCTTTCTGATCGACATTCGGAGGCGTTTTGTTTTTTTTCTGTTTGGCAAGTCTCTGAGTTTTAGAGTCAAAGGCGTACCTAAAAGCATGATAGACATCCTTCTGATCTGGAAAACTCTGGGATGTCATCGCTGTCAAATGATTTTCAGGCGCTGTAGGGTGAAGGCACTTTGCACAGATAAGTGGGCCAGTACGCCCATCATCCTGGGCATCTGTGCTTGGTGGACATTGGCAGTATTCGGTATACTCATCCGACGATATCCTGTCTGGTGGGGTCTGGTCTGTTGTGGCCATTGTAGTGTAGGAAGACTGTTGATAGAAATGCACCCCCGGCATAGATGACGTGATCAAGAATAAAGCAGTTGGTGAAGAAGAAGGGAATCAATTCTGTGATGATGGATAATGACTGTCGCGGGGTATTAACCACTATGCTGCAAAAGTAGCCATGCCGTCTATATAATTGGATGATCAGCTCTCCACCTAATGCGATCAAGCCTGCTGGGACAGCATGAGGATTGGCTCAGTTCGACGCGTTGATGCCGATACTCAAGTGATGATGATATCAGCCCATACCCCGCTCGCCACGTAATAACGGACCGCATCCTCATTTTACCCTTAAGAATGCGAGACATGGGAGGAAACTGCGGAACAGGCCCCATCAGACAGAGAGAAATGGCACGGAGATTTTTATAGCTTCGATTAGCGGAGAAGCAAGAACGGGGCGCGTTCCTGAACGTAAACCTTGGTAGGGTGGGAGTAGACTTGGAAATTCTATCGTCAACATCTGTGGCATTCCGACATACGGCTCCTGACCAGGCCAAAAGTGAAATGCACACCCCAGTAGGAAGCACCGATAATAACGTGTTTAGAAATGCATGAATGTGACAACATGCCCAGCGGGTCGAAGTGTCCGTACTTAATGATCCTTGCGTAAATGTTATTCAGCGCTGGACATGAGAATTATATGTGATTGGCGACAACAGACACGGTGTACACATATTTTGAGTCACAACTCAAGCGAAGCAGGATCTTACAAATGAATTAGATATGTCAGGTATCAAGGGACTAGCGTCTAAGAGAAATATATTAAGGTCAAGAAAAGCATAAAAGAAGCTCTCCAGCCTATTTTAGGGTCCATGGATACAGTTCCGCTTGTAGTAGTCGAGGTAGCAGTGGAGTCCGGCCCAAAACTCAAGGACGTGGCCATATCCTCGATGCTAGAAGTATCAGGCGCTTTTGTTATTGTGGCCGTGTCCTGTCCATTCATTAGTCTTATACCTTCAAAATCAGGAGCCTATTTCCCTACTGCTGAGGTGCGTAAAACGTCAGGAGCAGCTTTACAGTTTCGGAACTCCCAGATGTTGGACGTAATGGCGGTTTTTCCTTGACAAGATTGCGACCCGTCGATGTCGCACACCGATGCGAGGGAGACGAGCGACTCTTGACAGCGGCAGCTGGTGATTTGCGCCGCCTGGTCATATGCAGAAGAGCAAGAGGTGATTGACGCGCTCAGTTCGCCACAGCTCTCAGCAATAGTTTGGCATGTGTCTTCGTCCAACGTTCTTGTTGCCTCGGAAGCAACTGGGGTCGTGATGTCGGAGATATACGGACCACATGCGCCTTGCCAAGCGTCGATCATGTCATCAACGGAGCTATCGTATGAATTGCCCAGGGTACATTGCCTGAATTCACCCTTACACCTACATAGATCATTTGGTCAACTGCCTGAACAGTGGCAAGAAATTGCGCTTACCCTATGTAGGCATTCAGAAGCTCCTGGGTGCAGAAGCAGTCGATGGTTTTCTATTTTGAAAGATTACTGCATTTTCGAGCAATTGAATCGGCCTTATCGCAGTTCGGGAATTCTGTCATATGACCCACGCAGGTGGGTGGGCTGAAAGATGCTCCATGGCACCCACTGATTGTGCTCAGAAGAGCGGCGAGGACAGCGATAGCTCGAACAGAAGGGGGCATCTTGAGAAAGTACACTGGGCTGAATCTCGACTGTTCGTTAAGCTTACCAACCTTGTGTCTTATGTGCAAAGATGGATGCGTCCGATCGAGATCGGAGAGAGGCTTGGGGCCACTTGACTTTCGAGCCATGGCGTTGGTATTTGTGCCTTGCAAGGCGCAGCTCAAGTTCAAATTAGCCCGAGGTCGAGCCCGTTCCGGTCCAATGTGGCTTCAGTAGCCTGGCAACTATCGCCGTCGTTTGGGGTCACAGTGACGCAACTGGAATGATGGGCCAATCCATGTCTAGTTTGGCTTCGTAGCGTCCAAACTAATGAGGACAAAGGTCACGGAGGCAAGGCAATCTGAGAGTCTAAAGGCAAATTCCGCCTTGCGAGGTCAGACTGGATGCAGTCTAGCCGGAAAGTTCCATTCATGCAATTTGCTGGCGTCCCGATGATTTGGCTGTGTCTGGGAGTGGACCCCTTACAAATATGTCGTCGCTCCGGAGATGCTCTCGACCCAGATTTGAAGCCTCTGGTGCGTGGCATTACCGATTCGCCACAGCTGTTCATTATCAACTTGAAGCTGCTTGACCATGTCCAGTCCACGTCAAGAGTCTCCTCCCCAAAACTTACGGCTGGCTAAACGGCTGTCTACGCTGGCCCTCTCTCCTGACCTTCACGATTCTCGACATCGCCCTCGTCGCAACCATCCTTTCCCTTACCATCGTGTCCTCAACAAACTATGGATTTGTTACAATCGCATCCCGCAACATCACTTCTCCCGAGTCGACTGTCCAATCAGGAAGTGACCCCAACGGCATCAACAGTTTCTGGGACCTAGGTGTTCTCTGGACATCGCTCCCCAGTTTTGTATTATCACTCTTCGGCGCTTATTGGGCCTGGATAGCTGGCTCGACTGCAGAACGCCAGCCGTACGTCGAGCTACGCAAAGCAGATGGCGCTGAGGCAAGAAAATCAATCCTGCTGGACTATCGTGTCACCGCCAGCATCTGGCGTTGGTGGGGAGCCTTTCGAAAGTCGCATTACACCGTTGGATCGACGACTCTACTCTCTGTATTTCTCACCTATGCTGTCGCGCCCTTTGCTGCACGTCTGTTCGTGCCAGAGCTTGTGATGCTCTCCGAATCAGTTCCCATCATCTATAATGAGGTATACAACGCGCGAAGGCATCAACGCTACCCTTGATTGGCGACCTGTCTTGGATACTGTCGCGGCTACGCTACTTTACCAAGGCAACAAGATTCCCTGGACAGATGATGAGCGCGCTTTCCGCCCGTTTACCACCAGTTCCCATCTTGTTAGCGGATCGAACATGGAGGCAGACACCATGGCATACTCAGCATATCTGAACTGCGAGTTGGTAGATGACTACACTATCACATCCACTGACGCCACGGGCGACTCGGGGAAGAACGTTCAAATATCCGGAACGGATAGAGGGTGCAGCTTCAAGCAGAATTTCGGGGCCTCCAGCACACAGGATATCTACTTCAAGACCACTGTGGAGTTTGACTGCTCAGCAAAGGCGTATTACAGCCGCCTAGTATTCTCAGCCGCGACGTACTCTGCTTCATCTGCCCACAACCTTGACAATATCAGCGTTATCTCTTGTGCAACGGGCTATCGCCAAGTCGAAGGGACTTTGAAAGTCTCGCCATCACCAAGTGGCCCTCCGACCATACAGTCCTTCGATGAAACAGGCGAGCCAGATACTGGGCGGCCAACGCTGTGGAGAGTCTTCGAGCAAGACATCTTTGGGCCGGTGTCGTTGAACCCACACACAAAGTGGTCTACCACAGACATGGGCAGTTTGATATTATACTATGCCCAGCGCTCACAGCCGTCGAAATTTCTGACATCTGAGGTGTTGACTGAGGCAATATCAAAAGTTTTCACGACCATTTACCTGAATGCTGTAGCAATTCACGGCTTTGAGTCACTTTCAGAGCCCGACACAGCTACCGGAACAGCTTTCCTCCCTACAACACGGCTCTTCGTCGTTCCTTGGGTGTCATACATCATCCTCGCCTTTCTGATCATCACCCTATGTTCCGTGGGGTTTCTGTTCTTCCGGCTTCAGGATTGCCCATCAATCCTAACTGAGGAGCCTCAGGGCTTATTATCCATGGCCGCAATCCTCGACAAGAGTGAACTTGCAGGTATTGTTTCGGATATACGTCAGGGAACAGAGTTTGACGATGGGATACGAGAGAGAGGCATGTCGCGTGTAGAGGTGAAGGACAGGAAGTGGAGAGCGGTGAAGGTTTCAAAATCGAGTTCTTGGGTCGTAAGATCAGTTCAAAACAGTGAAATGGGGGCTGCAGAGCATCTTCTGGGTTGATGTTTTGAGTGGGGGCTCGGTTTTCATCACCTTGGTAGTTCTTGACTTTAGATAATTATCCTCATATTTCATCTTCGAACATATGCCATCTTTCTACCTACACTTCAAGGCGAGGAACAGCCTAGAGGTTTCAATGATCATCAAACTCTTCCATTGAGTGCAAAAGTATGTAATGCTTCTGTAAATTCAACATAGACAGCGGGCTAAGGGAGCTGACTCACCTTATCGTAGGGACCTGTTCCGGTCTTAAAGACAAGGCGGGAGAAGGGATTTGAAAAATCGATTCAACCCTAACATATGTTATGTTTATCGGAACGATGCGTAGTTACGCGCAAAGCCCCAGCAGAGATTCGGGCGGGTTTTCACCCTGACAACACGTCAAAACGTGTTCTTTAAGGGCGCGGAGAAGTTTGAGCCCATTCGAATGCACTGGATCCGACATTTCTTGATAATTTCGAGCCTTTGAGCGATTTCGTCTAATTGCCTGAGGTCGGTTGTTATAAAGAGGCCGTACTGCAGACACTGTTAAACTTTTAAACAGCTACAATTTGCTTCAAAGGACCTAGCAGGGTTTCTTTTACTTAATCGGGTGACGGTTCTCGGCGCCTCATATTTGCAAAGCTGGGGAGCGGCGAAATTATAGCATCACTCCATTCTACTCTATTCGACCACCAAAATGTCCGATTCTAAATCAGTTGTGTTAACTGAATGTGATGGTAGCTATACATTTCTCCGAACTCCATCGTACCACTTTGGAGTGGGAAAGGCGAGATAACTCGGATCTGAGGGGTTGCATTTAATAACAGATGGATAATCTTTTTATCCACTACATGCGCTGATTTCATAATCACAACAAGAGTTATTCAGGTGGTATCCATACCATATATTGCATATGGCAGGCGGATTTAAAGCTACAGCGGACGGGTTTGCGATTTGACAAAGCAATAAACTACATCTTCAAAACAACATGAATCTTTTTTTTTTACGCGTGCTTACCCCTCTGAGTGTGAACTGGCTTGTGGAGTAGGTGACGTCAAGGTACTGTTAGATGTTGACTACAGGTACCTGAGTGCTAGGGAGCTATTATGGTTACAAAAGTACTTTCACCACCGACTTATGAACGGGTTACTACCATTGGTTTACAATGCGCGCCAAGCCATTGCGCCTTGAATGAGACAATTAATTATCGTATTTAAATTAAGGGGTGCTGTATGTAATCTGATGAATGCTACGATACAATCGCTCAGCTCCTGGCTTTGTTGGTATTATTGGTCTGACACATGCAACGTGACTTGACCGACCATCTGTGTAGCCACATATTATAATGGGCCGACCTACCGATACGAGTTCCAATGCAGCAGGATGTTCAGCTGCCATATGATCCGTAATGTTTCAGGCATAAGCATGGCATGACTAAATAACGCGATTCCAATCAGCGACATGCCAGCCTGCATTTACATGTAAGCTTTTGCATCTCAACTGGCCATGATGACTCACTTAATTCAAATCCTTCAATCTAACTGCGCAGTCGTTGAGGATATGCTTAACAGATTAATCTTATTTAAACAGCTCTATTTCTCGTAGACATTCCGCAAATTCATCATCAAGTTCACAATTCTTACCGGCTTTCATTGTACATTCCCTTCCTGACAATGCGTCTGACATCTTTGCTGTCGTTACTTTTGCCACTGGCCAAATCGGCCTCGCATTGCCCCATCAGAGGACTCCACCAAAGCCGTGTGGATTAAATGGAACCATGATATTTCCTCCACCCTGCGAACCGATTGCACCAACACCGGGCCAGGAGACTGACAAGAGGTTCTTCCGATACGGTGAAGCCTTCATTGTGGAAAAAGACCTCACAAGAGCCTTCAAATATATCTCGGCCAACTACATTGTATGCTTTAAACTTGGAATTTTGCTGCATGATTGCTAACAGAAGCGATAGAATCACCATCCGGGGGCGGGTAGTCCAGTTGCTGCTTTCAATGATCTCAGTCAACTTTGGCCACCCATGAACATCAGCGTACTCCGAATAGCGTTTAAGGGTGATACGGGCTGGCTAAACTATCTTGCTAACGGCACTGAAGTCGTCGATAGATACCGCTGGGAATCTGGTTGCATTGTTGAACATGTAAGTTGATTGTAATCTTTGGAGTTATTTGAGCTCTTCTCGATTGTCTTTCTAACTCTTAATAGTGGGATGAAGGCGAGGTATTTCCAGACTGCGGTGTGTTTTAGATGACAAATGCGCCATGGAATACTACTCGAGCTGAAGAAATGCGGAGTGGCATTTGAAAGGAGCCGAGAACGTTGATGACGCGTGGAAGGTTATTGGACCCGGCTGCTATCTTGGTTGAGTTTAGCAGGGAGTGACTAACCCTCTTAACGGGTATAGACGGCCGGGACTTGTGCAGGCTCTTGGATGGGAGTCGGGGTTTCAGTCATTACAGGTTTCTTTAGTTTCGGGGTCAATTCACCAGCTGGTCGTAGAGCAAGCAATTTAATTATGCTGGCTCGAATTATTCTCCAAATCGGTAGAATACTGTATAGTTATACAACCACTATTCACTAATTGTTGAAAGTTGAGTGCCGGACAGCACCTCATGGCGGATCGAAGTGGATCTCGGGGATTTATAATGCGTTGAACTGCAACTGGACCCGCTGCATCCTCCAAGTCAGAGTCTACTCCGTAAGGCTCGGCGGGTTCTATTGAGGAAGCTTAGGGAGTATCCCCTTATAAATACAGTGGGCAGATTCAAAGCCCTTCCCTTGCCCTAGCTGTGGGGCTAAATTGTCTCCGCTGAAGGCGACAGAGATAAAAAAAAAACCTGCGACAAGTACTCGATTCTCCGGTGAGAAGTAGGCCTTTTATTCACCGATGCCGATTTTGAGCCCGGGAGTAATAGCATAGTTACGTCCGTCGCCATTGTCGGTGTTTCGTAGATCCACAAGTGGTTGTAAGCGTAGTGTCCTCGTGTTGAATGGCCACCCGAAAATTGGAATGTGGCTTGTAAAGGTCAATAAACGTCAATAAACGTCAGAGAAGGTCTAACACAGCAGTCGGCTCTCGGAAAAATAGCGTTTGCATAATTGACCCTAACTGTTGACTTAGAAGTCTATTGCCGGCACAAACTACGGGTATGGGCACCAGAGCGCTACTGTAATTGAATCCGCAACAATTGCACTCTGACTTAAGTATCGCACTGGCACGCGACCCGATTATCTCTCCCCAGATTGCGGGGTTGGGGGGTTTAGCCAAAGTATGAGGGGTGAAGATCATCATAGGTCCCCAATGCGGTTAATAACTGTGAGGTGGCCCGCGCAGGGACAGAGCGAATACCTTGCCGAGGTACTACAAGACGGACGGAGGACGGCATCGCGGTCCGCGAACGAAGGACCCTACACTCAAAAAAGCGTGGTCGACATGGGTTTGGACGGGCGTTGGGAACCGTGAGGGGTAGAATGAAAAGGATCAGGATAGAAAGGATTGGCTTTTGAAACCAAATGGGTCGATAGTAGGTAATATCCCGGCTAACTGAGTCATGTTTCTGTAAAAAAAGGCCGCACAAATTCCCCGTTCGGAGCATCAACCACAGCTGGGTGGGCCAGAGTTCCAACGTCGCTATGAGTTCTCTCCCATGCCCATGTTCACGGCTTTGTCGGCATGGAAACCGTGCGGATCGCAATATTTATAGCCTAGTTACTCCCCTTGCCTTCGCATTCCAGATACAAGTGGGCTAGTTTGACTTTCTCGCCAAGGTGATCACCGCCCTCAACGCAATAAACGCGACTGGGTGTGCTGCCTCAGCTATTCTGACTCTGTACTTGTTCGGTGGCTAGGTTCTCTCGATTGAAACAACCGTGGTTACTAACGAAATCCCTCAAGGCACATACGCCACCAACCACGGGTTCAACGCAACTGGGCTAGATTTCTGCAACGTCAGCCTCTACTATACCCATCCGGGGTACGACGACTATGTGAATGTACAGGTCTGGTTGCCTCTCAAGACTTGGAATGGACGATTCCAAGGCACCGGAGGAGGTGGCTTTGTCGTCGGATTGAGCCCTACGGCCATGGCGGGTGCTGTGGCAGAGGGCTATGCCGTGGCGTCCAGCGACGGAGGCCATACCACGGCGGTTAACAAGGATTGGGTTCTTAAGAGCCCTGGAAACATCAACTGGCCCAACGTGTTGAACTTCGGTTCTGTTGCACTCTACGACCTCACCGTCATTGGCAAGGCAGTGACCACAAGTTTCTACGGCTGCGCACCAAAGCACTCCTATTTTACCGGCTGTTCCACTGGGTGCCGTCAAGGCATGATGCTAGCTCAACGGTGGCCGGAGCTATACGACGGAATCTTGGCGGGCGCTCCGGGAATCAACTATGCCGAGTTGGTTACTTGGATCTCATGGCCGCAGTTGATGATGCTCTGGCTCGGCGAGTTCCCTCAGCCATGCGAAACTGCCGCGTTGACACAGGCAGCAATCGATGCCTGCGACCGCCTTGACGGCGTTGTTGATGGAGTCATCTCAAACGAACAAGACTGCCACTTCGACCCGCGTACGCTGATAAACACCACCATCTATTGTGAGCAAAGCGGTAGCAACACTCAACTGTCAGCGGTTGCAGCCAACACTACGTGCGACTACGCAGGGACTGGCAACTGCTCGGCGACCCCTTTCACAATAGCCACCGACTGGATCCAATATTTTCATCCACAAGGACCCAGAATTCGACTTCACCACTGTCACGATCGAAGATTATCACCGAATCTTCCACCGTTCTATTCAGGAATACGGTTCGCCCTTGGGAACTAGCGATCCTGATGTCCGCTTGTTCGGCGAGTCTGGTGGCAAACTGCTCATGTGGCAGGGACTGGCAGATCAACTCGTCCCCATAAATGGAACGCGACAGTACTACGATTTGGCATCTGCGATTGACCCCAATGTGGCAGATTACTTCCGCTACTTTGAAGCCCCAGGCGTCAACCATTGCAGACGCGGAGCTGGGCCATACCCCGGAGATATCTTGGGGTCCTTAGTGGCCTGGGTCGAGGATGATGCGGTTCCGGAGACACTGAACGCCACGAGCCTACCGAATAGCGACGGTGTTGTTTTTGAAAGAAACCTCTCCGCTTACCCTCTGGTTCAACGTTATAAGGGAGCGGGCGATATTCAATCCGCAATGAGCTATGAATGTGTTCCTCCATCTTAGAAATGCTACTATAGCTTTAGTTTTCAAATGACAATGGGAGAGGAGTGGGATTGAGGCCTGTGATGCGTGGAGGGTCGGCGTTTGACGTCGAGGATGGGCTAGTTGAGATGTGGTCGTGGGAAGGACGGATGCAGAAACGGGCTTCTCTCAATTCAGACGAGAGAACTTGGAGATAAAAAATTGGAAATGCCCATTGAACTTATTAGACTGATGAGATTAAACGAGGCTAAGGAACCCTCTCCCAAAAAGAACTTCCTAGTCGAGCTGTAATAATTTTTTTTTTTTTTTTTTTTTAGCTCTACTTAATATCATCAGATAGATTGAAGCTATATAGTATTTTCAAATAATAGAAACAAATAGTTAGTGCTACACCCAGCAACAGAAGAGACAGTAGCTAAACAATAAGGTTATTACATACTGGTCTTTATCTTAAGCTTCAATTTAACCCTTCTGACTTTAACCCTACTATCTGCAGTCAACAACCTTACTGTCTGCAGTCAATAATCTTACTGTCTGTAGGTAACAACCTTAAGATAGTAACCTTATTTCGAGCAGTAAGATATAAGAGAGATATCTCCTATCGTCAAGAGGCCAACTTCCCTTCCAATAATCATCCAATTTCTTTAACTTCCATTATGGCCACTTCAATTATCCGCCAAACCTTGCAATTTAATGCTAGCAGAAACCCAGGGTATGCCGATTACCTCTCGTGCCCGCATGATATTGAGTATCAATACGACACTAAAAACGAAGCGGAGAAAACGAAATACTCCGCACATCGCCGATTCCTTCGGAGCTACGGGCTTCTCAGCTGTAACATTTATAACAATCCGTCTCTGTAACCCTATTTTACATCCTTTCATACTCGTTGTCGTTTCTCGGGTATCCTCTCTTGAGCTCCAAAATCTAGAGTCTGACTTCGCTTTCCCAATAAAGACCCATACTGCCCTTTCGAACAGAGCAACTTCACCTAGTAGCAACTTGGCATATGCAGCAGCCGTGGCAGCTGCATACTCTTGCCAGACCTTGTTCTTAGACGAATCTGCATAGTCGCAAATGCCTCGAATAACAAGGCACGGGAATGTGTTCATGATCCCTGCTGCTTCCATCTCGAAGCACAAAACGCCGCATTTTTGGGCCCATTCGTTCGGACGGACGTGAGCATCTTTAATCACCCGATTTCCAGAAGCAATGAGCCCGTAAAATATCTCTGGATCATCTGTTGGCCGACGGGTCCTGCTCTTCAAATAGCTGTTGCGTTCGGCACACTCGCCACTACCCTGGCATCTTGAGCATTCGGTCTGGGAGAACTGATCGTAATCTTGCCCAGGGTGTTTGTACTTTGGCCTTTCAGTGAGGGGAAGGCGCGATTCAATCTGCGCAAGATGTGGCTGAAGGGGGTTAGAGGGACGATCTGGATTTGATTCCAAACAGCTGATGGCTGTCATTAGGAACCAAGGTGGCGGTGGGAGGGATCCGGTCGTCTCAAAGTCACTATTCTCATTTTCCTTGCCGCGGTCATATTGGATTACGCCTGGGTAAGTCGCCGTGGGTGAACTCACGACGACATCCCCGAGGCGAATGTCATGCTCCCTCGACGGGACGCCACCTCCTATGCCCACCAAGAGACAAAATTTGACGGTTGGGAAACTCCTCTTCATGTTAGAGGCGGAATCAGCGGCGGGGTTTGTTCCGTAGTCTCCTTTGGGCAGACAGGCTGCAACAACCATATGCCTGTTCATTTGTCCCAATTTGTAATGGTTGGTGTCTCCTGTCGCATTGTCGAGACCGTCGTGCTCTTTATCGAAAAGGGCTCGCACCGCCTTGAGTTCCTTTGGTAATGCACACAGGATGCCGACGGTGTAGTCATACCTTGAATAGGTTTCGGCGACAGCAGGCGTAGTATTTGACCAGACATCATCCACACCGTCGTTGCTCGCAATTCGATTCAGTCGTGGCGTGCTTGACTGGGACAACTCTGTGCTACTTTCTGGGTTTGATACTCCCGTACTCGAATCAATTCCGCTGTCACGAAATGAGCCCACGTCGGTTGCTTTCGAAAGAGGTGGCCGCACTCCCTCTTGAGGAGGGCCATGGTCCCCCCAAACCCAAGGAAAAGCCGAGTGCTGCCCGAATATAACTGCACCAGAGCTTTCCTCTGGGACAAGAGTCTTCCTAGGGAGCAACAACTTCAACATTGTCGAAGGTAATAACGCTTGTACTGGTTCACAGTGATCTCGTCTCAGCGCCCCTTGGCATCGACAAGACCCAAATAGGGCAGTTGGGGTGTGCCATATAGTCGTTTCGCTGAGTCTCACCTGTCCGTCGTTGTAATAGTCGTTATTATTTATCACCTGAGTCAAATCCGAAAGACCAGCTGCCACATAGTACTTTTGCTTGGGCAACTCAGCCCAGTACTCGCAAGTGTCTGCACTGGCTGGCTTGATTAACTCCCCAAAGGCGCGGCCGAAAAGAGTGATTGTGTGCAAAGCTCGAGTTAAGTCGACCCATGCCTTGCCCCGGCGTCAAGCGTGGCCACTCGTGGGTATATGGGATCGCGGGATGTTGCGAGATCCCTGAAATCCCAGCCTTCGAGGTATTGCCGCGGCTTGTCCGACAACTTTGTACCATCTTCCCCTGCAACATCGGCTTGATGATCGATGAGCTTTTCCAGAATACTGTAGAAGTGCTCGATTCGGCTTTGGAGCAATAAGTAGCCTTCCTTTTCTTGGTATAGCTTGAGTGCCAGATTGTCGGGGTGGATCAGCACATCAATTGCTGAATCGGCTGTGAAGGGTGTTGAAGACTCCTTCATATCCTCTGGTCTGAAGATAAATGCAGCTTTGAACTTGTCCGTGCTATTGTGGGCTAAAGATGCTCTGACAATGTATAGCAATGCACTGGTCCCATTGATGAGCCAGCCTCGTTTATCGCTTTCATCCCACAGCAGTACAAACTTTGTCGCAATCCATTGGAGTTTCGGTATGTAACCATTGCGAGCCACATGAGCAGGGGTATCTCTAAGGCCCAAAACAAACGCAGCGCCACCCATTATGCCTCTCCCTGGAGACACAACTAGGCTGGTAAGAGAACAGTTTTCTTGAGGCTTGAGCAGTCCCGAACCGCCAACAAGATGGTTTGCCTGCGCAGAACCTACGCCACACATTAGCAACAATGCTTCGGCAGTCTGGACGACTCTTACCAGAATAGAACTGAGCTTCCGAGCACCAACCAAGCACATGTTGAAGACTCCCCAGATCGAGACTGCTGACGTCTTCGGCGTGAGTTGCAGTACTATCTAGGTAGGAGATACGACTTCCATCCTTTTTGTAAAGTAGATGCCAGAGAAGCATGTCTCCGATGCGCTTGGCTGGAACAAGCAGAGTAGAGAATCCTTTAATGAAAGTCTTTCCGTTGAACTGATCCACTTGCTCGCTTCGAGCTAAGCCAGCCATGACATTGAGTGGAATCTCCATACCAGTATTTGATTCGACTCTGGACGGAATTGGATACCCTTTAACTATCATAGGGTTCAAAAACATGTCGTGCCAGCATTGGCAACTTGCGGTGTCGACAGACTTCTGAACTGCGTCAATACTAAACCCAATCTTGTATGTAAGCCTTGCTGATACCGGCGATTCGGACGGCCGAGACGGAAAAATGGATTTGAGAATGTCGCTAATGAAGGGAGTGCAAGAAAAGGGTCCATTTCCGCCGGGTGAAGGTTGAAGCGCAGAAGCAAGCCAGGCTAGCTGTTCCCCGATTTCTGCAAGAGAACCTGGGTTTCCGCAAGCCTCAAGAATGAATCTTGGCCTTTGTATCCGAGCTGAGAATGAAGTCCCATCCGAGGAATGGCCTAAACTACAACTTAACATGTAGATCCAATTCTAAACCCAGTGGTACTCACCTGATTGCGCAAGGCCATTTCTGTTATGTAGGACATCTTTGATCAGTTGCAGCATCACATCTCCTGTGAGTGGCCACGTCTGAGCCAGGTATTCGGCACAGGTTAACGCCTGTGCATCTTGACCAGATCCAGTTAACGTAATGACTTTAGACACTGCCTCGGCATGGTCGGTAGTGTACTGTTGCTGATCCAGGAATGTCAGCAAGTCCCAGTCGAGCTCAAAGGTCGCTGTGAACTCTTGTGAATGTGCTTCTCTGCTAAGCACATGGGATGAACGTAGTGAAGATACGATAGTCTGACTTATAGTCTCCATCGACTTCGGCTCGGTTGGAACTAAGCGCATCTCCATACGTAAACGGGCAAGAAGCCACCGGAATGCATTTGTATCAAGAACCAAGTCTCGATAACCCATTGTCGATGCTATGTGATCCTGAGCATCTTGGTCTGCCCGAGGAGACTGCCTGGAGTCCAAGTCAACATCGTCAAATCCCTCACGAAGTCCCTGTATCGATGCCTCTTCATGAACAGAAGTGAGATCTTGCCTTGCAAACCAGGAACTCATTAGTTCACTGAGGGGAATCTTCTCTCCGTTGGCCCTGGGTGTATCTGGGGGATCTTCTTCCTGCAGGCCCCTGTCTTTGAAGGCATTAGCGATGTTACTAGAAATATAAATTAGCACTTGGTCTGCATGAAAGTGAAAACTATTCAAAGTGAGCAGATGACAAGCTCACCTCCGGTATTTGTGGACAAAATGCATCACATCACGATGCTTTGCTGTTGGTGCCTTATAGCCAAGTCTCAGAGCAAAAGCCTTGAGCAAATGTGGGAGAACGGTGGAAATTCTCTCAATTTCTTGTTCATCTGGGCTGCAGGTCATTGATGTTTCTGAATAGATCATCTGCAAAGTCCGAAATGTAGCTTTCTCTTTTCCATGTCGCAACGCTCGGTGTGTAGGTATATTCTGTTGCGGCATCGTCGAACTGCAACATTGTCGCGTCTTGCCCATCCTGGGTGGGCTTTGGTTCCACATAGTTTTGAAGTTTTCCGTGAAAGGTATTTCCAATAGACGAATATCCGGAGTCTGTTGGAGGCACGACTTCAAAGTTTGTATACCAAGTTGGGGGCGGTTGGTGGACCATCGACGGACCTATTGAGCCTGCACCCTGAGCGTAATGTCCGAGTGTTGCATCTATGCTGCCCCGAACAGGAAATAATACAGGCGTCGAGAGTGTATTCCAGGGAGCGGGGGGTTGGGTTTGAATTGGGTTGATGATTGTGTCTTCTTTGAGCTCTGCTGCCTTTGCTTCCACAAGGCGTAAGACCGGGAGTGAAATTTGCTCCATGTGCTTGGCCAGGTGAACTGTCAACCTCTTCCATGTTTGGAATGCCTTGCCACAGAATTTACAAGGCTCCTCCTGTGGTTGTCTTATCGTCTCCTTACGACATTGCTCAACCTTCTGCCAAGTCAGGTCGACTCCTCCAGACCTCTTCATAGCTGCCTTAGTCTTAACCTTAGGCTCCTGGAACTTATGCTCCCGCACAAGATGCTGGAGGAAGTTGTCTCGGCGATAGCACTGGTGATGACAGGCTTGAACATCGCAAGTCCACCACTCCAGATGTCGGTGACGCTCATTCTCGTGTCGAACCCAATCGGCCTTGCGCTTGAAAATCTTTGGCTCCCGACATTTATCCCACGTGCAGGTAAACGGCTGCACATCCTCGTGTACATGCTTTATCCAGTCAGATGGTTTTT
Organism: Ilyonectria mors-panacis; assembly: GCA_002991585.1. Taxonomy (NCBI): domain Eukaryota; kingdom Fungi; phylum Ascomycota; class Sordariomycetes; order Hypocreales; family Nectriaceae; genus Ilyonectria; species Ilyonectria mors-panacis. Next base: position 88,869 of record PPHJ01000106.1, on the reverse strand, counting down.
GAAATCTCTTAGTTTGATAGCAGAGTTGGCACTCAAACTCAGCTGGTAGATATGTGGTTGGTGGCATGGGGATATCTCTGGGGAAGCTCTCATTGGTAATCCTACCGTCAGCAGGAGAGGATAACAGCTGTTCTGGCTGCAGAATATTGCCGGCCGGATCTAAAACAGAAGCAGATCCGCCCAATGCAATGCAAAGGGATCCGGAAGGACAGTTGGTACCCTGGTTCAGATGGACGACCTTGCGCCTCAGAAGTTGCTTGTACCTGACTACTTGCTGATGTGCGATTCGTTCCACAAGGTAATTACTTGTAGTAGCTAAGGTCGGGTTTAAGCTGAGGATATGTTGCTGGAAACCGTTTATGTCTGGAATGACACCATCAATTGAACATGCGTCTCTTCTATCGCTCTTGAGGTCAAGTTCATCACCCTCGTCATTTGAATCATCTTGTCCAAAGACGGTGATACTTGATTTTGTTAAGTTGGCAACAGGTGGGCCACTTCGAGCGTGGTTTGGTCCGATTGAAGCAAAGTTTGTTGGCCATAGGCACACGCCTCGGAGTAGGGCGAGGAAGGCTTTCATGCCTCCAGTCCTGGCCCTGGCTGTCACTGCCTCGACTATCATCATCGGGATGCGTAGTGCTGGGGAGGCTTCGCCGTCGTGTTCCCCAGGAAACGCCGGTTGCTGGATTTGGCAGCCATCGACCCGTCACATCACGAGGCGCAGCGGGTACATCATCGGAGATCAAATCTCCGGCAAATCCACTACCGCCCGTTGTTAGGCTGTGTTCGAACTGGCGTTGGCCAGGCGGGACAGAGGCGTCGCCGTCCGTGCCCCAGAACGAGCCAGTGACTCTTGGGATGTCAGGCGACATTGGAAGAAGTGGTGGGCTGCTGAAGGACGGGACATAGATCTCGTTCCCCTGGCCCCAGATCGGCAAAGAAACTCTTGGGCTTTCAGTCCGCGTTGGAACGACAGCCGGCGGTGGGCTGCTGATTGTCGGAGAAGTCAGTGCTCCAGTGGCACCGTCCCTCCGATCTGGGGAATCTTCAGCGTTGGCTTCTTGGTCCATTTTGTGATGGAGAAGACAAAAGTCTGCTTATGGATGAGTCCGGGAGGATGAGGCTGAGCTTATCTCCCGCCATTTCACATCTCTGAGCCATCAGCATCATGTGACCTGACAGCACGCGTTCTTACTGGTTGCATTATTTCACGTCGGCCTCTGTCTTGGCCTTGAAAAGACAGATGGAGCACCTCTCAACTTGAATAGATCAGGCGATCTCGGAGAGTCGTGTCTTCCAGCTGCCTTGCCTATCGGGCACCGAATATCCAAGACGCGTGCATAATTGCGCCAGTCAATGTTCATGGCATGTCGAATTGCCTAGACCAGAAACCTAGCCACCAGGCCGAGCCAGTGCAGCCTGATGGGAACGGGGGCCCAACGCGGGACCAACAGAACGCAGACTCTCCAGAGTCATGGGAGGTAGTATTGACTCAATAAGCCCCCCTAGGATAAAAGAGGGGGCCGAAGGATATATAATTAGATCTACTCATCAGGTTCAGAATCCGCACCCAATTGAGCAGTAATCCCTAGGTCAAATACACGCGACATATTCAACACTCAGGCCGGTGGATTGATTCAAGTTAAAGAGGCCTTGCTCATCTGCCTCTTCGCTACGGGGGCGAAAGGTTTAGGGCAGTCGTCACCGAAAAAGGAAGCACTAGCGGTGATCGCGTACATAACGCTTCTCAATGAAGACATCTCTCTGCCACTAACCATAAAGACTCTGGCTATACTATTCTAGCTTTTGTCCATAAACCACATAGCTAGTAAAAGTTAGCATGGCCATGTTTAAGAAGGGTCCTCTTATATTTTCCAATAACCATGCATGTTTGTATTCCTTAGGTCCTTCCTCACGTCTGCTAGGAACACCTCCAACTCCTCCACTTTCCAATCCAAGGCTCGGGTAAATAATGCTAGGCTAAGAGCTTGAACGCCTTGAAAGATATTCTCGAGAATCCATGCCCCTAAATCACCTTTAGCTTTAGAATCTTGATGCAGGAGTATGATTTATCACCTAGTTCTTTAAACTTGGGGTCCTTCGGCCAGGTATTGGTCGGCCACTGGTACACAGTTTCGGAGACGTTGATGAATCCCGCATCCTGTAGCTGTTGCTTGTATCGCGTTCCGGAGTCCAGGCCACTGCCAAGTTTTGTACCTGCATCATTAAGCAACTTACTCCACTTGTACAAAGCACTGTCATGCGATAGTGTGCGGTCATCCGAATGCATAGGGTTCACGGGATCGAGTAATTCGATATAGCCACCAGGGACCAGATTCCTATAAGGTACAGGTTAGAGTCAAGGGGAACAATCTTGGCATGTCCATTCAGCAGATGAATTTACCGATATGCCTGATTGAACAACTTCGGCCAGTCTGCAATCGACCCCGATAACATTCGCATGTATATCAAGTCGAATGAATGTTTATATGTCCATTCTGCTTCGAGGTCATCGACGAAGAAGGAGACATTGGGTGGTACACTGTGTAAATTAACATACGAGCCTCAACCTCTCTTTCAGTAAGCGACACACAATGGCGGCTGGATTGGGCTTAGATCAACCCCCACAAACTTTTAGATGTCAGCAATACAGGTTATAAAGAGGACTATAGAAAGCGATGGCTCACTTCCGCTTCGGGATGCTCGTCAGCTACAAGAAGGTTAGATTCACGCCTGATAAAAACGCCATTTACCACTTACCAAAGTCCATGGTCCAAATACCAGTACCACAACCCGCATCAAGAACCCTCTTCAAAGGCTTTTCATCGCCAGCAGGGCAAAGAAGCAGTTTGTTGTTGAGGGTGAGCAGACAGCAATGGTGCTGCAGGTCTGGAATTTATGTCAGCATTGAGAACGTAGGGATTGGTCTAAAATTAGGACCTAAGCGTTCATTCTCCAACTACATCGAGGGAATGCGTCAGTACAGAATGTATGGACGTTAACAGGGTTCCTACTTCATCGTTTGGTAGAATATGGGCTGCAGTAGACCAATGTGTTGGGCGCTGAGTCAAGTGTGTAACGTTGAGACACTCACAGCCTTCCATGTATGCATGATAGGTTCGACCATTCTCTACCCGATACTTCAGAATACTCGAGTTCAAAGAAGTTGTCTCACTCCCATTGGTCGAGCTCTTGATACGAGCACGTAAGCATTTATGCAAAGGCATTGGAGAAGCCGATTTGTCTCACCACGTCAATCGCCGAGTCGCCATCATCGTCCGCGGGTGGCTAACCCCAAGCTATGGTCAGTTCCCTAGCGCGGCGCTCAAAGATTACTCTAGACGCACCTCAGGTTCGATTATGGCGGCCTCAGTAGCCTGAATCTCGGCCATTCCACCTTCTGGGACCACGTGTGTCATCGATGATGTCGACTGTTGGGCTGATACTCTTGATATCGGACTGTGAGGGGTAACTTGTTTGTGAAAAGGATGCCCATCCGGCTTACGAAGGAGCCAACTGAGAACCATAGGTAAAGATGGATGTTAGGCCACGTCATTCTTTCGTTTACTGGATAAACTGGGTTTGGGTACTCAAGAAACATGAGCAGTTCTGCGCTTAGTTGATTAGTCCTCGGCCATTCAACCCTGCAACCCTACGTGTCCCACCCAAAGTCAAGCCTAAATAGCAGGGCGGTGCGGAGTATGTGCCAAAGTGTATGTGTATTTCACAGTCGATGGGTTCAGGATAAAGTTTCGCCGGAATGGGCTCATATAGCATCTATTACTGATAATCCGCCATGCACCAAGATATTGGCCACTATGGTGGAGCGTTCCACATTTGCTGGTTCAATTAGTATATCCTTCGGAACCTTGTCCGTACATATAGGTCCAGGTACGATTTTGCCCCAGTCCGGTCGGTCAACAACGGTAAATGTTTCCACCGCACAGTAAAGTCGACCTGAGACTGAATCCAAGCAGTCAGTCCAGTGATTGACCTATATACCCCAAAGGCGAAGGAGTCGACCGTTCCAACGACCCGTAACCAGATTGAAGGCCTAAACACATAGATAAGGAGCCTGATGAAATCCATTTAATTCACTCAATGACAGACTATTATGTGACAAGTCGATTAAAGTACCGTCATGTTGCCGTGCCGTATACTAATTCTTATGAATGCGCGGTTTGTTATGGTACACTACACCAAACTCTTGATGACATATTTGTATATTGGCATGAACATGTTGATGTTATAGACTAATTTCATGTTTCTAAGACGATTTTACTTTCCAGTGTACTTCTTCTCGAAATACCTCGCGACAGGATACCATATGATGGTTATCGCTGCGCTCATATAAATCCCTACGTCGCCACCACCACCTCCAAACTTGGCCGCAATGGGCCCCACATACCATGTCTGGCTCATCCCAGGAACTCCTCCACCACAATAGGCGGCGATCAATGCTGTCACAGCAGCAAGGCCCCATGGCAGTTTGTTCGGTTGGTCCCAGGCCATGAGATCGTACCCGTCATGCCGACGGTACACGCGATCCTCGATGAGAAGGATCAAGGTAAAGCTGACTGTCCAATACCCAAGGAGGGACACGAAATCGTTGATCACGGCAGAGAGATTTTCTTGACCTGCAATCGCAAGGACGGCAACTACGATGGCGAATGCGAGGGACCAGATGAAGCGTGGAACGGCATGAAAATGGTGGCCCAGGAGCTGTAGGCTCAGACCCGAAGAGTAATTGATCGCAATGTTGTTCCCCAACACGGAAAACGTGAGGAGCACAAGGCAAAACTTGGACCACCCGCGCGGATGGTATATTTCTGCGATAAGACCGCCCAGTCCATGGTTGTCATAGGCATCGGCGTATGGAGGGTAGGCAGCGGACAGGGCAGCGTTGCTGATACATGTTCCGACTGTGATGGTGAATGTGGTTGGGATGACGATGCCCCAAAACGTTAGGAGGAAGGTCTTCCATGCTGGAATGGTTGCGGGAAAATTGCAGTAATAATCAGCAGCGATAGAGCACCACCCAGACGAGTTTGCTGTTTATAAATGATTAGTCAAGGATAGGCAATTCAAAGATCCGATTTCGAGGCTTACAGAAGTTGATGGCCAAGATGGTCAAAAAGGTTCCGGCAAAGAGGAGGCCAGAGCTGCCATCCTCTCCCTTGAAGTCTGCATCGACGTGGGGAGTAGCCTGGCCGAGAAGGACACAGAAGATGATGAATGTATAGATCCAAGAGTATTTCTCAAATGTGTGGATGATCTTGAAGCCAAAAATGGACACCACGTATGAGACGATAGCAATGATGACGATGCCGACGGTAATGCTCATCTTGTAATCGGAAACGGCACTTAAGACTTGGCCGACAACGACATAATTGACGACACCGAAGCCGCCTCCGACCAAAGATGTTGAGAACACTACAAACCTTGGCTCCCCAAAAGCCGAAAGAGTAACGAGATGTTGCAATCTGCCTCATGCCGAGCTACAATAGTGTGTCAGCTGGTGTGTTTGTAATGGCCTTGTTTCCGATTAAACGCACCTTTGGACCAAGGGTTCCCGTATACGACGTTGTTAGAGCGCCCAGTACAATCCCGATGACAGCAGACGCAATGGATTGTCGTAGTGAGAGTCCGAATTCAGGCCCCAAAATACCCAATGCGAGAGTACCAACATGCGTGTTCAACGACCACCACATGAAGAAGATGTTCCATATCGACGGCGGTTGTTTCTCCTCCTCGGGAATGCGCTCAATCCCCTGCGTCTCGACACCAAGCTTCTTGTCCAGCCATTCTTCACTCTTGCGCAAAGCTCGAAGGAAGCCGATGCTGTTTTGGATTTCATGCGCCCGCTTTACCTCCCGAATCTCTCCGTGGTCGACATCTCCCTGTGGGGCTAAGGATTCGTCAACATTGCCGGCTTCGACGTCCTGTTTCTCGGTGGAGGACATTGTGGCGATCACAGGCGGGTCCTTTGCTGTGGTCCCGATGGCGTATCAACGAGACTTAAAGAAAACTCGTTCGCCAGGGAGCTTCTGCGGGAGCTTATGTATAGTCGATTGAGTTCGCCCTCGCCGGTGTCAACGTAACATGGGGCCCCAAATCCGAGGTAATGGCGCAATAGATAACCAGTATGCTCCTGATTAGGTTGGCCCGTGTTGGGCACAGGCAAGTCGGAGTGATCAACCGGACCGACTTATGTGCCGCTTGTTCCGGATAAGATGTGCAATAGCGCCAGCCGCTGTCAGGGCGCGCAGAACGTGGGACTATGGAAAGGGGTTTGAGATAAGCATGAGTGAATGCTTCTCCACGTTATCAAGAGGGAAAATATGATCGGGCTGGCGATAATGATCATCTTATCCAACACCCGTTACGCTCGATTGTCGGCATGATGCACTGCACAATACGTCGGGATATTGTCTTACCCACTTGACGGCATTTCTATTACAGATCGAAAGACTGTGGACCTCAAAGCAAATCGTGGGCCTTGTCCCGCAGTGGCAACTGATAAAAGCCACTCCAAAGATGGACTCAATATTACGATCACGATACGTGAAGGAACCAGGTCCCGAATGAGACGAACGGGGAACTTTTGCTTGGCGATGATGGAATTGTGGGGTGGATGGACACCGATCGAGGCTAGGCCAGTTTTAAATCGCCTTCTTTCTTCCAGAATATTTCCGATATTAGCAGGAGTTTACCTGTACCGGGATGGCCATTGCCTAGTGCGTGTTGACGGGATGGGGCAAAACGTCGCGGTTGGCTGTCAGTCTCATTAGTCCAAGTGGCACAACCGGCCACCCCGTCGGGATACGGCACGCTGCGTGGCCACGGATCGTCGGCATTGCGTCCATCCTGGTCAGAGATACATACTAGCGTAACTTTCGCTATCAGGCCGCCGGCGTCGACGAAACAAGACGCTTCCATCACGCGTTTGCGCAGCGAATTTCACATCGCGCAGCCTCGGCATCCGCGACTGTTCGGCCCCCCACGTTTAGCTGGCAAATGTGTTAAATTCGCATCAATCCAAGACATTACAAGCTCCACATATGCAAGTCAAATTCTCCAGCTGTCGTCAGCAACGCAAGGCCCTTGTAGCGGCCAGTGCACTGCAGGGAACGCGTGGAAAGTGGAGGTGGCAGGCTAGTTGCCACCAGTCCTATAATACTCGTCTTCAAGACCATAGTAAATAGCACGAGGAGAAATTCTAGCTTCGAGGCTTGTATTTATCGAGAGAATTGCATGTGTCTTAAGCAGGTTATACATAGCTTACGGAGCCCAGAGGGAGTGACCGGGAAGGAATGGACTGTCAGTCACTTCAAAGCCCTGGCTGGGTTCCATCCGGCCGAGTAAGACTGATAACAGCACCTTCCGGTGCGCCATTCCAATACCCGCTGGAGTCACATCATTCATGGCTTAAAGGCTTCTCGGTCCATCCACCCACCCAACTCTGTATTGTTCATCAACATCAGATCCGCCATAGAGACGCTCGCTGTCGAAGAAGGCCCCGGGGTGCTGGGGCCCATAAACTCAGCACCGAACGCTGCCGTGGCTGGGAAATTGGCAATACACTCTGGTAAAGTCAGTCTCTAACGCAAGTCGTGTGGATATATGGGCAGGCTCTCGGATATCATCTAGTTCGGTCAGTTACCTTCATAAGCGTCCCAAGTGAACTGGTCTAGTGACGTGGTGGTGTCCTGAGGCGCGGCAGTGGTAGAGGCAGCGAGCGGTGCACCGCTTTGTCGTCCTTCCGGCAGCCCCAGCATGAGACTCAGATGCTCGACCGCCCGCCGGACTTCGCGAGTCACGGTGCTTGAGTGTAGCCAGACGGGATACGTGTTGCGCAGCAGATGGTGAATCCGAGCGCCTGTATCCTCGTCCAGGGAAACGTCGGGCCGGGACTTGGCCAATTGTACGTAGTAGCAGAGGATGCTTACGCCCAGGAGGAAAACGGCCCGCGGCCGCGACGACATAAACATCCATCGCGCCCACCGCACGGGATACAACAGCCCATCTGCCTGCGTCTCCTCCTGCACTATCTGCTGGAACTCGAGGATCTTGATGGCAGCCTGGACACAGGCGGTTCGCGAGTGCTCGTAGTGCGGCTGGGTATAAGACGGCGCGAGGTACTTGCGGTGCAGCCAGATGACCAGCCTCTGGATGGCGAGTTGGAGCAACACGCGGTGCATGACGATCTGCGGCAGCACCATGAAGGACTGGCTGAGAGGCTGCCACCGGAAGATGGGTGGCAGCGAGGCCTCGGCCTCTTGCAGCCTCCGACCCAGCTCCAATATCTCCGTGTACGGGTGCTCCTGGGTGTCGTTGACGAGGTCGCTGACCAGCCCCATCATCTTGTCTATCCTGCTCTTGGCCAAGCTGTAGAGCACGGGCGTGACCTCGGTCTCGGGACGCGAAGGGGCCAGCTCGACGGTGGCGTCGTCGAAGTCTGTGTCCAGCAGATTGCGCGGCTCGGCTGTGTCGTACTGTTGCAGCTTCAGCAGGCGTGGCAGCGCCATCTGGCTCGAGAGCCGCAGGTCCATCTGCACGATGACGGCCCATACGCGCCGCCGCATTTCGCCAGCAAATGGGGAAATGTTGGAGAAGTTCTGGGGTTCCCGGTGGTATCCCTCGCTCAGGGCGAGCTGCACAATGATGCCTTGCACAAGCCAGAGCCCGATGTCAGTATCCTGAGACAAGAACGACTCACAGACGAGATAATTGATCATGGCTTCCAGCACGTAGTCTCCACCTCTGGTGTACTGGCCTAGGATCAAACAGTGAAGAGTCTGTTCCCGAAACACGCGGACGCGTTCTGGAGTTTCCGGATCTGCCGGGTCCTCGATCGACTGTTGGTACAATGTGGCGACGCACATTACACTAAACAAGAGGCCGACCCAGACAAACGGCATCGCAGCTGGGTCCTGCCAGAAGCTCTCATACTATGAAGGTGGTCCCAACTGTCAGTCAAGGGTGAGGTTTTCCAACACACAGCAAGCGCCGTACCTCTCGGAGAAAATGACCACTGTGAAGTATTCCTGGTAGAACCCCTTGTGCATTAAAGTATCGCGCGACCATGCGGTCGACAACGGGCCGTGCCGGGATGGAGGCAAGAATATCGGCCTTTGTGGCCGGGACGGGTTCATAAAGCAGTCGAGGACCAGGGCTTTGGCGTAGTACATGGTCGCTGGTGGCTAACATCCGGGCCTCCTCTTCCTCCTCGTAGTGGTCTCTGAGCTCCGAGATGCTGTCGAGGACGGCGGCCCAGTGGACGCTCCCGATGTAGTTGGCACCGACGCCATGCGAGTGCAGACGCATGCTGCCGAGCTCCGGCACGAGTGTCTCCTCGTCAGCCGACGCCGGCGGGGCCATAGAGGCGCTCTGCGGTGACGCACCCGGCGACGCCTGGAATGAATGCGCCGAGGATCCTCGGACGAGGCCATCTGGATGCGCGGCCGGCGTCTGCGGCGTCTGCTGCTGCTGCTGCTGAACCAGGGAGAGCACGAGCTCCTCGAGCTGCTGGATGCGGTCACCAACGTTGACCTTGCTCTTGCGTGGCACGCCCGACTTGTAGGTGCAGGAGAAGGCAATTTCCCTACTCGTGCAGGTGCTGCATGGCAACTGACCATCACATCGCACCCTGAGGGGCTTTCCGTCAGTCTGGTGGCCGCTGACAGTCACAGGGGACGACAGGTGAGTGATTTACTTGCGACTCCTGCAAAAGGTACATGACAGCAGCGGCTTCTCTCGCCGGCGATCTCGCAACGGCAGCGGCGAGTCTGCGGCGGCGTCGGCGGCGTCGGGGTGCTGGGGGGCATCCTGATGATCCATGGATGGCGAGCTTCTTTTGCTGCGAGGGGAATAGGGAATAGGGAATAGCCTAGCTCGGGGCAACGGGCATTCGTATCCCGTATGGCTTTTATGTCATGTAATGGAGAAGAAGAATCCTCGGCAGGTGGGAGCGGAAACCAGTAGACCAAGCAGTGGACGTAGGAATTCACGGAGCAAGTTGATGTGCGCCGGGGGAGTCGACGGAGCAATCGACGGAGCAATCGACGGAGCAACCAACGGAGCAAGTTAGCGGGGGCCGGACCGGGGTGGGGCGTCACGGGAGCCTCATTAGGGATGCTCTGCTAACCGTCTCAGCAGAAAGCCACTAGAAACTGCAGGATACACACGGGCGATGCTTGACACAGGCTGTGTTTTTCTATGTTTTTCTTTTCTTTTTTTCTCTTTTTCTTTTGCCAAAATATGTTTGGCACAGGGCCTGATTATCCGCTGCGGCTAATGAACAAACGAGTGCCGGAGCAAATCCGGGGCATACAGGTTCACGCCGCAGCCATCCCCCACCACCTTTCCCCTTAAAACCACCACACGGACTCGATTCCTTCCATCGGGTCTTTGTGGCTTCGTTTCCACATAGACAATCGCTGATAAAACTTGGGAATTGTACTGCACCGCCGGCTAAACCACACACACTACTGCGACTCCAACCACACCATCTACCATCACGAAACCAGCACCATGATCCACCTCAATGCTACCACCATTCCAGACAATTTCATCCCTGAAAAAGACTCGGCTGTCAACGAGAAAGGAGACTCAGCCGCAGGCGAAACGAACTCTGACGATAATGATGGTGTGAATGTGAACAAGGATGCCGAGAGGAGTGCCCCAGCAGCTGGTGAGGCAGCTCTCACGCCAGACCCGAATATCGTCGACTGGGACGGCCCCGACGATCCCGCAAACCCGCGAAACTGGTCCAAGGCTTACAAGTTGATCAACGTCGTCGTCGTCAGCTTGTCCGTGCTGTACACCAACCTCGCAACCACCATGTTCGCCCCCGGCGCCACCATCATGCAGCGCGAATTCGGCTTCAAGAGCAGCACGGTCGAGATCATGACCATCACCATGGCGTCGCTCGGTTTCGCCCTGGGCCAGCTGTTTGTCCCCCCGATGTCCGAGGTGTTTGGCCGCTTGCCCATCTACCGCACAAGCTCCATCTTCTACCTCGCCTTCACCGCCGGCTGCGCGCGCAGCACCAGCGTCGCCGAGTTTCTCGTCTTCCGCTTGTTGACTGGCCTGGCTGCTGCGTCCTACATGTCGACGGGTGGCGGTACCGTCGCAGACCTCTTGCCAAAGGAGGAGAGGGGTGTTGCCATGGCTATTTTCACCGCGGGGCCGCTTTTTGGCCCTGTATGTTGCCCCTTTCAGTACCGCAAAGGATTCAACAAGCTAACGCTGATGCTAGGTCCTCGGCCCTATCGTAGGAGGATTCGTTGTTGAGAATCTGGGATGGAGATGGTGCTTCTATCTCATCCTTATGCTTGTGAGAATTCTTCGTTTCCTCCAATGGAACAAAGCTGACAACAAGTGATGTTGCAATAGGCTGGAGCTGTCACCGTCGCCACATTTCTCTTCATGCACGAGACGGCTTCCGTCAACATACTCAAGTCCAAGGCCGCTCGACTTCGTAGAGAGACGGGCAATCCGAACGTCCGCGCCGCCGGCGACAAGCAGACGCCAGTCAAGCAGCTCGTGCTACACGCCCTAACCCGCCCCATGAAATTCCTCTTCACGTCGCCCATCGTCGCCCTCATCGCACTCTACATTGCTTTCAACTTTGGCGTCACCATGCTCCTCTTCGCCACCTTCCCGACCGTCTACGAGAATACCTACCACTGGAGCGTCAGTGTTTCCGGACTGGCGTACGTCGGCGTCGGCATCGGCTGCGCCGCCGGTGTCGTCACCTTTGCAAAGCTCAGCGATCGCTTGCTGAATGCCCAAGGCGGAAGTTACCGCGTAGAACGGCGCCTAATCATGATGATGTTCGTCTCTCCTCTGTTCCCCATCGGCGTGTTCATCTACGGCTGGACCACCGAGTACAAGGTGCACTGGGTCGTGCCCATCATCGGCACCGCCATCTGCGGGCCCGGCGCCGTCATCATCAACTCGTCGTCGCAGACATATATCATCGACATCTTCGGGCCTCAGGGAGCGGCATCTGCCCTTGCCGCCGTCACGCTGCTGCGCAACCTGACGGGAGCTTTTCTGCCCCTTGCCGCCCCGGCACTCTACGCCAACCTGGGCCTGGGCTGGGGAAACAGTGTGTTGGCCTTCATCACGATTGGGTTTATACCTGTGCCGTTCTATTTTTATTGGCGTGGTGAATCGCTGCGGGAACGGTTTCCCGTCAAAATTTAAAGAGACAAGAGACAGAGATTCTGCTATACCTCCCCATAGTAGAACCAAACTCAAGCTCGTGGCCATCGTCTTCCCGCACATTGTCTCGGCCGTGGAGGCCAAGGCGGCCGTCAAGATGTGCAATTCCCGCCGCATGCCTTTCTTGTTATTTTGAATTTCTTTCGATGAGACGGAGATAGATCGCAAGTTGCGAGAATACAGTATGATACTTGAGAGTAACACGCGGAGAAACGGGAGGCTTTATTATATAGGCTCATGGCTGGTGAAGAGTCTCCGTTGGATTGCGGCCAGGTAGACTGGTCTACCGGTGGAATGGAATCCTACTACGTCTATAGTTACATTGCCACTCGTAGCCACCACCCGTAGCATGGTACGGCCAACGTCACTCGCTACGAGCTGAGAACTCAGAGAGGATCCAAGAGCGGGGCACCAACTGGCAAGTCCTACCCGCATCTACAAAAACCCCCGGTCCAAGTTTACGTCATTTGGTGGAGATGCCGTGGATTTTGCGTCGAGAGAGCGGAAACCGTAGCGATCAGGAGATCTTCCAATGTTTATCCAACATCACGCTAAGGAGTCTAAATCTCAATAATCATATTCTCTAGAAGGTGGCAGACCTCTGTTTAAGGAATCAGTCATGTTTAGCAGTCCTTCACAACGCGCCGTGAAGCGCGACATCTTGAATTGACACAGCGTCAGCCTCCGTAGGCAATCGAGTGTCGTCGCCGAGCCGAATCAAGCCGATGCCGCTGTCCTTCCTAAACTCGACTAGGTTGAGGAGGGCGACAAGCAGAGTCATGATCCTACGTGGAAAGAAATGACATAATATTAGCACAAAAATTCGCTGATAACTCCCAACTTAACGCACACACTCCAAGACGATCGGAACACAAGTGTATCTCCGCGGGGTAATGGAGCATGGATAAATACGAGAATGGGAAACATTTCAGAGAGTTAGAAGAACACTCACCAGGAGATCAACCCGCAGGTCACTGCGGTTTGCGTTATAATGCAGAAGTACTTCTCGGGCGCGCCATAAACGTCGTTGTTCCACATATCATAGCAGTATGGCCAGGTAGGGCGCACAGCTGGGATAGACGTGAAGGCGACGAGGCCGACGGAGTAGACAAACAGGGCGAAGCATGCGCACGCGAACTGTGTCATGGTGCCGACCAGGGCCGGCTTCCCCATATGTACCTTCCAGGCCAAGAGGCCGCCGAAAAGCATCCAGTCAAGCGTGACGAGGACGGACTGTTCACAGAAACGGGTCAGTTCTCTTGATCGGTATTATATTCGACGTGGTAGAATGAAGACAGCTGTAGAAAATAGGTATCGGGCAAGGAAGTAGACCTCCCCCCAGACAATCCATGTGACAAATCAAGCAGGTTTCTGGATAGTTGGAGAGGATGGACAGAAGAAGGGAACCAATTCCTTACTGCAGTGATGAACAAGACCTCGCCAATAGGCACAGAAATATGCTCCATCTGTGTTACGCTGCAACGATACCACACGCAATAGTGGTGATGGTGCATAGAAACAAGGTAACACGCTGCATAGCCCGCGATAGCGATGCTGCCGAGTTGGACGAACCGGATCGGGTAGATGGCCACGGTCGCGGCAGTTGCAAGCTTTTCTCGAGTGATCTCCATGTCCGCTCGTAGGCGAGAGCCTGTGTTTTCAGAAGCGTCCTTGACTTTGGACTGGATGGTTGAGCGAGGTAGTATGTCTGGCTGGGACACTATGGTTGATGAGAGAAATGAGAAAAGGCGGGGGAGCAACGCAACTATGTATGAAGGGAAACCAAGACGGAGGACAAGCGGAACTCCAATTTAAGCTTATGAAAAGATTAATCTATTATTAGGGAATCCATCTATGCCTCAGCGTGTTGATAGGCTGATTGTGAGGCAAGGCGTCAATTAGTGGTGGCTGTGTTTCAGCCGCATATGAAAGCTCGGCCGCTCCATCTAAAGTTGCGAATGCGGGGGCAGGACCAGCCTCTCGAAACTGGCATCTGAGTGCCTCAGAATAGGTAGCCTAGCCAGAAAATGGCAGGTTAGTCCTAGCTGGACTATACCGGTAGTAAAAAGGCCGCCTAAGACGGTCCGTTGGGTGAGTTCCATGAGGCGATGACCAGGCTTCTAGAGATTAAGCTAAACTACTACCAGTACAGAAGACCTCTGGTTCGCACCACTTAAAATTAGCATGCTCACGTCCATATTTAAATGCTAAGATTTGGCATGAGAATATGTCGATGAGTAACCATAATTAAGTGCTCCTTTATTGCCTCTAAAATTATATTCAACGTGGCCAAATGTTTATAAGCGGAAGGGACAGATAGCCCATCCGCGGGCCCATAGTACAATACCTCGAGGACGCTCTGGGATCTGCCTGTGTCCGGATAGACACGCAAACGCAAATTCCCCGAGCTTGTCGTTAATCGCGTCCGCCCAGATGACCGTCTTGAGCCTCGCTCTGGCATCATCCCACGTCATACCTGATGGAACAGTGCTGGACCACTGATCTTGTAACCAACTATCATCTACGCCGTATAGAGATATAGCGCCAATGATAAGCAACCAGAGCTTAAAATCTCGTAGCTGAGGCGTGGAAGCGTCAAATCCACTGCAGCACTCGCTGAAGCGTTTGGACAGGTATGGGTACTGGGCGTGGGACCGGGGGAGCTGTGACGTTGTCGTCAGAAAGGCCAGCAATCCCAATCAGAGACACTCAGAAATGATACTACAAGTCCTGTATTGATGCTGGAGTAGCCTATACTGTGCGAAACTGACGATACTGCGGAACTCGGTGCTCCGCGTGCGTTGCCCGCTTTCCCCAGATGCATTCATCATCTCGGCAAAGCGCTGAAGGTCGCAGAAAACATCGACTAGGCTTTGGTCTTCGGGATCTTGGACCAACTGTAAAACACAAAGTCGCTCGCATCCGATGTTTTCTGTAGACGGTAGCTCATCAGACCCTTGAGGCCATGTTTTCGGACTGGTGAAGAGGAGAGGCTTCTTTCCAGTATGAAGAAAGTAAGCAAAATCGACACTGAGATTGCTGTCAGCTTAAGAGTATGGTGAAACATGAAGAGAAGACAACAGAGGTGAACTAACCGCCCTAACTTGATGTACAGTCCAGGATTATCCCGAAAACTCTCAATGCCTCCATGGAGATGCACAATTTGTCTTAGACCGGCAACATGCACGTCGGCGCTTGAATAGTCCTTGAGAGTCGAAAACAATAGAACGAAGGAGACCACCACGGAGATGGTAGAGTCTCGAAGGGCGCCTGGCATGTGGGCCAATTGCTCATTCAGAGAGACAATCGCCCTACCAGGTAGTGGCGGGTCATAATACTAAGAGAGCCCGTCTGTACATAGATATCGTAAATGGCAGACGCAGCGAACAGGGCCGAATTTAGGTATGCGATGTCCTGGAAGAGCCATGGGAGGCATAGAGTCTCCCCGTCTTTAAAGTCAACGCATAGATTGCTAGAGTACCAGATGTGCTGGCTGTTATGGATGACTGCAGGAGATACTTAGTGAAATGTGTCTATTAGTTAGAGGGCAACATACAGCTGAGGAGTAAGGTTCTTGAGTAATCATCAAGTTGGTTGGTGAGCGCCGCAAGACAGGGGTCCGAAGGCGAAGTTCTGAGGTGCCGCCATGATATGTCTATGTACAGATCTGTTGCTGGAGGTACAGGTTGGAAAATCTACCGACTCGCATTTTGATTTGAAACCAAATGTCAGGACATGGACCTAGAAAATCGGTGAGGCCAGCAGGGCCCTTCACTGGGACCACTTTATTGTTGGACATTCTCGGAATGGTTAGGTCGATATGGCTGAGGCGAGACTACCGGTATTCCCTGGACCCACCAGACTGTTTTCCTCTTTGAGCGAAGGCGTATGCAACAGTTCCACCCACTCACACCAAATTAGCCCACGCGAAAATGAAAGGCATGGATCTGGAGCGAAACTCCTTCCTCCGTTTTACTCGTTGCGAAGTCTGTGTACCCTTTATCGCGCCCTTTCACTACCCTGGACCTTCGCAACTGGAGTTCTGCATCCTAGTTTATTTAGTAATGTTTACTGATAGCGATCCACCTTGGTCTCTTACTTCCCTCGGTAACATCTGAATCTACCGTGTCGTACCAGCATTTGCTGAGCTTTTATGACCACATATTCAAGGCCTGTCGGGCTACAGCAGATCAAGTCATACTCAAGGATTAAAAGCAAATGAATACATGGTTGTATGAATGGCATCTTAACTATCTTAGACGCATCTTCTATTCGGATAAGCATATCTCGCATATCAACGAACTCAAATTCGTCGAGTGTCTCTTTCCAAAGTCGCTCTGTTATTTCCCTGCCCTTCGCGGTGTACATTAGACTCGGGAAACTAGCAGCAAAGAACGTGTCAGTAGAGCACCAAGGAACTTGGAAACTGGATTAAATCTATCAACAAAGATTTACGGGGATATTTGCCAGTCGTAAATGTAGCTGCCGTGTGACTCGGCTCCCTTTACCACGGCTGCATCCAGGTAGGTCCACGCTGCGGCCTGCAAGGGTCTCCCGACAAAAGTCTTGGCTACGTCACCAAACACCCTCAGAGTCGTGGCATATCCCGGTCTAACCCAGTAGTCTTGGGTGTTCCCGGGTCGGCCATGTTGACGATGACATTATTCGGGTCGACAACATCTTTGACTTTCAACATGAACATCAACAGCAAAAGTTTGGACGTTGCATATCGGTCCATCGTCATCGAGAGGTTCCACCCTGCGCTGTCTTCAACAGCGAGCGACATCGCTCAACCAGCGCCTGGATGGAATCGTACGATGACATCTCCAGGCTCCACACCTCGATATGTGCAGCAGGATAGGTCTTCCCCAGCGACACAGCGACATCTCCACTCTTATCTACATCTTGTGAGGTGATGATAAGAGTGGAAAGCTGGAGGCTTAGCAGGACGGGAGCGCACTCCAGTCCAATGCCGCTGTCACCGCCCGTGATAATTCCATCAAGTCTTGGGCCTTTTGGTGGGGGAACGGCTGTCACAAATAGTGATCTCAAAAACTGCGCAGGATACGAACGGTTATAGGGGGGGAGGTCGATGGAAGAAGCCATGGCTTGATCGAGCCCTGGGCTTCTGAAGTAACCCAGTGGGATTGTAAGTTGATGATTGAGGTGTGGTATAGAGTAGTTACGAATCCAAGAGTGTATATGCCACTTGGCTCTTATGTAATGATCATAATGGACATCCTGCACCGACTCGCTTCATGTTCATCGTACGCCTGGGCCGCCCTGGCGGACAATACGTTCACTCGTATCTCTAGTTATCACGACACTAACCCATTAGGAAACCAGGGGTCAGTTCTGGTCTGGAGGTTGCATGGAACTAAGATTGAGACCAATGCAACAGGGGTGAAATAGTGACGTGTTGGTTTCATACAGCGAGTCCTTACCGCCAAGAAAAAACTGACAGTTGGATGTAAACGCATGTTCAAACCCAGACCAGATACGACTCTAAGACGACCCACCGCTGAAGGGTAAACTGATTAGGCGACACTCTGTGATTACCGGTACTTCGGCGTATGGTCACCCACTCATTCAAGTGCCGAATACTCGTCAATTCACGAACCCGAAGACATTTATAGTCTGCGCAGTTGACGATGACGAAGCAAATTTGCCGAAGTTCCCGTCATATGAAATAAGTGAAGAGGGTGATAGTAATCCAGGAAACGCACAAGAACGTGTTCTTAAGCGTGATTGATGTGGCATTTTAAGCTTTTGCCGGGAAACGGCTGAGGTGAGCGCTAAGGATGAACAGGGAGCGAGTGAACAGGGAGCGAACAGGGAATGAACCGATGGTAGGAGGGGATTACTAGGGGGCCTGTTGAACAGCGATGTCCGACGATACGTAAGCTCTCTAGTGGAGCGTTCCACTTTTGCCGGTTCACAGGGCCTTGTGGTTTCCTTAGAGTTGTATACATCAAGGAACTCTGATATAGTAGAATAATGAAAGCGATAGAAGAAGTACTTGACCTTAGCACAGAGTGAAAGTGTGGTTTCCATTCAAGATTTAATTCAACAAGATGTCAACTCAAGATAGGTAGATCTCAGCTGATGAGGGTCATAGAATACTTCCCGTGCGCAAGGCAATATCTTCATTTAAAATATTGTTGATAAGCTTATGGACGGACTGAAGATAGATAATGGCTGGCCAGCAGCCGGCTATACTAAATCCCCAGAAGTAGTACGTCAGGAAAAGTGGAGGAGGGAGAATCGACCTTGCTTTTGCTCATGACACCATCGGAATCTAAGTTTGGATCGATTCTTTCATCAATTGTGAGGCGAACTTGTCAGGGTCCTTCAGAAGATTACGATAGAAATGATATGATAGTAGGGTGTAGCTGTTTCCATTGTATACTGTTACACAGCTCAAATAATGAGATCTATGCTCCTAACCAAGGAACACGCAAAACAGTAGTTCTCGCCCCTATCAACATACCTACACATGCTGGTGATCCAGCTCCGATCAGGCATTTCGTTGTATCACTGGTGGACTTCATGGGCTGCCAAGTGTCAGTTCACTGCCAGTAAGGAATTATGTTAATGCACAGAAATGTTAATAATTCCTATGCTATATCTAGCTAGTAGCCCTAGAGCCAAGACTGGGGTTGAAATTGAAAAGGGATGCCTTTGTTCTCCACGAATCACAGCTGCATTTGAACAATGAGGTTTCGTGTTTGCCCCAATGCCTTGTACGATGCAAAGGCACTAGCTGCCTGGGGCTCCTTGAAAGCCACCCCAGCTTCCTAGGTTTATTGTTAGTATATGATGGGGAACGGACGATATTTGGGCATACTTCAACACTGTCCCATCCAATCATTCCCAATCCGACAGTCGGTCCGTCTCCGATGCTCTTACCACCCCACGTGTCCTTGCCAAGAGCAGTGGTAAGATCCACCCAAGCCTTGGAGACTTCAGGACGGTCACCGCCCTCACCAAGCACAATGGTGGTGAATTGAACGAATGCCTTTGGCTTGGCATCCACGGGGAAGTCGGCAACTTCGAATTCACCAGCGACTATCTCACTTCCGGCCCTGCTCTCGTATCTGGCTTTGCGTTCCTGAGCCCACGATGATTTGGTGAACGTCTCGACATCCTCAGCAGTCTTAAACGCTAAGTTTGGTTAGCTCGTGTCATTGAAGTACCCAGCCGCACATTTAAATACTTACCAATACACTGCACAAACTTGAACTCGGTAGCAGCTGCGCCGTCCTCGGCAACAACCGTACCCGCCGAAACACCAGCCACGCCGGGTTGAGCTTTGATGTCAGCGCTCATGTCAGGCCAGGCCGCAAGAAACTCATCCTTTCGGTCAGCGGGAATTTGAGGAGCGATGATGTGGAAGAAAGGCATGTTTGCGAGTGGTAGATTCAAGGGTTGAATGTGAAGTAAAAATAGGCGTCTTGTAGATTGAGATGGCTTGTGTGGTTTTCAAAGTAGAATGTTGAGGAGCTACAATATCTGAATAATGCGGCCATCGTAGTCTTTATAGACGGCACCATTACTTACAACGGCCTCCAACGCTTGGGAAGTACCAAGTCAAGACGCCACTCGGGTGGAAGTACAGCCCGACACCGCAACAATGCGTACGATCCGGACACCGCAACTTACACCTCCAGGGTCAACAAAGCACTAGCTACCACTGCCAAACATCAATAACCCCTGAGTATGGAGCTAATGATGCGGCCAGGCTTGGCGAAAGTAAGTGGAGTGGGGCAATCTTCGCTTTCGCTTTCGGATTCTTCAGGAGCCCAGTATAACATCGGCACGCCAGATTCCGAGGACCATTGCATAATGTATCATGGATAACCTTTGTTTAATGAAACACAAACCTTCAAGGTATGTACATTGCTCACCATGACATCTCTATTTACGCATGACGATCATTTCGCCCAGCGTCTGGTCTACCCTACACCCCTGGAATAAGTCTGACTGACAAATAACGAGAAATGCTATTGAGGTAGACAAGTTATTAGGTATGTAGACATGTAATGCGTGTATAGCTGATAATCTTTCAGGTGTGTAGGACGACTTCCATCATCTTAACAATCAAAATAATTCATCCATGTGATGATGTCCAAGCTGATAGTTGCGAAACAATATAGCATAACCTTGTCATGCCTGCCTTGATCACATTTAATAAGGCATGTTACGCTAGCACTCAACGAAGCGAGTCCGAATTCGGTTTAGCATCATCGTCTAGAATCTGCCCGAGCGTCCAAAGGCTATTTTGAGCCCTGCAAGGCATTCTTTGGTAAAAAGGGGAAGTGGCACAGGGACATGTAGTTTAACTCATACCCAAGCACCCAACCCGCCCCTGTAATATTCTAAGACTGCTTCTTCTTAATCGACTTCCTCTCTATAGCGAGAGACCCAACAGCTGTAAGCAGTGCAAGACCCAACGGGATATACAACGTCTGTATAACAGCATTCTCATACCCAGCCAGTACACTGCCTAGCCTTTCTGGTCCAATCAATTCGCGCAATCTCGAAAGTCCTGCCTCCTTCACTATTGTGACGTTTGTGCCCGGCGAGGAGGCTTGAATCTCATCGTAAAGACGACCCTGGAACAGTGTCGCCGAAGCGCATATCCATAAAGCAGAGCCCATACCGGCACCAAAGTTGATTACTGCGCCACCGGAAGAGATGTCATCAATGGATAGCACAGTCTGCAGCGCGATCTGAGGACCTTGAATGCCAAGACCCACTGCTGCACCAAGAAATGCAAGAAGTGCAACTGCTTTGCCGATGTGTTCTCCTAGGTCAAGGGTGGTGAGGAGACCAGACGCAATTGGAGCTAGAACGCTCGTAGCCAACATAAATGCTTCATGAATGTCAGTAAATACACAAGCCATCCACCGAAGGTCACTTACGGTAGTAGTACCCAAACAAGGTTGTGCCAACCCCAGAAACGATGAGCGCTATTGCCAGACCGCCAATCATAGGAAGAGCAAGTATCCCCGACCTTGTAGCTGTATAGCCTCGAACTCCCTGGAAATAGATGGACATGTAGTACTCCGTGACCGCAAGGATGCCCTCACAGCATGCCGAGTACCACATCCCCGCAAGGATACTTCTCTGCTTCCAAATTCTTGGCGGCACAATGGCGCGTTTCACCTTGGCGGTGCTGTAAATACCCAAAGGCCGCAAACAACACAAGACAAGAGACAAGCAAAAGGATGATCCGCCAGCTACCCCAGCCGTACTTGAGCCCTCCCCATTGCAAGGCCATAAGAAGACTGGTAATAGCGGGCACGATCAGTACTGTGTGCCTAGCACATTGATCTTCTTAATCTTCTCTTTCAGCGTTAGTGTCTCAGCCTGGTTGACAACGGGATCGTGGACCCCGTGTGCCGTCAGTAGGATACAGATGACTCCCAACGGCAGGTTGATCCCAAAACATGCCCTCCAGGAGAACGCATCAATCAACGCACCCCCAATGGTGGGTGCAGAGACCAGTCCCGCACTCTGCACTGCACCAATAATGCTATTCATAAGACCTTGTTGCTCGAGAGGAAAGCAGTGGCGTAAGAGTTTGAAAAGACCGCCATTGATCGCGCCGCGACCAAGTCCAGTGATGGCACGTCCAAGGATGAAGATTGCAGATGTCGGTGCGAGTGTGCAGACAAGAGAACCCGTCTCGAAGATTATGAGACCAGCGAGGAAGATAGGTTTGACGGGGAATAGGGTGTATATTTGGCCAAAGCTAGTGATGGGTAAGAGCAATTTCAGACGAATTTCGACAAGACGAACTTACAAGAAGACAAAGGCGCTCATCGCCATACCACTGGATGTTGGGCATATTAATTAGACTTGAACGATTAAATAGTGCTAACATAGCAGAGCTCTTACTATGCAGCTGAGTACCATCCGATATCTGCAATAGTCTCGAATTGGTCGGTAAGGCTTGGTACAGTCACCGCGACGATAGTGATATCCTGTTTCCATGGCCATTAGTCATTGATCTACGAGAGATCCGAAGGGGGTTCAAGGAATGAGAAGACGAAGAAAACTAAGTCCAAGAAAGGGATAAAAAAAAAGAAAATGCTTGGAAGATTCTACAGAATTCTGAAACACCTACAAGTCCGCTGAGAAAGCATGCGATGCAAAGTGAAGCCATTGTCGACCATAATTTTGGTCCCGATGGGTACGTGATGACCTCTGCGCTGGGATCATTTTGCTCCTCTTCAAGCTCAAGTTCCTCCATAGGTCTCGATTGCTGGGGAAGATTGACACTCCCTGGGAAGCTGCTTCGGGTAATTGCCGCTCGAGAGTGGTTTCAGACGCCATCGTTTAATGAGCTAGGTGATAAAAGCGGTTGTATACTGATGGACAAAGCGCAGTACAGGTGATTAAAAAGACAACGGGGGATGTTTTATTCCTGACAAGCCGTGTTTGCGCCGCGTGTATAAACAAGGAACACTGCAGATATTTTGCCTGATTTGTTAAGTGCTTACTTCGAAACTTCAGGCTAAATGGGTGGATGACGTGTGAGGAGCAACCGCGATCCTATGAAAGGTCGATTGGCTAAGTTCCATTGTGGCTTACATCATCATCCTGTGTCGCCTGATTGACTGTAGCCAATTCCGGCCCGAGTTACAGTACACGGCAGTATTGGCATTGCGTTGCTGTGACGCGTTCAACCAGGTGAATATTATGCCGCCAGTTGGTTGTCAGGTTGACCACATTTAGGTGCTGCTGCTGCCTGATGCGCTAGCGACATCTAGTCATTTCGAGCAGCGCGCAATCTCCCCATTAGTTCCAGCAGGTAAACGTGCTCCCCGACGATGCAAAAGGACAGAGCTGTCCCTAGCCCTTTCTTTCCTTTCTTCGAACTTTCAAGCATCCGGATTCACGTAACGAGTTTCCGGGGTTTGGGCGAATTTTCCCTTCTGAATCTTGATCTAGCTACTTGCAAGGGCACCTTTTGACGGTCATTAGCAGAAGTGAAAACATTGGCGCAGCAGAAACAACAATCCTGAGCAAGGAGATTCCAACGGGAAAGACCTTGCGAAAGACAACATTCGAGGACATCACTGTAGTCAATTTCAGCCACAGCATGTCAGGAACCAGCGGTGACTCCCAATATTATCTATATTTTATCCCTGCCGCTTAGTCTAAATGGTTCAGGACAATTTCATCTGTTGTAAAACACGACCCACCCACCGCTACACTTACCCCGCCTCTTATTTATCACAATTTTGAAGCAGTATGGAGATAATCAAGTATCACCATAAACAGCCCACCGTGTTTATTGATCCGTAGCCACATTTACGATCCCCTCTTTGATAAGTTACGTACCGGCTACGCGGTTTAGCGCCCTTAGTTAAAGGCGACTGTATCAGCCTCATCTGAGATATTTACGAATATCCTCTTTCCTGCTTCTAGGTTCACCCAGCCAAGACTACCGAGGCACTGGTCGAGGCTTGCAAGGACAAGGGGCTCCACACTCGCCGCGTACCTCGAAGTCACTTGCAGGCATGCAGACGTAAAGTGCAAGCTCTCACAGTACGTGCCTACGCCCAGTTAAGCCTTTGCCCACATCTTCCGGAGTCGTACAACTCGAGCAAGTGTGCAATTTGCACTACTACTTTGCCTCTTGCGACGTGTGATTCGACATCTTGGTCGCCATCCTCAGCTCAACTACAGAAGACCTTAGTAAGTGGCGATATAGATCCTGACGCCCAGATTCCACCAGTGACCGCACTGGCAACTGTCATTGTGCCACGACTTCTGCACCCCGCGATTGCACAGCTGAGATACCTCGGCGAATGAACATGGCATGGCTTGACCACTGAAATGGGCGTTGTTTGGTATGCAAGTCTTGGGTTTGACATAAGAGAGTTGAATCAAACAAGAAGGCCAGGCCGTGAGGGACTCATAAAAACCCGATGGTTTCTCTTGCAAGTCACATTGATCAACCTAATTTAACTATCACTTCTCGCCCCTTATCTAGACGTGCCGCGAGTAACATTCTCACACCAAAGCACCCGTACTATGAGTCTTTCTTCTCCTCATGACAACTCCTATTGGAGATGGTGAAATGGCCAAGGAATCTGTTGATAACGTTGAGCATGCATCAACTCACGAGGGCGTTATTCTCAGCGAAGAATCCAACAGGCTTATTGTTCGGAAGTTAGACTGGAAAATCATACCCGTTGTGCGTTCTGCTTTTTCTCCTTTCAACCATGACCCTACATGCGATATTATCGTATTTTCGACATTGGTAGCTAACACATGTCCACATCAGCTCAGCTTTACATACGTCCTTCAAAACTACGACAAGGCTGTCATCTCCCAGGCTGCAATATTTGGTCTCAGGACCGACCTTGGGCTCGAATCTGGCCTTCGGTACTCTTGGGTCTCCCTCATCTTCTATTTCGGTCACATGGTTGGGATGTATCCGTGCTCGCTGATTGTTCAGCGCTTCCATCCAAAGCAGGTTTGTAGCCTGTTGACCATCGTATGGGCTATTACAGTACTGACCACACCGGCGTGTAATTCATATGCGGGCATTCTCGCCAACCGCTTCTTCCTTGGGCTGGTAGAGAGCGGAGTAAGCCCTGTCTTCATGATGGTTGCCGGACTCTGGTACATGCATGATGAACAGGCCGGATTGTAGGACTTTACCTGATTAACTTCTTCTCGTCAGCTTAGGTACAGTGGATTAGCCTAGGCACCTCAAATGCAGCTAGGTACTCGAAGAAAGGAGCCTATGCCGCAGGAATATGGATGGGCTACTGCTTAGGAAACATAATGGGGCCGTTGCTATTTGATGCGTAGGTTCCATTTGCCCAAATTCGTTGCGCTCATACTCATGAAACTCAGGAAATATGCACCGCGGTACGATGTGAGCTTTACCGGTCTTCTTGTCTGCTTCTCCGTCTTGTTTGCTATCTCAATTGGACTTCGATCTGGTCTTTCCAAGAGGAACAAGAGACGCGATGAAAAATACGGACCCACTAGAATGCGAGCATAGACTGGAAGACATAACGGACCGGGAGAATGAATCGTTCCGTTGGAACTTGTAGGCCTCGCAATAGTATGACAAAAGGCGACAATAGCTATTTTAATGCTTGCATTCCTCTGCAGCGAGAGTTTGAGAAACACCTATTGTTAAAGAAAGCACATTAACTCCACAGCAGATTGTTTCATTTTGTTGCCCTTGGTACGTACTTAGGCAAACACAACCAAGGTGCCGCTCAGTACAAGGTCCGAAATGACGCCATCAATGATTGAGCAAAGGCCCGTGCAAGTCATTATTGTGTGAAGTCTGCAACTTCATGAACGAAAAGGGTAGTACATTCGCAGGAACATAATGCGACGTCACTGTGTTGAATATGGCGACAAAGGATCTGTTTTGAGACGTACGTAGTATCACGGCCGTAGAAATAACCCACGAGGGCGTGACCACGAGGGCGTGACCACGAGGGCGTGATAGCTGCAGAGACGAGCTATTTAGGTCACGACATGGACATCATTGCAACCCCTCCCTGCATGCGCCTCTTCCTTAAACAGTCAGGTATGATGTTTGAGGCTGACATCCGGGGTAAACGTGGGATTTGCAAGGGTGGTCGGCCGCTTAACTGCGCCGAGGCTGCAAGATTGACGTAGCGTGACTGGACGCCGCAACAAACCTGACACGGTGTGTGTTGAGTCAGTTCTGCGTCAAGTTAGTCAGGACTGAGAACGGGAAAGGGGTATGGTATCCTAGATGGCACACCTACCGGACTTCCCTACCCAAAGAAGGAATAGTAGCGGCTGAGTCTCATCTCAGCTGCCCTTTTGTTTGGTGATAGCAGTTCTTGGGTCCAACCACGTCCTCAGATGCGCCCCCTTGTTCACATTGTGACACTTCCCCTGAAAGGCCCTGGAGGCAAATGTACAGCCAAGGTCTTGCAGCCATTAAGACAATTTTCCGATCAAACCTACCCGTCAGCCGGGTAATTCGTGCTAAGCCCTGTGTGCGGGGTCGGAACGGATACCCGGCTCGTAGCACAATAAGCAGCTCGGTTTCTCTGTTCGCGTGCATCTAGACTATCCTCGGTTCCAAATTCCCTTACTTCTTGGATCCTTTCGGCTGTGTTTTTCTTTATGCCATATCTACGAAAATTCTGCCAAAATGCGACCCCTGCGAAGCCTCATATTGCCTGGTTTGGTCACGATGCTAGGAAGTTGGAGCCAGGCAGTATCCCTGCCTGACTCTGGAAACTTACCCAGCTGTGCAGGACGTTCATCGGTCCCGATTTTTACACAGAGCAATCCCGGAAACTAATATCTTTTACAAGGTCGAGTGTCTCGTAGCGGCCGTTGGGAACTCCACGTGCTCATTCACGAACCGCACATGCATCTGTACCGCTCCGTCACTGCAGATAGATATGGCCAATTGTGTTACAAAGAGCTGTACTCCAAAAGAAGCATTATATACGTTACTCATTCAGACTGGGCTTTTATCCCATGTTAACGCCGGAATCTTTCCTCAGTCACAAGAAATGTGTCGACGATAGAGTGTGGTGTGCCGATTCGTGACAGATCTGCTGGGTCAAAGCCTCTCATCGTTGCACTTACTGTCGTCTCCAGCCTGTTCATTTTCCAGCGATTTGCTTTCAAATTTTATGCCAAACTCGAACTAGGGCCTGATGACCGGACGACGCTTGTCATGTTTATCCTCAACATCCCGGTTGCCATAACCTTTGGCTTCCTCATGGCCAACGGCCTCGGTCGTGACGTAAGGAACGTCTCATTCTCCCATATTGCGAGTTTCTTCAAGGCCTTCTATGCAGTTGGACTCCTTTATTTTGCTCAAATCACACTCCTCAAGCTCGCTCTTCTTTTCTTCTACCTCCGCATCTTCCCGGGCATCCTTGTCCGTCGTCTTCTCTGGAGCACGGTAGTCTTAAATGGCTTATACGGCGTCATCTTTATCCTCGTCACTGGTTTTCCCATGCAAACCCATTAGTCACTTCTGGAATGTACGGGACGGCGAACATAACGGTCACTGTGCAAGCATGAAGGGCATTATATGGTCCAGTTCTTTACTCAGCATATCGCTTGACATATGGATGTTATCAATCCCATTGTCACAAATTATGACCCTCAACTTGGGTTGGAAAAGAAAGATTCAGGTTGGGTTGATGTTCTCTGTCGGAATATTGTGAGTTTCCTGCTGCCTTTCTGTCTTTCTGGCTATAGACGCTAACATTACACTTAGCGTCACCATTGTCAGCATTCTCAGACTAAGGTATTTACTCAAGTTCGCATTCAACATAGAAAATCCTACGTGGGAATACTACGATGTCATCGCATGGTCCATCATCGAGATCAATGTTGGCATCATCTGCAACTGCATGCCTTCCATGCGCCAGTGTCTGGTTCGGATAATTCTTCAACTCGGATCAACCCAACGATCTCACGAGAACACTGCAAAGCCTAATACAGGGTCAACCGAAAGACAAAGATGACGTCATCTATAACAAAAGTTCTCGGTCTAATATTACTATGTAGCTGTATTATCAAGCACCCTTTGTCGTAAGAATTTGTTAATGTACTTTGTAACGCATTAGCTTTATTTGTAGTTGTTTTATGGCACGCATATTTAATATTTAAGATGAAGGATGCTCTAGTCTCGAGAAAAACCAGATGATTTCAGTATAATGGACGTCTTATCGGAGATACACTCTGCCTCTGTTATCCATTTTTCTCCCACTTTTACTACAGTAGTAAAGGGGGTCTTTAGTAGTTGAGTTAACGTATTTTTTATTTCTTCTTGTGATATGCCAAAATAAATCAATTAGTCCTGCTTAGCGAAAGAGCCAAAGTCGAGATTGCAAATGCGCTTCAACAACGCTGCGTAAGCTTTAGTCGTGGGGCACAAGCGCCAAGACCTGCTAGACGATTCCTTTACTTATGATGTCTTAGTTCCAGCCAGCCTGGAGAGCGACGAGATCGTTAGATGTCGTCGTGCTGCCCAAAGGCCCATCATACACAGTCATCGTCTTCACGAAGAAAACGTCCATTAGCTCGAGAGCTGCTGTGAAAGTCCAGTAACTTTCTGGCCAGATCACGCCACGTTGACAACGCCGGTGACGCGTGAAGATACTCTCAGAGATTTGGCAGGGTTTGGACCTACGGTTACAAGTCTACTACTAATTTGTCCGTCTCTTTCGCGGTACTGACACGATATCCAACAGTGAGCTATTTTCGACTTGACGAACAGCCCGTCGCCGTGCGTCGAAGCCCAGAAATGACAAGGTGAGTCTTCGTTGATCTTCGCTGAGATTTCTGAAATGATGTTGCATCTAGGAGATGGAAATGATCATATGTGTGAGAAGCTCTTGACATTCTTCCTATCTAATGAGGGTCTTTGGGTCAGTCTTATAGACGAAGAACATGATGATGACCTCGGATGACCTCGGACAGCCGAGACGCTCCGGATGCTTCGGAGTCTTTGGCTTTATCCAGCTATTGACCTGAATGAAGGAAAAAACTAGGCCGCTGACGAGGCAGGTGACAATGGAAGCCTAGGACGATGAAGGAAAAGCTCCACTTCCGCAATAGCCGTTGAAATCCGATATCCCGATACATGTGACAAATGATGCGATTTCCGTCACTTTGACAAGGCAGTACAGTTAAGATGAATGCAAATACGTAGTAACGCTGCGAACCAAATAAAATCAGCACAATTATATAATCGATTGAATGCCCCATTGGTAGGACAAATTAGCCATTGAGATTCAGTGTCATTTTACGGACCGCCGCTGAAGCAATCATCCGTCATCAGGAGCTGACAAGGGAGCCCATCCAGGGTAATGTACTGCAGAAGTCGGCTACGACTGCGCTTCTTGCCTTAAAGGACTTGGGGTCATATTATCAAGGTCTAGGATGCAACAACAAGCCACTGTTTGCAGATTATCTAGGCCATTGGCTTCAGAATTAATGTCTCACTTAAAGAATAGTGATTCGTTACAATGCCGGACTTCAAGGGCGTCAAGCTCTGGGATGTGGCCAAAGGCTTCTGCGTGCAGGCGCTCAAGTATAATAGTCGGGTCGACCTGATGGCCTGCCGGCAACCAGGCTGCCTTATTATGGCACGAAAAAGGGAGCGGTGTGGCATTCTTAGCTCTCAATCACCGCAGTGTCTGCTGAGGCTGCGGTTATCTCGGCGCTACTTTGGGGTTCGCCTTCATTACATCCAAAAATGACACCTATTGTATTATGTAACAGGTATTGTATTTGCTTACTGTTTATTATATCTCCCGACTTACACTGTACTACGTAACATTGATCTAGAGGTGGGGGTATGTAATTTAGGGTGTGCGATTAGGGATTTACGGTTCTGCAAGAGTAATACTCTTAAAATAACCTTAAATTGTAGCAATCTAGAGCAGTACGATCTAGTGCTAATGAATTTGAAGAATTATTGGTACTCTATTGCTATATTTGACCCACCTACAGCTGTTTATAGGTTATGACAAATGTAGTTTAATTCGGCAGAATTACATAATAATGCAAATACACCGACGGCACGATTTTGTAAGTGCAGATGTCCTGCAAACGCACGATCCGGGTCCACCGGTCTAGTATACGTAACTTCAACGCTGTCCGGATAGTGGACATGCCCGACGCCCCGTATGAATGGGTCGCTGTATTTCGATGGGTATATAACGACGACGTGTATTCTCTATCAAAACGACAATAGGCCGGAGCATCAACACCACACCCTTCTACCATCTGCATCACTTTAGCTCACAACCTAAAATGAGACTTTACAACGCTCTACTGATCGCCGGCGCGGCTTCCGCTATGGCCCTAACCCCGTACGTACTAGCAGGAACCTTCTAGTCTGCTTTCCAAGGATCTTGCTGACTTGCATTTACACTAGCTCGCCTAAGTTGCCTGAGGCTCGCGGGCTGTCCCTCATTGATCCCCCGCCGCCGCTTGCTCAAAAGGTTCGAACACAATATGTCAACGTGAACGGCACCAAACTGGCCTACCGCCGGTTCGGCAAGAAAGGCGGGAACCCCGTTTTCTACTTCAGCCACCTCCGAGCTGCCATGGACGTTACCGATCCCCTGCTGTTCAACTACATCGCCCAGTATCGCGAGGTCATCTTGTTCGACAACGCCGGCATCGGCCACAGCGGCGGTGATGTCCAGAGCACTGTTGAGGGTATGGGTGACACCGCCGCTGCCTTGATTCAGGCTCTCGACGTCCAGAAAGTGGTTGCTTTTGGCTTCTCTTTGGGCGGCGGCGTAGCTCAGTACATCTCGTGGCAATACCCCGAGCTAGTCGAAAAGGCAGTCTTTTCTGGCACGCAATCCGCCGTCGGGCCTGGCACGGCCACATCTGACCCTGTGGTGTACGATGTTGCCTTGACACCCGGTGAGCCCACCGAGGAGGACATGCTTTTCCTTTTCTTTCCCGAAACGAACACAAGCCGAGCTGAAGGTCACGACTGGTTCCAACGGAGAACAGACCGTCGCGTCAAGGGCGAGACTTTGAGTGGCTCCTTGTTGGAACCTGGTGCCTCGACGCAAGTAGCAGCAATCTCCGCCTTCACCACCAACCCAGACAACTTTGCCGGCTACAGGATATCAAGGTTCCCGTCTTGGTTACCAACGGATACAACGACATTATGGCACCCACTATCAACAGCTATGTCTTTGCAGCAACAGCTCCCTTACGCATACTTGCACATCTACCCCGACTCTGGCCATGGTCATCCTTTCCAGTTCCCTAAGCAATACGCTGAGGCCCTGAAGGATTTCCTAGATGTGTGAAGATGATCTGGGCACCCTGTCCCAAACCAAGGGAAACTTGAACATTGGCCCATATCTTATTGGTCACTATTCAACTCGGCTCATACTGAGTCATTCACTTCTCATCTTATATACTACATGTACATAAAGGCACCTTATATATTCTCAATTGATATACGCATATTATAGCGAGAAGTAAACCGGTCCATACAT
The DNA here is from genome assembly GCA_002991585.1 of Ilyonectria mors-panacis. Taxonomy (NCBI): domain Eukaryota; kingdom Fungi; phylum Ascomycota; class Sordariomycetes; order Hypocreales; family Nectriaceae; genus Ilyonectria; species Ilyonectria mors-panacis. The sequence goes on along the minus strand of PPHJ01000106.1, from coordinate 57,616 downwards.
TACGCCATCCCTTCCGGGTGTCTCTTGTTACTGGATTCTAGTTCCAGGATACCGAGCCACCCAACTGCAGGCACAAGTTTGCACTAAAGCGTGAATGCTAAAATGCTGCCCCTGGTTGAAACAGAGTCACATCTAAATATATCTGAGAGCAACACGACAAACAGTACATCGCGATTGTCCACGAATACATGTCAAAAATTAGAAGAGCGGAGTCTTTGAACATTTATTGGAGGTTATTTCCCCTTACGGGCGTAGATGGTAATCAAGTTCGAAAACCCAGTCGTCGGAGAAACATAGAAGCCATCTTCCAGAGACGGCAGATTTCGAGCATTGGTTCTTGCCATTTCAAACCAAGGAAGGGAAAAGTATGACCAAGTGACAGACCCTTTGGGGCCTCCAACATGCTGTCGTTTTATGTTAGGGTGTTTCAACAACCTATAGCATATGGGAAGAGATGTACAGACTTGTATTCAACAATCTGGTTCACTAGGTATCGGAGGAGGTAGTCACAAACTTGCTGTGAAATATATTGGAGAAAAGCAGTGCTCTGGGAAGCAGGAACCTCTTTCCAGGATTGGAATACATCATCATTTCATATTAGATGGGCCTGGCCAGGCTGCTACTCTGGAGGCTGCACTCGACTACGACTGCAGCTGGAACAGCGGCGTCGCTGTGAATAGTAATACTCATTATTAAAGCTAATATAAATATAACTCTTTCAAAATAATTCATATATATCAGTTCTGCAAGTATATAATCTTCGTTCTGGCGTAGCATGAGTAAGACTGATACAGTATGAATTTACAATAGCACCCATGAAGGTGGTATGGTATTAGAGATGGTGTATGCCACATTTTCAGGTATAGCTCACGCGATCCTTGAAGTCTGGAGTGCTGTGAATTAGTCAAGAACAAGGAAGTTGATCAAAGAACATCCAATTGGCCTACTACATACATCCCACTGGTTCAAGCTTCTACATCATATACTATTTTCTGTATATCCAGACCCTCCAAAAGCTCTGGATATCTGGTTATAAATTCAGAAGAGAGTCCCCATCCATCCTCATCCATAAAGCGTTCAAGGAACTCGCAACGTATAATGAGTCCATCGTCTCCATTGGATTCTACTATGCTATCTCCACGAGGCCATTTGACTCTGAGGGATGACCCCAAAATTCGCAAAACTTGGGTGATGTCATATTTATTCTGGTGTTTTATAATGTTCACGCGCAGTTTTTCCCATAAAAGGACGTCCAAGAATCCATTGTGTGGAAGTTGTACCTGCTCCAGGGTCGGTCTGAGACATGAGGGTAAACGCGCAAATGTTTCAGCAGTTGGGTTAATACGCCACTTGTCAGACGGAACAAGGATATCGCCGACTTCGGCAGCAGTCACGGACTGTTATTTTCCCGTACGGACAAATAGATCCCGCAGCTATCTTGCTAGCTGACTTTAATCCCTGCCCTAAAAGATAGTTAATTCCTCTATAAAAGACGGCCCTTCCGACCGTCAATTAGATAGAAAAGCAAGCTCTTCCATCGTCACCAAGCTGTCTCAATTAATCCATCTTGTAATACCACTTCACAAAAGAGTAGATGAGCCACCCAGCTGCTAGTCTTTCGGGGTCTCCACAGCGCCATTCTTGTAGGCAACCCTTGACGCTGCTTTCAAATGTATTCTGCTTTGAACCGAAAAGAAGACCTTGAACTGATGGGACTGGAGGAGCATCAAGCACATAGCAAAGGTCGGCGTCCCAAGGAGTGTACTTTGGGGTGAGATTGGTGTCCGACAGCGATGTTGGTATACAAGGCGAAGCAGGGAAGCTACTTGTAAATAGTTGAAACCAAGACAAGCTTAATCCTTTGAACGGTGCCCCAAAAGCCTTTGGTGTGGTCAATTTATCTTTGTCCCAAGATACCTCATTGGAAGAATGAGCTGAGGGGAAGAATAATGGAATATTGTAGGACAGACAAGACTGTGGAAATATGAGATCCCTTACTGCGCGTGTTCGGTCCAGGGATTCAGGGAAGTGAGACCTCGAATCAATGGGAAGTCCAGGATTGATGCTTTGGAATAGATGGATTTCGCCAGTTGTGTCGTGTATGTCGTCATGTTCCAAGATAGAACTCAGGTTGAGAGGTTCAGAAGAGAATCCATTTTCAGGTGCTATCGGATCGGGTCCTAAAGTCCAAGCAGAATCGTTCACCTCCATAACCGGATATTCTGCCAACAGCTCTCCAGTAGCCGCAGACACCGGAGGGCCATCTGAGGTAGGGCTTTGGGAATCGTTGACCGAGTGCGGACCATCGTATGACGACTCAGGAGTGAAGGGACCGGGTATTCTATTACCTGGGTTGTCAAATCGAAATGATTGTGCGCCGTCGTTCGTAGTTGAATAATTTAAGCTGCCGTTGCTGTGATCAGGGTTGGAGCTGGTTTTGTTGCTGTTGCTGTCATTATCGTCTGACGAATTGGGCAGTATAATAGGAGTCTCTGGCGATTGGATGTCCCAGGATCCCAAGAGCTCCTGGAGCTGAGACTGACGCTCCCGGAGAAGCCGATTCTCATCTCGAAGGCCTTGGCATGTTCTCAACAAACTGCTGATATCCTACCGGCGGTGAAGTGATTTACAGATGCTGAGTTGATGTTCCAGGTTCTGGATGTGTTTGATCCGTTTGTCCCGTACATTCTGCTGTGCGCGGCGGTCGCGCAGACGTTTTTTCCCCACTGAAGTGAGGTCGTGTGGTCTCCTTTGTTCCATGTTTTCGGTCGTCGCGTCGTGGTCTCGGCCATGCAAAAAAACAAAGAGTCAGATATTTCCACAACCGTAGAACTAGTCAAGGCATCAAATTCAGATGATTGTCCCCTGACCGCTGAATCAGTGTCAACCCGCTCGCCCGATGTGGTTGAGGGGTCTACTAGCATCTAACCAGCTAAGTGCGTACGGGGTCATGGACAAGGGAGCTGATTAGGCACAGCTACGTCCTGAATTAGTATTCAACGCAGTGAAGACCGCAGCCCCAGTTTGCGTGAGACCTGCAAGATTTAAGCTAAGAAAATCTCCAGTCAGTCGCTCCAGAGAATGCTCTTGGCTCGGCAATTGGCCGACCATAATTGGTTTGTGCGTAGCCACCTACCGTCAAGCGGAAGCGAGCACAGAAGGCAATCGAGTCTCCCTCAATTGCGTTGCTTCACTATTTTGAGGGCAGTGCAAATAATTATACCAGCAATTGATACAAGCATTCCAACCTCAATGTGATGAGGACGCGGTGATATCAGGTACCGTTCGCGTCGGCTGTTAATTCAACGAAGCCGGATCTCTCCTCGAGGTCACTACAGGTTTCAGCAAACGGCTATGATCCGCTGTCTGCAGTGACCTTGGCATATGCGCAGAGACAAGAAAAAATCCTTATCGTGACATGGCTGTTGGCCAGCGCTGTATGAAGCAAGATATGCGTAGCACGACGATATCAAACCAGATCTTACAGTTAATTGCCATCGAGTGCCTGAGTTCACTCATGTTCTTTGAGTCATCATATCGCCGGACCAAGAACCAGCACATGTCTTTCTACCATCGTATTACCCATCTAGTCTAACATTGTATTTCCGGGGAGATTCTGGGCACTCATGTGCAAAGACTAGCAACAAGAGCCGTTGTTCCCGATCGAAGTTCTTGCTTTGTGCGGTCGGGTTCAGCTCGACTGACGCATCCCCGCTCACCTCATCGGACGTTGAGCAAAGAATCTCGCCGATTTATGGACAGCGGAACTGGGTAGGTATCTGGCCCCCGGTTGTGATAGACAAGTCATGGTCATTGGATTCATTTGCGATAATACGAGTGACATAATCTTTGCGTGAAATATGTGATTCAGTAGGATTGTTCAAAAGCATCCGCAAATATGGAAGTAGACAAGACGACACCGTGTCGCCTCGAATTGACATTACAGGAAGACATGGGCCAAGCTCCCCAATCACCCAACCTAATAAACAGTGTAAGCTACAGGAATATGTGATGGGATGTGTCAAACAGCCTGATAGGAAAAGTCAGCTTTGCATAGGACCGGATCCATACTGTGGTTTCCTTTTACCCTAGATAATTGACGGCGTCATCGGATCAAGGGCATCAGGATCAGTCAGATCCCTAGGTATAAATAGCTAGCTTTCTTCCTTCCTAGACCAAAAGACAAGATCATCCATCGTCACCAAGCTGTCTCAACCAATCCATCCTCCCTTTGATAGGATGGACTCATTGCGCTTGCATACGGCTAAACTGAATGGCTAGTACGTGTTTACGACTCCAGCTACAACACTGATTCAGCGTGTCAGTGAGGCCCACCCTAGCCTGCTAGTCTTATCGCTGTGGGTTAGATCAAGAAAACACCATGAGGAATGTCCTTGAAATATCTCTATATTAATCCTGGAGTCCTGCAATTGATTTTGACGAAGAACTGGAATAACAGAGGCCCGAGAGACTTTATTCAGACCCACGCCAAGATTGTCCCTTTCCTTCTCTTTTCAGAGGAACTTGAGTTCCTCCCCGAATACGAATGATGTCGTCTACTCCAGACGAAAAGAGAGGGTTGCATTCTATACGGAAGATTCACACCACGACCTCGATGGCGACACGACTCCAACTGCACTTGAAGCTAATGAGTCAACCGAAGAATTTCAATGGGATCTTGCCATCTATTTGAACCTCTTGGCATTGATGATGTGTTATTTCGCGTCGACCTGGAGCTTACTCATCCCCACCTCATATATTCATTTCATCGTCGAGAAATTCCCAGAAGAAGGCAGACTCGCCGGCTGGATTGCCGCCAGTACCACCATCCCAATTTGCGTCATCCAGGTATTTGTGTGCGACATGTCCGACATCCTTGGTCGCAAGCCTTTTCTCCTCGTTGGTATGATTCTCGGCACGACTGGATCTCTCGTATCATCCCGAGCAACAGGCCTCATCATGGTTATTGGAGGCCAAGTCCTCAACGGATGCGGCTTGACGCTAGGGTATCTCACTATACCCTTATTCACAGAAGTTGTTCCTAAAGACAAGCGACCGGTCATTCAAGGCTTTTCTGGCATCGTAGCTGGTGCCGCGTCTCTTCTTGGCCCTGTGATCCAAGCCGTCTTTATCGAACGAGAGCTTGGAGGCGCCCTTGAGGGATGGCGAGTCGGCTTCTATCTCTCGGCCGCCTTTTATGCTACCTCGTTTGTGCTCCTGGCTATGTTTACCCACCCAGTTGCTCGCCCAAATGAAGCGGGAGAATCTATTACAACTGGAGTGTTGCATATCGACTGGTTCGGCATCTTTCTGATTGCAGCAGGACTTGTCCTGTTCTTGGTCGGCCTTCAATATGGCGGTAATCCGTATTCATGGACATCAGCTATGGCGCTTTCCACACTTATTGTTAGAGCTGTACTCCTCGTCGTCTTTAGAGTATAGGAGTGGAAAGGCACAACTACCGGACTATTCATTCATGATCTTTTCAATCACCGAAACTTTACTCTCGGTCTTGTTCTCTTTGGCGGTCAGGCATATCTTCCACAGGAAATTGCTGCCCTCCTCACAACAGATGCCATCATGGCGGGAGTATACAACATACCCTTCAACTCTATGTCTATCGTCGGCGGATTCGGTGGTGGTATCATCATGGGCATCACCAAAGAGGCCAAGAGCCTAGTCGTGGGGTCCTTTGTCCTTTTGTTGATTGGGAGCGGATTGATGGCTGTCATGGAACCCCATATCATATTCGCCGCTTGGTTCTTCCCGACTGCTCTACTTGGGTGTGGGGTTGGAGCGCAAGCCGCCATTATTACCGTCGTCATCAGTCTCTGTACTCCGAACAAATATATCGCCACAGCTTGACGCTTGGGGTGTCAGTGCGAGCCCTTGGAGGGAGCATTGGAATTGTTATTTTTGGTCAAATCTTCAACTCGAAGGTCACTGATTCGTTGTATCCGAAGCTCGGCAGGGCTGTTGCTGCTGCAGGATTGCCAACTGACCAGGTTGAAACCTTCCCGACGATGGTTGCTTCAGGACAACTGACGCCCTGCAAAGCATTCCAGGCGTGATAGGCAAGGTCTTTCAAGTGTCCCAATCTACATACGTGTCTGGCCTTGCGGATTGTTACCGATTCATTTGGTATGCCATTACCCCATTCTCTGCAGTTGCTCTGATGATGTCGTTTTTCCTCCTTAACACCAAGGCTCAGATGACACGCCAGATTGCTGCAGGCGTGGAGCGGTGAAATCACAGAGCAAAGGTTCTCATGGGGAGATATATATGTAATAGTCAGCCCAATCCCACGGGATAGAAGTAGCAGAGCATGAGCGAAGATTGAATAAATATCATCGTCACGATCTGATCTCCATCATCTCAATGCATGTCGCGCATCTAACATAATGGTAGAAAGGTGTGGGCAAGGGAATGTTTGCATGGTCGATTCTAGGATAGGTTTTCTTAAAAAATAACTAAAGATTTGCTCAACTCCTACACTTTGTACTAGGTTAAAGCAGTGCTCGTAGTTATCACTTCTCCCATGTAAGCTTAACCTCGGCACATGGCTTCCCAAAGTCCTGCCAGTCAAGCGCACTCCATTTGTCTGGATTCTCAGCCGCCTCGACAAAATGCTTTATTGCCAGCACGGCCTGATTAGCCCATGTCGTCGCACTAACACGGCCCACGCCAGTAGCGAGTGGTGTCATGAGAATGTTCTCAATCATGTCAGCATGTTCTCTCGGATGGCCCATTTCAACCATTTTGTTGTGGTTGTCGATCTCGCACAGCAGGCTCCAGATGCACTCGTACACGACCTCGCGGTCCCAGCGGACGTCGTTAGGCATGCGCATGGTCGGACAAAGAGCAACATGGCGCGTACCCCAAATATTGCGGGAGCGGTCCTTGAAGTTGCTTGGGATGCGGACCAGCGTGCACGATCCTGGCGGTGCAAAGCCGCGACGCAGTTCGTAGAGGCGTTTTTGGACGACATGCGTGAGGGCGAGGTAGTCGTCGCGAGGAGACAGGGCGCGCGAGATGGCGTCATCAAAGGCGCCGTCAAGACGACCGTATGAGTTAGCCGGCGAGACGATAGCGTCGAACTGGACAGATGACGGAACTTGGGAGAGGGCGCAGCCGTGGATTTGGACCTGCACCGACGCGGGCAGTTTTCGAGAGCGGCTCGCCTCTTTGAAAGCGTCGGCGAAGTGTTCCTGCATGCAGAGGAGATGGATCTGGGGGATACGCGAGACGGCGTGAGAGGGCATCTTGAGTCTTGTTCTTTTCTTTGGGCAGGTTGAAGTGAGGATAATGCCGCTATTCAGGCTGTCATTATCAGATGACGTAGGTGCAACTAACCCCGCGCTTACTCTACAACCCACTTTGTCAACGACGCTGAGCATAATCCGCAGAGATGATCATTGCTAGGTCTGCATAATAGCGAATACATTTTCAACAGCGTCCATTTTTTACAACTTATGATGTATTTTGCAAAGACCTACTACTGGGGGCACTGTCGCCAAAAAAACATAACCTGTATCTTGATAGGCTGTGGCTGCTTGCTCGTCCCTCTCGAAGATCTCGATGGAGGAACAAATGCGGGACACTGTGGGATTCGGACGAACTGTCTCGGCCTTGCCACATTCTCCAGCCAAACACCAGTACGTTTTATTGTATTGTATTGTATTTATTTTAATTACCGCCTAAGGAGTCTGTAAAATATGTATGAGATCAGTTAAAGGATATATACATAAGATTAAATGTGTATCAGTCTAGAGTTGTCGGAAAGCTTGCGTGGCACTCAGATGACTTGATTGTGTGTATTGTGTGTGTGTGTGTGCTCTCCCGGCCGTAACTCCCTAAGTGTAATTCTCATGCCCAAAAGTGGGACCCGAGGCGTCTCCACCAATAGACGGTCTTGACCGCCTTCCTATTCTGGCGGCGCCTGGCAAATGCTCGGCGAGAGGTCTGAAAAGTAGATGGCTCCCAACAGGGTTGTGTGTGGTTGATTAACTTAAGTAACTTCGTCTAGCGGCGGTGCCGCCTGTAGAGGTTGGGCTGCCCCACATATCTATATGGTCTATGTGCATACACCGTGTATCCCCTCAACAGGTCGGTCAACCTGCGGCTGGGGCCACGTGACCACCCTCTCCGCTCCCTTGTATATGATCCAATCTAACAGGACGAGCATGGTGGAACGAGAGACTCAGGTCGACACCGTGAAGACCGGTTCTGAAGAATAGCGGTCAATTTGTGGCAGCATATGTACACCCTGTCTGAAGCCAGCCGTTTTCACCGCTCCCTGTATCGAAAACGATGTTCTTTGCCAGGGGTCTGTATAATTCCCCCGCTACGGCATTTACAAATTCGGAACGTTCGGACTCTAATCTATACGGTTCGAGCCATTGACAGCTTCTCTACTCAATTAAGTTTCTTAAGCTTCCATACCAACTTCCAATTGCTCTTTGTGCAATAAACTTTCGCCCCGTTGAGAGGGTGAGCAGGGGCCAAAGTGGTCAGTCTGAACTCTATGACATTCGTGATATCCACCTGAGGATATTTTGCTCGGTTAGTGTAATGACATCTTCGTATTCTATCTCCACCTTCCAGGGAGCACATTTTGTTCGCTTCGTCATTCTCTGTACTTATTCTTGCTGCTATAAAAGCCCTCCGCGGTCTGGTTCATTCACACGCTCGGCTTCATCCACCCAGTCATCTCAATCACTCAAGTCTACTCAAGTCTTCAGCTCTATCGACAAATTCGCCATGTACGTACATTCAGGACCCTAAATCTAACAAACCCTGCCTAACTTCCTATGTAGCATGCGTTTTTCAGTTCTCGCCATCTTTGCCGCCGGCCCTCTCCTGGCTGCCGCTAAGGACTGCGCCATCTTCTATCAGTGGTCTGGTACAAGTAATTTGGATGTGTGGCGGGATCTTAAGGCTGTCTCAATGTGTGGAGATATTGGTGGGGAGATCGCCAATAGTGAACTCGCCCTCAAAAACAAAAACAGCTCCGCAGACAGATGCGCCGTCTGTCGTGGGGCTCGGGGCTCGACTAAGGACTACGACCGCACCATCACACAGGGAGACGTCAAGCTCCCTTACTCCGTTCGATGCGGATACTACCAGCAGAACCAATGCCATGCTTAGGCATAAGGCAGCCTTTGGGGACGTATAACAGCGACACACTTATGTTAAGTTCCGGATTTTGTTGAGCTTTTCCATTAGCCTATAGTTTAGATAAAAGAAAAAGAAACAGCCTGATGTATTGGGGTAGGTTAATACATTAGACTGCAATAATAGGTAAGCTACACGAGCATAGGGATATTTAGGGCCAGGCCGGACTCTCTTTGTTACAGGAGGACTTGGAGGATTTTTTATTAGTCTTTATTTAAGCTAGCTTTAGTACTTTTAGAGGCTTAATCTAAGTTACTATTATAGCCCCCATCACCCGGTTATCCCTGGAGTTGGCTGGCCACGCCAAGCTCCGTTTCTGGGTCGAGGCCAAAGGCGCCGGTAACATGGGTCTATTCATCACTCTACGCAAATTAGATCGATCCGGTAACCAGGTCTACTTCCATTAGCTGACAGTCGTTAATACCGGCCCCATCGGCTTCGACCTCATGCGTATTTCGCGTTGAACTTCTAATAGCCCGTACAGCTACACAAACGAGAGTTGCCCCTATCGCCGGGCGAGATTGTCCTCGTCGATATTGAGATCCAGCCATCTTCCTGCTGGCTACGGCCCGGCGAGCGTCTACAGCTTTTCGTTTCAGGCCACGCCTACGCAATGGCCCGACCAATTCCACGAGCTGCACCCGTAACGATAACGATTTTGCCCTCAAAGTCGAGCATAGTGGCTTGACTTTTCGGTCATTCAAATCAGACTAAGTTTAGAACGACAACCTTGCTCCGCAGGCCAAGATATGGCTGTTGACAGGAAATCACGGCATTTTTGGCCCTTTCGGAAAGATGATTAAGTAGGGACTTGCGCATTTATGACTCGGCGTTCGGAGAGACTCTCTCCGAAGCTCATGCCGCGTCAAGTGCCGGGTGACGTTCCAGCAACATCGTGGAGCCGCTGACTGGGGCCGAACCTTGGAAATGTCGTCCAACTCGGGTGTTGATTGCCATCGTCTGCGGCATCTTGGCCTCCGACCTTTTACATGTGTAATAATGTGGATCCACCTTTTCTCGAAAGTGAGTCTGATGGCTCCATGCCTGTTGAGATCGTGAGCTGACCCCCAGAAACAGAGATGCCCTTAGCCGGCTACCCTGGAGTCATTTTGCGAAGGACAGGGACGAGTCTAGTCACGTGATGCGGCGGCACAGTGCCACCGTATTACACACTGTATTTATGCACTGTACCACCACAATAGGAAAGGAAGCCTCTAGGGCTTCCTATTCCACACTTAAGTAATTCAATCACGACAACGCTGTTATTTACGGCGATACCTTCCTTTTGCCCCTTTGGGTAACCGTATTTCACTAGTTATAAGCCCGGGCCTTGCCCCGACGTATTCTCTATTCACGCCCTAGTTGGTATTTCTTCTCTTTGCAGCTTTAGAGCGCAATTCCTACGGATTTCATCTTTGTGATTCTGACCTTCGTTATATCGTGAGTTTGGCTTTGAAGCTCTTATATCCCTCTTCTTGCCCTTCTTCAGCACCGGTTTTACTCTACGAGCAGCCTTAGCTTCTACAGCCCGACCCATTCCGTTCCTTCGAACTCCTTTAACTACAGCTTTGCTCTGTGAGCAGTCTGGCCTTCTACAGCCTTATTTTTTTTTGTTTTTTTTAAGTATCTTTAACCTTAGCTTTATCTTATAAGTAGCCCTTAGTATTATTACTGCTATCTTTCTGGATCTTTTAATTACTTTCTAATGCTATAGTAAGGTGGCCTTCTTTTTTTATAATCTCTATCTCTGTTATTAGAACCTTAGGACTATAATTTTACGCCTAAACCCATACTGATGATAGCTTTATCTTTATCTTTATTTCGTTTCAGTAATAGTATTTTAAATAGTATTCTAGCTGAGTTTAGCTATATATATATACTAAAGACTTATTATATTATAATATCCTACTGCCTAAAAATAGATATTAATAAGAAGTAATATTATAAAGTAATTTATTTAACTTATTTTTTGTTTATTCTTTCTAACTCTAGCTACCTTAAGAATATAAAAGGTTAGTCTTTATAGAGCTTATCTATTATAACTGCTTTTACTGCTATTAGCTATAATATAACTATTCTACTTTTAACTTTTAGTAAAGATAAGCTTCTTAATTAAATTTAAAGCTCAGTTAAGAAAGAAGCTAAAATAATTATTAAAAGCTTTACCTCTAAATTTTAAGTTTTTTTTATTCTTTAGGTATAATACTATAACTGTAACTCCCTATAGAAAGACTGTATTTATTCTTAACTTTAGTTTTTAAAGTATAAGAATATTTATAATAGCTCTTTCTATATTATAAAGTTTATCTAGCTTTTTATATAGCTAAAGACTGTAGGTAGCAGCCTAAATAATAGCTAAACTTACTGCCTCTTCTATAACTCTTTCTGCCCCACTTTTTCTAACTGAGTTAATATATATTATAAGTTTTAGTGCTTTTCTAATAAGGTTTCTAACTACTTTACTATTAAGAATACCTTTTAGAACTACTATAATAATACTGTCTCTTCAGACTGGTATTTTAATAATAGACAATTTAATCCTTATATAGCTTCTAATAGCAGTAGGAACTCTTAGCCTCCTTATTAGCCACTTAAGCTTTAAGGCAGTAATAATACTAAATCTAACTTTAGAAGGTCTTTATTTAAGGATTCTATTAACCCTTAAGGTAGCTGTCTTATACCTAACTAGCTTATAGAAAAGCTAAAGTAGAATCCCAACTTTAATAAGAAGTATTACAGCTATAGGAAATAGAGTTATATCCACTCTAACTGCTACACTATATATCCCGAGAAGTACCTATTGTAACTCTAAGGCAGCAGTAACTCTTACAGTACTATTAATTATTAGGTTTCTAATCCTACTGCTATAACTCTTTCTAGAGCTTAAGGTACTACTTCTTACTATACCTTTTTTCTGCCTAATTAGTTCTTAATAACTGCCTCTAGTAAGGCTTCCTACACTTCTATCTAGACTGCTAAATATACCCTTAGTATAGCTAACCTTTATAAGTCTTAGGAATAGAGAAAGTTATTCTTTATGCCTAAAGCTACAGCTACAGATAAATTCACTACTATAATAGCTAATATTGCAACTTTAAGTAATAATACTTTACTTCTATCTACTTTTATATATATCCTTTTAGGCTCTTCTTTTAATCCTAATATCTTAAAATCCCTAGTAACTTAAAATACCTATTATACTAATTATAACTATAGTAAGAACTGCTAGCTTTAGGATTCTAACTCTAACTGTTATATTGCTAACAACCTTAAATAGTTTAAAAAAAATAAAGTATTTCCTTTTATTTAATAGAGCACTATTATAACTAGCAGCAGCTCTATTAAGCCCTCTTATATTAGTATAATTAAGCTCTCTTTTAAGCTGCCTAAATATATAACTTCTATAGTCCTTAGGGAAGTACTTTTTATAGTAACTTTTCCCCTTAATATCTTCTTAGGCCTTAAAATCTATCTTAAAAGCAGCTTCTTCTTTAAGAACTGTATTTTTAACTCTTATAGCAACCTTATAGCTATTATCTTACTGTATAGTACTGGATTTTACCTTTCTATTAAAAGATTACCTACTCTAGCGGCTATAACTGCTATTATAGCCACTAAAACTTAAATCTCTAACAGTAAGCTATAGTATTACTGCCTAACTTATATAAACCACAATAATATTATCTAAATAGTTAGAAAGACTGTAAGCAGCCCTAAGAATCTTTACTTACCTAAGAAGAAGATATACTGCTACTATAACTATACTGATATAATATATTAGACTCTAAAGATCTATTATAAATATATATCCCTTCCCTTTTAGAAAGTTTATATTAATCTTTATATTATTTTATATACTGCTAAGTTTAAAGCTACTACCTTCACTTTTATAACTAATAATAAGTCTTACTATTATTAAATTGAAACTCTCTACAGTAAAGTTAGTACTAATACTGCTCTTTACTGCCTCTTTAAATACCTTTACTATATAATAGGTATCTATTCTACTGAGATCTACTTTAATAATAGCTAGAAATTTAATAGTTCTAAACTTCTCACTCTACTTAATACAGGCTATATCTATATATTTTGTACATCTAGCTATTATTACAAATAAGCTAGCTTCTATAAGCACTCTAATTATATAATTCTAAACTATATAAGAGCTACCTTTACTAACTCTATCTATCTTCCCTTTAAATACTGGGATTATATAGCTAAGGCTATTATAATAATCACTAACTATATTACTATTAAGTTCTATAATAATAATACCTCTATTTAGAAGTCCCTCTATTAGGTCTTTTAGAACTGCTTTAAGCCTAACAATAATAACAAGCCTAATATCTCTTATCTTTATATATTCAGTTTGTATACTACAGTTACTATTAAGGCTGAATCCACTAATAAAAACAATAAAAAGAGACTTAAGCTTAACTCTTACAGTTAGAAAGATATCTTAATTAGCTTTTAAGACTGTTATCTCTATAAAATCTAAAACCCAATTAATAAGCATATTATTACTACCTTTTATCTTATTATCTATAAGAAACACTTACCTTATAATAAGATAGTCTATATAAAACCTTAAGAAGCTTTTCAGTATAACTAATAGATTAAAATTATTAATAAGTTTATTAATAAAATTATAACTATATCTTTCTAGCTTCTATTTATATCTCCCCACTCTACTAATAAGACTATAACCTTTAATAATACTAAAGAATAGTATAAAGCTATCTATAAGAAGATTAGTTAGCTTATTAAGCTTAGTATCTTTACTTTTATTAACTTCTATAATACTATTTTAGGTATTACTTTACTTATTGCTACTTAGGCTTTTAAATATAAGTGCAATAAGTATAGTAATATAAGGCGTTATAAAGTCTATATCTATATATATAAAGCTTCTAATAGGTTAAAGGTATTAACTTCTTTAAGACTGATATTTTAACTGTAATTTCAGCTACTTAGTGTATTCTTATTACTCTAGCTGTATAACTAAACTATTTAGCTTACTAAATTAATATTATTACTATCTTTCTTTATAGTATACTTAAGAAAACTCTCTATATAAAGCAATTTTTTATACTTTCTAACTTTATAAGAGACTCCTACTTTTAATAGCTTACTGCTAAGCTAGACTGAACTACTAATAAAATTATCTAACTAAATCAGCCTCTTTACAGCCTTAAGCAGTCTGCTAATACTTAGAAAAGCTGTCTTTCTAATAAGCTTATCTTCCTAAGCTTTATAAAGCTTATAAGTAACTACTCTATCTATTTTAACTCTTTAAATAGTATTATTATAGCTACTTATATTAACAACCTACTTTTCTTCTTTCTACTTAAGGTAGATATCTTTAAAGTTATTACTAACTTTAGCAGAAAGCTTTCAGTTTCTAATTGCAGCTTTCCTACTTATTTTCTTAATATAGCTATTATAGAGCTTAAAGATAGTATTAGCCTCTTACAGTAAAGCTTTATTAAAGATATTATCTATAACCTTAACTTTAGTAGTGCCTTTAGAGCTACTATACCTATAGTCTTAAGTTATAAGAAACTTATAATATTTTCCTCTTTAGCTTTTTCTAATACTACTATTTAGACCTCCTATTATATACTAGTTGGAAAGCTAAACTATCTTATTATATAAACCCAATCTGATATTATCTTTATAATAGGCTTTTAAGTATAATTCCTTTTTTAGCTAACTAATAAACAGCTTAAAGCTACAACCTAAATACTCTATTACCTTAAAAATCACTTTAACCTAGATATTATATACTATTATTAGACTGAAATTACACATTAAAATCTCTTTAATCTTTTTACTTATTATAATACTAACTTCACTAGTAATATAACTAGTACTAAATTAACTAGAGGCTAAATTATCTTTATATATAGAAACTTAGTCTCTTAGTATAGCAGTCTATATAAGTATATATATAAAATCCACTTAGAAAGCTAAATATTATAGTATCTTTTTAGTATATAGAGGAAGTTTTCTAGATTTACAATCTTCTTAAAGAGCTTAAGTATATTATAAATACCCCTATTACTATCTACAATAATAATAAAGCCGCTATTAAGCTTGCTAAAGATAGAGTCTATTGCCCTTATATAAAGTATATTACTATTAACTATTACTACTTTTACAGTAAAGTTAAGGCTGGTATTATTAAAATCTACTATATTAACACTAAGAAAATAGCTACTAATAGCCTTATAAAGTCTCTCTCTAAAGAAGGCTATATTTACTTCCTTAAGCTTCTTAAAATAGAGTATATTCCGCTTCCTTACACCTATAAGTGAGCTATTACAACCCTTATAGTACCTCAGGCTATTACAACCCTTATAGCACCTTAGGCTCCTTTAGCTCTAACAGCTTTTTCTAGCCCTAATAGCTTTTTCTAGCCCTAATAGCTTTTTCTAGCCCTTATAACCCAGCTTAACTAAAGAGCCTAAATTTAATATAAAAATCTCAAGCTGTTAGAAATACTATTTTTCCTATTCCGGCTTAGCGCTATCTCGTCTGCAGAGTAAGGCCTCTACTGCCCTCTATTCCTTCCTTCTTTACGCCCTTAACCCTCTAGGCCCCTCAGTCTCTTCCGGACGCCTTATACAGCCTTTTTTGCTTACAGATACATCTACCTTTTGTAGTATTGTGTAGAGGGATTATCGTACGAGGGGGAGTATAAAGGATAGAGACAAGTCTAGTCACATAATACAGCGGCACAGTACCACCGTATTACATACTGTATTTATGCACTGTACCACCACAGTAGGAAAGGAAGCCTCTAGGGCTTCCTATTCCACACTTAAGTAATTCAATCACAACAACGCTGTTATTTACGGCGATACCTTCCTTTTGCCCCTTTAGGTAACCGTATTTCACTCATTTTCTGAGTCACTCGCCGAAGCAAACGATGTAGGGCCATGTTGAGGTTCCCAGGCTGCGAAATATAGTTTTTGCGGCCAGGAATAACAAAGGGCTAGGGGAAGATATATATATCTCAACTGCAGTGCATTTCATCAGCGAGCCGCTTAGTCTATAGCTGTATAGTATCTGGCCTGCTTGAAGATTTATTAGTGTGGTATATTGGAATATAGAAAATACCGAGTTTTTTATTCCTGCGAATAGATATTTCCTGTATCAGATCTTCTTAAGTAGTTAATTATTATTAGTTTGCTGTAATTAGTATATCTAAATCTTATAGACTTAAATCTATATCTACAGATTAAAATATCTGCTATATCCTTCTAATAGATATATTCTATCTCTATTTAATTATACCATTAAGGATCGCAAGATGAATGGTGCGGCTCATAGTGGAAATATCCGCAACGGGCCTTCTCTGAGGGCGTGGTTGACAGAATTGAGAACGCTTTATCGCCCTGAATACTAATACTAAAACCTCAGCTCGGATATCGGGCTGAAGCCGATGTCAATAGAGAGGAAATTTGGTCACAATCCGAATTACAGAGTCCGGGGTGTGCATGGAGGTGGTCAACAGAGCCGATAGTCTACGGCAGAAAGCTAATAAAGGAAAGGACAGAAGATGTGAAGAAATGTAGATTATTACCATAGGTTGGAAGATGACCCTGTATTACGAAACCTCTGATAGACTGATATCCTGATCTTAGTCAGAAGGCTCGCCGTCTGGGCGAGCCATACCTGCACCGCCCCGTACACGCACCGCTAGTCTATTAGTCAGCAATAGCACTATAAATCCCCTAAGTGCCCTATAACACCAATGGACCTTCCACCTCAACAAGTTTATACCTCACGAGAAGATCTTCACTTAGATCTTATGATTTACGCAGCAATTGGTGGCTATAAATTTATTATTCGCTGCTTACATTTATTTTGCTAAGGCTCTAAGCGACCTACTGTTTTATATGCTTGCAATTGCTGGCGTCAAGGCTGCCAATTTTCAATCCTCGCTAAAGAAGACTCTTACGAATTGTGGCATCTTAAACATCGCACTGAAACCCGATTTTCTCACCACAACCACGGGCCCAGCAGCCCCAAGAGCCCGAGCTGCAGGAGCCGCTAGAAAAGAAATTACCTACCTGTAGTAAATGTCATAGAGAAGGCCATAGAAGGGGTGCAAAATGCTGTATTTTGCGTGGTCAAGATAGCCCATAAATATAGGGCCCTTAGGGCACTTAGGGAGGGGATTTATAGTGCTGTTGCTGACTAATAGACCAGCGGTGCGTGTACGGGGCGGTGCAGGTATGGCTCACCGTCTGATAACCCTCTTCCGGCCGGTCCGGATGACCGGCACAAGCAATTCAACATCATCATCACTGCTTTGAACACTATCCATTTGATCAAATTGACCGTAACAGATCCATCACCATATACAGTAAAAATGCTTACCTAGGATCCAGTGGTTTTTTAGACTCTGGCGATTCTATATTAAACTAGGCGTATAGGACTCGGAAGCAACCCGTAAATCAGGTTGCCGCTAATAATAAATGTTCAACTAATGCGAGGATTGAGTGGAGGAACTTCGATGGGACAGGCCGAGACCACTGTGACGACAAGACGGCACCAGAGCCGTGCCCCGTAATGGGGCCGCAGCTATTACTGATGGTGGGGGAATTATTCAATCTTGGGGGAGATTATTAATCCAATTTAAGGCGATTGGCTGCAATGTTTGAGAAGATTTCAAAGTACTGGGGCTATACCGTATTAGATGGATGGACTTCAGCTTCCCTTGCTTGTGGAGTCATGGGAGAGTGACAAAAACAGAGGTACAGAGCCAAATCTGGCAGCGTTAGTATGGGAGAGCTCTCCAGGTCGAGTCAAGTTCCTGAGCTGGATTTGGCTTCAAAACAAGTGTAACGGATGTGCTTAACCATTGTACCATAGGGCAAAAGATTGGAATAGTGGCATTGATTGTAATTACTGGGCACACCAACTGCTATTCTAAGCCTATTGTTGTTCGGTGAACCAAGCCGTAACAAAATGTCGCGAGAAAGAGTCAACACCAAGATATTCAACCTCGCCTCAGTTCGCGTTGGCCATGCACGAACAAGCAGTTGACCTCGCAACGAATTCGAGCAGAAAGATGCACCAACGCCTCGTTGCAACAGGTCTAGTGCTGGCTTTGGCTGGCGTTATCATGCCACCCCCTGACTCAGTACGTCAGTCAATGGACATTGACCAACCGTTCGGGTTACGCCCGATCTCGGCATAGCCACCGAGATACGCTTGTCTCCAACGGAATGGTTCTCCAACCTGCTCTACTAAGTAAACGGTTCTAAACGTGTTTTGGAGATAAAATCCTTTTGCATATATTCCACCGACAGACAGTTCGTTTCGGTTTGCAAAAGCAACACTCACATTTATCCGACTTTCTCTCAAACTCTGCAAACTGGAAGCAATTCTTCACAATATAATACCTGAATCTCCTATGCTCTGACAGAAAGCTGCTGTACGATTACCTCCAGCTGCGACCCTATTCATTTCTTCCCAAACTATGGCACACTTAACACATTTGGTGGATGGAATCGAGAGACCAACAATGGCAGATGAGAAGACGAAGGTTCCTCCAGAACAATCCAATGACTTCGATCTTGAAATTTCTCAACCTGCAATCATCTTCCAACAATTCGAGGAGGCCGGTCAACTGAAGCAAGGACTACATCAACGACATATCCAAATGATTGCTCTCACCGGCACAATCGGCACTGGTCTATTCCTGGGTTCCAGCCGAGCCCTTGCAGCAGCAGGGCCCCTTGGACTGTGGCTGGGATATCCAATCGTTGGAATAGTGGCCTGTGCTGTCGTTCTGGTCATTGGTGAGATGGGCGCACCCCTTCCACTCAGCGGCGGATATGTTCGGTATTCGGAGATCTTCTTAGACTCATCCGTCTCCTTTGCTCAAGGATGGAACATGATCTATACATGTACCGTCTCTATCTCGGCCGAGATTGTTGCCGCGTCTGTCCTTGTGGAGTTCTGGTCCAATAGCGTGTTCAACGCTGTCTGGATCACGATCTTCGGGCTTATTATGCTCCTGTCAGCCCTTCTATTTGTTCGAGTTTATGGAGAGCTCGAATTCTTCTTTGCCATTTTGAAGATCTGCTTGGCAGTGGGCATCAATATAATGGCACTAGTGATCACGTGTGATGGTGCACCAGATCACAAATCTATTGGATTCGAATACTGGAAGGATCCAGGCCCATTCGTTCAGCATCTCGGTGTCCCTAGAGTTTGGGAAGATTCCTCGGTTTCTGGCAGACATTTAGCAGCGCTCTCTACGCGGTAAGTACTTTTTGTTTTCCAATGCCTGATTCAGATATGCCCAAATAGGCGCGTGGCATTATCCGATGATCCGACTCCTAACACTAGAACAGTATGCAAGTATTGAGAGTATTAGCCTTCCTGCCGCTGAAACAAAAAACCCTCGACGAAACATCCCAAAGGCAGCCAAACGGATCTTTGTGAGGGTCCTGCTGTTCTATGTTGTCACCACCTTCACGATCGGGCTTGTTGTCAAATCAAACGATCCCAATCTTCTACACAGCACAGGGAACGCCTCGCAGAGCCCATTCATCATCGCCGCCCGACGCGCCGGCATCAATGTGGTTCCTTCTATCATCAACGCAGTAGTACTTACTTCTGCGTGGTCCGCAGGCAACTCGACTTTGCTTAGCGGATCTCGCATCTTCTACGGCATGGCTATGCAGGGCTGTGCACCGAAGTTTTTCACCCGGTTGAATCAATTCGGAATCCCCTACCTTGCAGTCGCCTTCTTCGGTCTGTTCATGAGCTTAGGGTACTTGACGCTATCCCACTCAGCTAGCCAGGTGTACTCGTGGCTCCAAGACCTCGTTGCTATCGCGACACTGACGAATTGGATCATCATTATTGCGACCTATCTTCGCCTCTTCTATTCTTGCAAGAAACAAAAGATCAATCATAAAGAATCTTTTCCTTGGGCTGCCCCATTCCAACCCTATCTTAGCTGGGTTGCCCTCTTTATAATGGTGCTAATCTTATTAACCGGAGGGTATTCGACATTCATGAAAGACAATTGGAGCACAGAAGAATTTGTCGCTTCCTACTTCAACATCCCATTCATTTTGCTACTTATATTTGGACATAAATTGATCGAGAAGATTAAGCTCATTCCCCTTGACAAAGTGCCAATCAACGACCTTCTGGCGATTGCAGCGGCAAATCCCGAGCCTGAGGAAAAGAAGGTATCGGGCCTTAGGAGAATCAACTTTTTGTGGTCTTGAGTTTGCGGAGGGCGTTGATACTGCCTCACCAAGTCGACCGGACGTGCCTTATGTTTTCAGGGTCCATGAAATTCGTGTTTCCATTTATGATTTCGGGGCTTAGGTGGGCAGGTGGATTGTGACCAACCTCAAAAACACCAATCATTCAGGGACAGTGTGCAGTGTCGTGAAGCCCGATGTGGTCAGTCGGCGCACCCAAGTTTCTGCTTGTATAAATATTTTAGGTAGTCATGAACCTGTCCCAACTAAACCCAGCTCGCTTGCCTTGCAGCACCCCTTCTGGCTCGAGGGAGCCATCATTTGCTTTAACACAAGAGACGCACGACACACGACCCACAATAGATGCTATTTTAGCTTGTACCCCTATTTTCGCATGTCAGAAGCTAAAACCACGGCGGCAAAAGGGAATGCGCACTCCGCATGACTTATATCTTATTTGACATTGCATACACCGTAGAGCCATTGCGCCGGAGTTGATGTTTTGGCTCATACCCAACTTCGTGTCTTCCGCTATTTGCGCCGCTTTCTTAGGTATGTCCTTGCTTGCTTATTTCTACTGTACACAGAGAGCTCGAGAACTTATTACTCCTTTACCTAGGTTTCTTCCTCGGCCCTTTATTTCCGTGTGTCATTATCTGCATCTCGAAACTCTTGCCATCTTATATGCGGACGGTCGCCATCGGAATTTGCGCTGCCATTGGTGCTTCAGGCGCATGCGTCGTTCCGTTTTCATCGTCGGTGCAGTTGCAAATGAAAAAAGTGTTGAAGCATTGCAGCCTATTATCCTTGCGTGTTTGGTTGTTTGCCTGCTTTTATGGTTCGTCATATCACGACTGCCAGCTAGAGGTCAAATTCGGGTTTAAAAGTGGGAACGTGTCAAGTATCCTTCCTAATTGTACCATGTAGAGCAACTTGTTCAATCAATGGTCATAAAATTGAATGCCTCCAACTTTAATATAAAATTTGGATGGTTCAGCTGTACTTTGTCGTCGCAGCCTTCACGAGTCTTATTTGTGAGTCTCCAGCAGCGTCCTCAAGCATTCCATCCAAACCTTGTCCTTGCCTTCTTCTGGCATCTCCCACAATTAACTGCAATTGTCTCCTATCACCAACTTCTCTTACCACTATTTGCCTTTTCCATGTATGAGAACTTGAAACTCCCCCTCCTACGTTTTCCAGCTCATCCGAGGCCCTAGACTGCAATGCGAGAACCAATAATTTCCCAAAACTGTCCCAGCTTGAGCCGTGCCATGGCTGTCGAGAAAAGATAATTGATCCGATGTGCACTAGCGAAATGAAAACATGAAGAAGCAGTGCGACGAATGCCAAGGTAATAGCAGTACTATTCTGAAAGGCGTAAGCATATGCAGATGCATAATACGTGTGGTGGATGACCGTGTCTTGTCGGCTGGGCGGGTCGTTCCAGCTTTCCACATACACCTGTATATCTGCCGATTGCGCCAACGCATCTGCCACATGTAGGGCAAGAAAGATTGAACGACAAGAAGTGTCCCGTTGAGGAAATTTCGTGAGACAAAACCGCGATGCTTCCGAATATGCGGATTGCAATTCCATGTTGTTCGCGTTAACACGGGGAACATCTATGCCGCCCAGCCAACCAGTACTTGTCTTGATGAGGCGGTCGGCATTTGAAGTCTTGCGCAAATACTGCACCATATTTTCAGTTGAAACTCCAAAATTGCTTTGAGTGGCGCCAGAGCTTTGTCGGTCCAACCATACCTCCGCCTCAGCCCAGCGAGCCGAGATGAGACAAAGCTCAATGCTGAGAGTGTCCAACAAGATATCTGAAAATAAGATTTCTCTACTGACCTGGGAGCTATTTATGTGCTGCGGCTTCAAAGGACCAAAATAAGAGGGTTGATCATCTGTCCGAAGGTAATTATTCAAACTCTCTGAATCGAGTTCCACGTCGAGGTTATTGAAGAAACCGTCGACAAAGCTGAAATAGGCCGCTCCGTCGTCAAGCCCGGTTCGATTGCAATGGACCGCGACTAAAGGTTGTTTCCATTTACTTATTCCAGAATCAGTCTTTTGCTGAGACTTAACGAGTAAATCGTCATCTCGAGTCCCTCGTATCAACGAGTGATCCCAGCTGAATGCATCGGATATGCATGTCATTGGGCATGTCGCAGTACCTGTTTGCATGGATACTGTCGCAATACCGCTACGGCAAAAGGGAATGATCACTCCTATTGTCGGTAGCGTTATTGTGGTCCATATCTCCGTCTGACAGATACGAAGACTGATGTAGCATTGAAAGCTGCGCTGTCGATGAGGCCGGAGATGTAACTGCAAGCCAGCATGGGGATGTCGGCCCAAGAAAAGTTGACGTCATCACGTAGGCGAGAAAGAAATCCCTGTCGCCAATGATGCATTGCATTTGGTTTTGCAACATGTGATCGATGTTGTGGTAAAGAAACCGGGAAACGTGTCGGTGCTGACAGCCTTTCACTCTTGCTAGGAGCTTCCATGCCAAAGATAGCATCTGGTTCGCAGGCCGCTTGTGACCACAGCCGTGCATACTACATAGTAGCTATATGAGTGTCTGTTGCAGGTATCTGGCTGATTTATACACTGCATACCGACCTACAGGCGATTCTAAAGATCATTGCTGTAGCCAAGAAGCTCATCGTTGTGCAGACTTCGAGTCCCGGAGGGATGAAATCATCAAGGAATTAGTTGAGGCGGTCGAGACGACTGGTTTCTTCACTCTCGTGGACCACGGGATTAGCATCGAAGAAATAAATGCTCAATTTGCGCTTTCTCGCGAGTATTTCAACTTGCCGCAGGAGGTCAAATGTAAGATTCCCCACGACATCAAGACCAACAATGGATGGGAGTACAAGGTAAGAAATAATTACTAGTCAATATCTCGAAGAGAATATTGGCCCCATTTCAACCGGACTTGGAGCTCCCAAAATTGACCTCGGTTTCTAGTCGCAAATTCGTCCGAGCACTGGTCTCCCTGACCAGAAAGAGTCATTTTGGCTCCAACGCAATTCAAAATGGCCCAGCGATGAGGAGCTACCCAACTTCAAGGACACTACCAAGAAGTTTATATCCAAGTGTGAAGCCATCTCTGAGAAAGTTTGTGCGTTTCCCCAGATGCCAATAACAATAATTTTTCGTTAATCTTATAAATAACCCGACGTTTTAGTGACCTGCTTTTCCATCGGCCTTGGATTCCCCGAAGATCACTTGATCAAGGCAATGGATGTCACAGCGCCTGATAGCCTCACCCAACTGCGCATGATTCACTACATGGTGTCCGAAAATGCGGCCGGGACGTGGAGAGCTGGCAACCACACCGAAATTGGATGTCTTACACTACTCTTCCAACGGGATGGAGAAGATGGTCTTGAGATCTGTCCCGGCCGAGAGAGCCATAATGACCATGCGATCGGGGATGTCTTCACGCCTCTGCCCGCCAAAGACACAGGGAAGAGTCCCGACCGATATTCCATTGCCTATTTCAACACGGGCAGAAAGGGCGTTGTGATGCAGGGTCCGTTGAAGAAGTAGTACGTTTTTACTGACATACTTTGGTTCGATTAATTTTAACTGACTTCTTTTACGCAGCCCCCTTGTCACCTGCGGTGATTATTTCCTCGGAAAGACTGAATCCCAGTTTGGGTGAGAACTTGCCTCTGTCCTGACTTGGTTCACCCCATCTAACCGAACTCATAGGCATAACTTCAGAAAGGACCAAGCCAACGCTACTGTAGGAACGGTCTAAAGAGCAACGGTGGGATAATGCGCCGAATTGGTGTATTTAGTCTCAAGGTTACGACGGGTCGTCAGAATGCACTGCGAGGAGACCAATAGCCTGAAGAATTAGGGTAGCAATTGACATTATCTTCCAGAGAAATATTCTTCAGTTCTCATATATTGCATGTCTGGAGTTCGATTCCTGTTCTGTATCATTCTGCTTACGACAAGCCCATTGCCGAACATGGTCGGCAATCACGGCTTCAACGTCAGCAGCACGACACCTTCACAGAGTTTCCGTCATCTCAGAGTGGATAAGATGACATTTAGTGGCTGATGGCTGGGGCAAATTTGAGGGTAAAGTTTCACTTACTGCCTATCCCCTTTCAGCAGCGTCGACATTGTTGCGTCTGCTCGTTGTCCTTGCCGTTATGATGTAACATGATGGCGTGTGTGGGAACTGAATCATGCAGACGGGCTCAATGCTCCGCAGCAGAAGTCAGCCCTAGACCCAGACAGGAATTTGCTCGTTGATACAAGCAGCTTCTAATTGGTTAGTCCATCGTTTGAACGCACGGATGTCTCGCAAGTCAGCCGGGGCGTTGTGAGTACCGATACCCCTTCGCGTCCTGCGTAAGATCAAGACACCTTCGGATTAGATATCAAAACAGCACAAATATTAGTCAAAGGACTAGTGCCTGGATATCAATACAATACCTTCTTAATAGGGAATTTGCTCACAGAATAGAGTCCGACGATGATTGGCGAATCGTCATCTCATATTTATAATACAAGTTGATCGATGTAAGCAGCCCGCCACTCAGCGGACAACGAGTATAAAACAAAGTAAAAGCATCGTTCTGAAAACGAGAACTTCTTATTCTACAGAGAACCCATTCCTGAATCATTGGTTCAATTTCTACTTCTCAAACAAAAAGCTGCTACCATGGCCGAAAACAATACCGCTATCCCCAAGGGCTCATGGGTCCTGGTGACCGCTGCAAACGGCTACACTGGGAGCCACGTCGTGATGGAGCTGCTGAAGCGAGGGTTCAAGGTACGCGGAACTGTTCGCGATCTATCCTCTGGCCAGTGGCTTCTAGATGACGACTTCGTTTCGCCATATGCGAAACGCGGCGACGTTGAGCTCGTCGTTGCCGACACGAGCATACCCAACGCCTTCGACAATGCCGTCAAGGGCGTGTCGGCGGTGATCCACGTCGCCATCATCACCGACTTAGTGGCAGACCCCAACATCGGGATCCCCGCGACCGTCGAGGCTGCGTTGACCGTGTGCCGATCTGCAGCACGCGAGCCCTCTGTAAAGCGGTTCGTCTTTACCTCCACATTCTTCGCCGCAGCGATGCCGACGGCAGATGTCACGGAGACTATCACAAATCTTGACACGTGGAACGAGACAGCTTTGCAGGCTGCCTGGGCTCCGCCACCATACGAGGCTGGCCGAATCATACCCGTGTACTGCGCTTCCAAGGTCGAAGCAGAGAAGGCTGTGTGGAAGTTTTGTAAAGGACGAGAAGCTACCCTGGGTTGTCAACTCAGTCAGCCCTTGCTCCATCTTGGGAGATATTCGGATCGATAAACACCTTCGGTCTATCCCGCCTCAGCTGCTGGAACAGCTGTACCTTGGCAACACAGCGGCGTTGCAGGGAACCCCCGCGCGTGAGTTGCCCCATTTTGAACGTCCTCGACATGATAGCCCGAGCAGTGCAGTGTCGGCGAATGAAGCAAGGCAAAGGACTAGCTAACGATTTTCCGTTGGATGTAGTGTACTACTCGCACGTCACCGACGTGGCTGTGATGCATGTTGCCGCCGCGCTCGACCCGAATGTCAAAGGCCTACGCATCCAAGTGCTTGCAAAGTCGTTCAATTGGAATGACTGTCTCGAGATCTTGCGCAAGGCCTACCCGAATCGGAAGTTTGTTGACAACTTTCTCACGGGCGATCCCACCTTGGTGTACAAGATTGAGAACGACATCGCTCCTAGCTTGATGCAAAAGTGGGCTGGCCGTGACTGGATCAGCTTGGAAAAGACTGTTGTAGAGACCATGGATTTCATCGTGAAGCATAAGAAGTTGCAGTGACGGAGATGACGGATGCATGTTACCGGGCGCAGGAGAGTTGGATATCATCAGCCTCTGGGCAAGCTTGTAAATTAGTCCACCAGACTAGAATAGCGCACCGATCAGCGCCCTGATATCAATCTCTCTGTATTTTAATGCATTACGACAAAGTTCATTTCATTTTCGTTCTCGGCCAATGGTCCCAGCGTCCTCAGAGGGTTGCAAGCTGAGTCAGATTGCCTGCAAGCGCCAATTCGGCCTCGCTAGGGGCATTTCCTATTTAATAAGCACGTCGCCCTTCATTAAGTTATGAACCTGACGCATGACTTTTTGGTCTTCATATCCCGACCGAGTTCACCTGCACACCAGAAGAGCCGGAAGTGCACCTTTTACTCAAATTCTATTCTTGACATTCATTGATCAGACTTCAAATGGCGTGCACGGAAGAAACCCCGTCGTTGGAAACTCAGCAACTGACGGTGATTGGGAAGAAGGGGCGTGGTAGGCAATCCAGCCGCCGATCGACCAACAAGCAACATCAGCCGCAGCCTAGAATGATCCAGTTCATCAACACCGTACATCCAGATGAGAGCACCAGCACACATAGTCTCAGACTCATCAGATCCCACGTGGCAAAGCATTCGCGGGCTCTCCAACGGGAACGGAAGCAACACCAGAACCAACAATCCAGATCTCTCCCCAAAGGCTACTCGACGAGTCAGCCCATGTGTTCTCGAGCCCAGATGAGACAACATCACGGGGAAGAAGAAGAAGATGAGGATACACACGATATTCTATCACCATGGCATCCTCAGAAACGTTTCGTGAAGAAGGCCGGCGGCCGTGCGCTTGCTCCAAAGCCAAAAGAATCTGCGCTGCTAACAAGACCCACTGACTGGCGGAATACCGATGATCTCAGTCCAATACAACTGATCGGAGGCAATCGCAAAGACTGCTATCAGGGATTCGCAAGGCCACTCTCCGACGAAGAGCAGTACCTTTTTGACTTTTGTACGTAAATCCTCATCCTCTCTGCCGGTCTAATTCCCACAATACTTGGAGACGAAACTCAAGCACACTAAATGCCATTTCTATTTCTATAGCTAAGCTCCTACTCCTTTAAGCTGAGCTGTTACTAAGCTTGAGCTGAGGATTCTAGAGATGGGCTGAGTTGAGCTGAAGATTCTAAAGTTTAGGCTGAGTCTAGCTAAACTTTAGGCTAAAGTATCTAAAGAGCTTATTTTTAAAATTATAAAACTTCTATAAGAAATTTAAATTTAAAATAATATCTTTAAATTTTAATTTTAATTGGTTTTTTTTTATATTAAAGAAATTTAATTTATAGTTTAAAATTAAATAGCTTAATAAGTTTATATTTATAATACTATTTAAAAAGTAAAAAATAATATTAACATAGTTCACAAATAAATAAGCCACCCAACTAAATAAGCTACTTCCCCTAACCTCCCTACCTTTATCACTCAATTACTATACTACAATACAGACAATCTATTCAAACTCATTATTACTAGATTCCTCAGACAATTCTAAATCTACTGAGCAGGTTCGCACATTATAACCTGGCTGCCCGCAGGTACCATATCGCTGTACGCCCGTTGCTGCACACTTCGACCGACCACTATTTTAATGTATTTCTTAAGCTACCTGCTGATTAATATCCTTCTGAGCTATAATATCTTGTACCTTGCCTATAGTAAGGGCCCCTTCTTGCTGCACTTAAGTCTTTTTAGCTTTCTGGTGCTTACTAAGTGTCTTATTTGCCTTTTAAAGTAACTGAATCTATTTCTATAGAATTATATTCTTATGCGTAAGAACCTAAGCGCTTTTTATCAGATAGTTAATAGCCTTATAAGTTAGTATTAAAGAGGTACTTAGATAACGGGCAAGTCGATTTTTAATATAGGCAGACTGTAAAATAGCTTGTATTGGGTTTTATAGTGTTAAAGAGACCTAAGGGTCAGTATCTTCAGGAGGCAGTTTAGTTGGTATTAGAATCTATAGCTTAATATCTAGCTTAAATAGGACAGCCTAAGGATTATAAGAGGCTAAACTGGCTCTTTTAAATCCTTCTATAATATTATTTTCTAAGAAAACCTTAAAGAAGATATTATAAAAGGTAGAAAAGAACTTAATTTTAGTTATATAGGTAATATAATATTTTATTAGGTTTTTAATTTTATAACTATATACTTACTTTAGTAAACTGAATAAACTAATATTAAGTAGCTAAAGAAGATATAATAAGTAGAATAGTATATATATTAGAATAATAAGCTATTTCTTATAGAACTTATTAAAATTATAAGATAGATAATTCTTATAATATATATAATAAATAAGTAGGCTAAATAAATAAGTAGGCTAAATAAATAAGTAGGCTAAATAAATAAGTAGGCTAAAAATCCTAATCTTTAAAATTAAAACTTTAATAAAAATACAATAATATCTTAAATTAATTAAAGCTAATTGCTATACTCTTCTCTAAAGGTCTTAATAACAGTCTGATAGGTTCTTATATTATAACTGGCCTTTCTATAAGTTCTACAGTACCTTTCCCTTAGTATCACTAACCTCCCTTAACTACTACTTCTCGACAATTTAGCTACTATCTATATATTAATATCTCTCTAATCTATCTTACCTCTTCCCTTATCTACAGTTATCTTCCCTCTATTCTGTAGGTAGGTTCTTTTTGCTCTATACTACTTACTAAGAGTCTTATTTATCTATCGAAGGATTTAGTTCTTAGACTTTAATAATACTATTTAATATATTATTGTCTTTATTTCTTTAGAAAATAACTTAAGTATCTTAAGAATAGATACTAAAGAGCTACTCTAATACCTTTTTATTTATCTTTTAAGGTATTCAGACTGTAAACTAGCCTTAAGTACTATATCTTTAGAGTCTTTAAGACTTAAAGGTTAAAAAGGCTAATTTCTTTTACAGTTAGTATTAAAGTCTATAGCTATATATTAAGCTTTAATATAATATTTTCTGGATTTAAAGAAATAAGTCTAGCTTCTTAAAAATCTCTTTTAATATTACTTCTTATTATAGCAGTTTTATAGGCAGTATAAAAAACTAGAAAGAACTTAATTTTTAAAATATAAGTTATAAAATATCTAATTAATTACTTAATTACTTAACTATAGGCTATTTTAAGTAGCTTAAAGTACTTAATATTAAGAGGCTAAAGTAGATAAAATAAATAAGACAGTATATAAAGTATAATAATATTATTCTCTTTATAATATTTCTTAAAGTTAATAGAATAATAACTTTTATACCTATTAAGAATTAGAAGATAATAGCAATTAGTTAATTAATTCTTTATATACTAATTAAAGTGCTTAAGCTACTTAAGATCTATCTTATTATCAGTCTAGCTATTTTAAGTTATTATAATAGCCTAATTGCCTAAAAGGTTACTTTCCCAATACCAGCTAGTAAGATAATATTAGCCTATAACTACAATAAACAGCTAGATTGTCTAGCCTTCTATATTAATTACCTAAATAACTGTAACCTATTTTTAGTTTCCAGACTAAACTGATTTTAGATTTCTATATCTATTTATACCTATAATAACTATTCTACTTATAATTATACCTATTATAAAGCCAGTCTTATTAAAATTATAGATATTAACTAGATTGATACTATATTTTACAATTATATTCTCTATAAGCTAGAACTAATTGCAAATAATAGTTAGATTTTTATATTTAGCTCTCTAATAGTTATATTTACAAAGAAAATACATCTTAAGATCTAGTTATCACCTAATAAAGTTAGAAGCCTAGCACTTACCGACAGGTAATATATTGCAGTCAGCAAGCAGTTAGTTAGCTATTTCTTTAATACTATATAGTTACAGGGGAAATCCTTATAAATCTAGGTTGAGGATAAACTGAATAATAATCTGCTTCTTTAGATTGGATAGCTTATATGATTTAGGGATAGTATTGTATTGAGACAGTATGCCTATCTGCCAGCAATATAAGGTATTATAATGTATATTATAGATCTCTATAGCGCTCTAGATATTTAATTTTGGGTTATTTTAAAGAGCTTAAAGAGTAAGAAGGATATTTCCCTTTTTATTTAATTGAGATATTTTTAGTTATTAAGAATTAATTAATTAATTGAAAAGATAAGAGATTAAGAGATTTTTAGCTTACTTATTTATTTAGCTTACTTACTTATTATATATATTAGCTATTAACTACTAATATTTAATACTTACTCTTTATATAGCTAGTAGTATACTAATTAAAATACTTTATTTAGTTAAAGCTAGTTAAGTTATCTATCTATTTATTCTTAGTAGGTTTAATAACTTAAATAGGCAGAAAGTTATTATCTGTATACTAATTGCTAAAATAGTAGAATCTCTTTACTATAATAAATAGCAGAAGTATTTAGCTAATAGTATTAATACCCTAAATTACAGTAACCTATTTCTAGTTGCTAGACTGTATTAATTTTATCTTTCTATATTATTCTATACTAATAACTACTATTAAGAATAAGATTATTCCTATTATAAACCCAATCTTATTAAAGTTATAAAAGTTATTATTAAGAATATTATATTTTACCTTTATATTCTATATAAGCTAAAACTATATATTAATAATAGCTAGATCTTTATATAGAGCCCTCTAGTAGTTATATATATAATTAAAATATATTTTAAGCTCTAGTTATTATACAGTAAAATATAAAGCTTAGTACTTACTAATATATCCCCTAGTATATTCCTTAAGAAGGATATTAGCTATTTCTTTAATACTACTAAATTAAAAAGAGAATCCTTATAAGTTAAGGTCGATAATAACCTCAACTAAAGTATCCTCTTTAATTAAAGTTAACTGTATTAAATTAGGCTGGATATCTTATTGAGTGTATTAGCTATTTATCCTGCATTTAAGTATATTGCAATTAATAGAGTAGATATAGGCAGCTTTTTAGATGCTGAGTTTAGAATTTTGCTGGATAGCTGTAATTATAAGAAGGAGATTAGTTTCTTTAGATTAAGAAGATATAATATATACACTAAGAAAAATAGGTTTAAAGGTAGGAGGTAAGAGAGGTTAGGAGAAGTAGCTTATTTAGTTAGGTAGCTTATTTGCTTGTGAACTATGTTAATATAAATTAGAATATTTAAATATTTTAAGAAGTTTATTTTAATTAAAGAATTTAATTTAAAGTAAAATAATTTAACTTAATAATAGTAATATAATTATCTGAGTTTTCTTTTTAGCTTTACTTAATATTATTAAAAGAATTAAAGCTATATAGTATTTTTAAAAAATAAAAAAATAAATAGTTAGTATTATATCTAGCACTAAAAGAAATAAGGAATATAATTATAAAAAGAATCTTTTTTTATTAGTAAAATAAATAGAAATAATAACTTTATATAAACTTTTAAATTTTAATAAGTAGCTATTTATTTAAGTTAGTATTAATAGTATATAAAATAGAAACTTAAATATTTTAATAAGAGTAATTTATATAAAAAGAAATCTATTTTAAAATAGTAAAAAAAGAAAAACTTAAATTTAAATTAAAATTTAATTATAAGTTACTATATACTATTTAAGTGTAGTTAGTTATACAATATAAAAAGTCAGTTAAAATATAAAAAGATAACCTTAGAGGTTAAATTAAGCTTTTATTTTATAGAAATTTAGCCTTTTTTAAAATCTAGCTTTTCTAGTAAATTAAAATATTATAAAAAGTTAGTTAGAGCTATAAGTTTTATATCTTAATATTGTTACTATAGAAACTTTAGTCTCTTTAAGTTACTATTACTTTAGGCTTAAATATTAAGTTTATTATACTATTATTCCTACTATTCAGTTTTTTAATATTATTTTAGCCTTTAGTTTCTTCTTTAGGTATATACTATTAATAGCTTTTAATTTTTAGATATACTATTTAATTTGTATTATAGTATCTTATTACTTAAAGGTTAAATTATATTAACTAAAAAAAGCTATAATTTTAAGTTAAAATAAAAAGAGTAATATATTATATATTAATATATCTATATATAGTAACTTATATTTTATATTACTTAAAAGTTTAATATTAATAAATAGAAATATATTAAATTACTATACTATTAAGTTATTTTAAATAAGAAAACCTAATATTTAAAAATTTACTGTGTTTTTATTATATATATTATAATTACTAAAGTCTAAATTTAAATTTTAAGCTGCTTTTTTTCTATCTGCTAAAATTCTATTTAACCTTTTTACTTTATAGCTATTTTAATCTTTATATCTAATAGTTATAAATTCTATAATCTAACCTTTAGAATACCTTAAGATTTCTAATACTTATATTAATCTATTTCTATTTAAATTCACTCTCTTTAGTACTCTAGCTAGCTATTATTTACACTACTTCTATATATATAAAAAGCTCTTTAAACTAAAAGTTAAATATCTTTCTACTAATACTATTAATAAAGTTCTTTAAATTTTAAATTAACTATTTAATTTTAAAGGCTTTAGCTAATATTAATACAGTAGCTTTTTCTATTTAAATATATAATAAATTAAATATAAATAATTTAATTTCTCTATAAATTTATTCTATTAGTATTATTTAAAAAGAGATTACAGCTAAAAATAGCTAATATAATCTTCTATTAAGTACTTAAATAATAGGCTCTATTTAAATGGATTTTTAATAGATTAAAAAAGCTTATAGCTCTAAAGAAATTAGAAATATATTAAATATTTTATTTTCTTTATTTTATTTTTAACATTATATTAATACTTAATATTATAGAGATATAAAAAGTAATTAAGATACTTTTAGCTTATACTGATATAATTTTATAAAGTCTAATAGATAATTATAGTAAGACAGTCCAGATTGAACTCTAAGCAAACTGGCTAAATCCAGCCCATATTCAGTCTGTAACCTAGCTGGACCCAGCCTAACTTAGAGACGGAATATAAGAAGCCCTCAAGCAGCCAGCTAGCTAGCAGAACCTTCTCATCATCTCACACACAAAAGACTACAGATAAGAGACATACGAATTTCTTCCTTCTTTAACTCTATTAATCACACCGACCCCTCGGCGGGACCTTGCCGTCTTCTGCCCGGATCGCCCTTACAGCCTTGCCAACCTGACCTTTCTTACGGTCCGGGCAGCCAGCAGCTTCCTTATCGAGCCCTTATCAGGTTACCGATTTGGGTTGTTTTCTTCCTCTTCGTCCCTTTCGCCCGCTAAAATAGCTATAATAGAAGTTAAAAAAATTAGATAATTATTAGAAGAAAAATTAGCTTTTTAAATAATAGAAGATATCTTTTATATCTTATTACTTAAAATAAGATTATTATTTTAAGGTTATTATCTATAAATAGTAAGATTAAAGTTAGAAGAATTAAATTAAAACTTAAGATAAAATTTAATATATAATAACCTTATTATTTAGCTACTATCTTTTTCATTACTAGATATAATACTAACTATTTATCTTTATTATTTAAAAATACTATATAGCTTTAATTTATTTAATAATATTAAGTAAAGCTAAAAAAAAAACTAAATAATAATAATGTAACTAAGTAATTCTTTGTAGATATATAATAATTTCTATAGCAACTAATGGTTTATTATTTAGTTATTTAATTGTATTTAGTAGCTATAAAAAATAAATAGAACTTTTAATTATGTAAGGGTTGGGGCGGCATGCCCAACCTTGCAATAGATCGTCCCAGCCGTTAGGCCAAAAAGATCAACCAATTCGAGTAAGCTAGCGTTACTCAATCGTGCCGCACAAACAGGTTATAAGGGAGGTCCCGCGCCGCAGCGCGGCGAGTCCTCGGCAAGCCCTCGGGCTAGCGCATATCCTTACAAATTATTAGACTTAAAGCTATAGTAGTATAGCTAATTAAACTGAATTTAAAGTTAATAATAAATTAAAATAATATATTTAAATAAGTACTTATGAGACTGTTTTAAGTATAGTATCTCCTTAGGTTATCTATATATAACTATTTTTATCTCCTTATTCTTCTCTATTCTTTTAGGCTTTATCAGCAGCCTAAGCTGCCTGAGGTTATTATCATTTTCTTTATCTATAAGACTGACCTAAAGACCCTCATTAGATAGAAAGAATATCAAGAGCTTCTCACACACATATAATCTTATCCATCTGCTAGATGCAACAGATACCACTCACAAATACAACTCCTATACGGAAAAATGCCGCTGGGTTTTCTGCCTGGAGTGCGAGATATTGCGTGACCTTCTCGGGTTTGGCTTTCTTATCGGCCACTTCCCCGTCTTCGCGATCGAAGCTAAAAGGCGTCACCATAATGGGATTCAACATCCATAAAGTAGGGTCCCACTTTTCGGACGGCCTAGGGAAGCCCCCATTTTTACTTAATGTCCCCTTGGTGAGATTATTACCAATGAGAATGGGAGACAGTGGGTGACTTTATTACCTCTAACGGCTGTGGTGCCAATATAGCAGAGCTGATAGTTAAGATGGCTACCGGCTTGGCTCTTGTCTGGTCTAGGATGCTG
Organism: Ilyonectria mors-panacis; assembly: GCA_002991585.1. Lineage (NCBI taxonomy): Eukaryota > Fungi > Ascomycota > Sordariomycetes > Hypocreales > Nectriaceae > Ilyonectria > Ilyonectria mors-panacis. The sequence goes on along the minus strand of PPHJ01000106.1, from coordinate 22,786 downwards.
GCTGTCCACAAGGCCAGTAAGAAGCAATACGGCCAAGTAGGAATGTGTTGAGTTTGATTCGTGTAAATAAGGATGGCAGAGAAGCAAGCCTCCCGAGATATAAAGTCCAGGCCCCAGACTTATTACAGTAACCATCCCGCCGCTGTAGCTTCGCCACTAGTTAGGCGTCGTTGGGGGAGGGTTAAGTTTCGCCGTAACTAGTCGCCTTAACTAATCGCCTTGTTTTTTAACCTCCCGCATCGCCAGTAGAGCTAATACACTTACTGATAACTCTTTACTACATACTATATATAAAATATAGTATCTTCGCCAGGTAGCAATTAGCGGCAGTCCACTCAGGCTACTCATACTAAAAGGAGAGGGGGAGGGAAAGATATAAATACCTAGCTTTAACGCCATACCGGATAAGTATCAACAGGCTTTAGTCAGCCTAGCAAGAGTATCCTTTGCTATATCACGAGCTAATTTTTGCCGCGGGACTATAACGTAATATGCAATCCTGCTTATTTTGAAGTAAGAGGCTGTTCGGTAGTTTAGAGCTGCCAATAGTTAATTGCAGATATTCTAAGAGAGTGGTTGGTCGTTTTCCTACAAGTTCCTGGACACATAACCTTTTTAATAGAAGATAGTTCTGAATTCTCAGTAGGTTCATGAAGGCTGAAGGTAGTGTTGCTAAAACGATTTTTGATTATAACAAGCTGAACCCTAGCTTCTACATATTGATGATATTGGGAGATATCCTTAGTTCTACATCGCTCATAATTGCATGTCAAAGATACGGATGTGACGATTTCCACAAGATGTTTTCTACAATGTGATTTATCTTACTACCCCGAAAAAGATGAAGCCTATCTAAGAAACTTAAGTCGCAAACAAGTTGGAGCTAACATGTGTGCTCTTTGCTGCAACATCAGCTGCGAGAGCGGCCAGTGATGCGCTTTGCATAATGCCAAAGATGGACACCTCTGCCGCGGCTTGTTGAACAAGCATGTTGCGCAATTCCACGGCAACGAGCGAGTCGATTCCATACTGTGCAGGTCGATTTGTCAATTCGATGTCGTTGACCGGAATCATGAAGATATCAGACAGTTTCTCCGCAATCGCTGTGGCAACAGACTCGGTTGCTTCGTCTGACGAGTTAGCCGTGGCCAATTTACTTGCCAGCGATGATGAGTCACCAGTTGTCCCTGAACCAGATTTTCCGTGTATCTGATCAATCTCGCGAGCACGTAAGGCGGAAAATCGAGCATCGCGGCCCAGCTGGGACTCACCAGTACGATCCCAGTGGTTGCCAGGTCCAGAGTTTAGTCCGACGACAACCTGCGACTCGTACGGAGCAAGAATAGCACTTCCCAGCACCCCGAGCACTTGATCCTCACTAAGGGGCATATGGCCGGTTCTTTGCAGACGTCCCAAGACACCAGCCGTTTCAGCAGCTACGCCAATAGCTTTGACAGCACCAAGGTCCACGGACACGGCTGGAAGACCGCGAGAGACGCGCCATCGAGCGAGCGCGTCCTGATAAGACCCAGCGGCTGAATAGTTGGATTGACTGGCGTTTCCTGCCACACCAACGACGGAGGAGAGAATGACAAAAAAGTCCAAAGAGTCGGCTTTGTCGAACTGCTTGTGCAAATTCAACGTGCCATGGACCTTGGGGCGGATGGCCTTTGCATAGTTTTCAAGCGACATTTGTTCCAAAATGGTATCCTAAGGGAGAAGAAAGAGTAAGTAAGAGCTAAGATATCTGGGCTTTTGGGGGATAAACTTACTTGAAGAACCATTGCTGCTTGAATCACGCCCCGAATCGGCGGTAGCCCATCCTCTTCATAAGTCTGCAGTGCTTGTGCAAGATGGGATTCGTTGGACACATCGCAACTAACAGGCTTGACTCTGCAACCAGCCTGCTTGAGTTCTTTCAGGAACTTGGAAGATCCATCTGACCGACCAGCGCTGCGCGACAAGAATACTAGGTTTTTTAGCTCCGTGAGCAACCATCCAATGTGCGATGGCACGCCCAATTCCACCCATACCACCCACGAGAAGGTAGGACGCATCTGGAGAGAATCTGGGAGTGGGCGATGGTCGACGGACCGGGACAAGATCCTGTGGGCCTACAGTCAGAACCACTTTGCCCATATGTTTGCCTGTCTGCAGCAAACGGAAGGCCTTTGAGGTTTCGGCGATTGGGTATGCCGTGACCGGATGGACTGGAGCAATGATTTCGGCCTCGATGAATCGCGATATCTCGTTCAAGACGCGATGAACCTGTCGTGGCTTATGCTGCATGAGGGCAAGAAGGTAGAACGCAGAGAAGGACACCTGCCGACTAAAGGGTCGCATCTCCAGATGACTATTGATCTCCAAATCACGCTTGCCGATCTCGATAAAGTGGCCAAAGGGAGCGAGAAGATTGAAACTCTCTTGCAAAAGTGGTCCGGCTAGCGAGTTAAGGACCACGTCAACTCCACGGCCGTTGGTAGCGGCAAGAACACCGGAAGCAAACGATGCATCTCGACTACTGAAGATGCGGTCGGCCGGAATGCCGTATTTGCTCATCACCAGTTCGCGCTTCTCAGGAGTGCCAACGGTAACAAATATGTCTGCACCGAGGTGACGAGCCATCATAATCGCAGCCTGTCCTACTCCACCGGCTGCAGCATGAATGAGAATGGTATTGCCAGGCTCGAGGTGAGCTAGATCAATCAGGCCGATGTATGCGGTGCAGAATATGACAGGTAGCGAAGCGGCTTCTTCGAAGCTGAGCCCCGCGGGCATGTGCGAGACGTTGGTCCATTCGATGCGAGCGCGGCTACCAAAAGGTCCGCGTAGTAGACAGAAGACACCATCACCAATCGAATATCCTTGTTTGGCTGCCTCATTTCCTACACGAGTGATGATACCAGCGCACTCGAGTCCCATAACTCGCTCATGTAGTTGACCCATGGCAACCATAACGTCCCGAAAGTTGACACCATAGGCCCTGGGCACGATTTCAATCAACTCAGGTGAGATTAACCCATCATCTGCTGAGATGGACTGGTCGTCGTCAAATGCTAGAGTATCTAGCAACCCAGGCATCCCGACGTGCATGGACAGTGGACGATCTAGTTGGTGAAGCGGTCCCATGGTAACTTTGTCAAGATCAGCGGCGTCGTCGGGCGACACCATCGAGTTTCGTGGTACGTCCTTGATAATTCTCGGGATCTTGATGACACCTTCTCGAACAGCATACTCGAGGTCACTCGGCGATGATTCGGTGACAGTTGTGGAAGTTCGAAATCCTGTCTTCACAATCTGGACAATGGCAGCAACATTATCATCTGACCAGAGTGGAGCACTGGGATCCAGGTCGAGCGTCAGGTACGGCCGGCCGAGGTATTCGTTTCTTAGAGATCGGAGGAAGCCCGGGGCGAGAGCAAGGTCAGGATTCTGACACTCGACAGCACCGCCACGCGTGATCCAGAGCAACCCTTTACAACTGATTGCCATGGCTTTGATAGCCTCGAGCGTTTCGGGGTCCAAGTCTCGAAGTATAGGACGCGCTATCTCGCCGAGAAACACACAGACTCTCCCGGTGCAAGCTGCAAAGGTAGCTGCTGTTGAGGATTCGAGATCGTGCGCGGCAGGTTTGAGTCCATTACTGGATAGGGCATGCTGTAACGATTCGAGCCAAGTAGATTGAGGAACACCAGCTTTCCTACTGGTGATGAGTGTCAAGTCATCTGCAGCCGGGATACTCGGTAGATCAGTTGGTGGAATGGTCGCCACAATGGTGGTGGTCGTGCCATTGTGATAGTCGACGTCGTCGCCACTGAATCCCGTTTGCTTGAGTATTCGGTCCCAAGAAGGCTCTTCTGAAGTAGCTTGATTGATGAATACCCTGCCGCCAGGCTTGAGTAGGCTGTACACGTTCGCTAGAGCTTGGGTAGATGATGACGTGAAACCCAAGTTCTGGTTCACAAGCACAATATCGTAACTGCCAAGGTCGAACCCTTGAAGGGATGCGTCAGCATCGATGTTGAGTTTATCAAAAACAAGAATCTCGCTCCATGGAGAGAGCTCTTGCTGTGCCGTATCAAAGTCATCATCTGTAATGCTGGTGAAATGATAGAGTGCAGCGAGCGGTCCTCCAGCCTCTACGGTGCCCAGCACCTGTAGCAAAGCATGGCCTGCGCCTTCGATACTGGCTCCAATGTCAAGAATTCGTGCGCGGGGGTTTTTTGTGGACGATGCGCTTGAGAAGCGTATTTGATTGATCCGGCAGCAACTTCGTGGCTTGAGGCGAGGCATGGTCGTGTTCGTGGTTGGAGCTATGGGTTGTCCCATTCGATGCAGGCTTGTGATTGAAGCTCAGGTCTGGGTCAACGTCCCACACTATCTTACTGCAGAGGTCGCTCTCCCAATACTTCGTGTTGGCATCAGATACTGTTCGGCCTAGCGATGAAAACACGAGCCCTTGGATCTTGAGCAGAGGGGTGACCCCGTCTGATCCTGGCTCAGCCAACACAATGTCAGCTTCAATGCCTTGAGCATCAGCGTGCTTAAGCGACGTGTAGCATTGGAAGCTGTGACCCGCCTCATGACTTATATCGCTTGATACCCAAAGCTTCTCAATAGACTGGAATACCCTTGGGCTATCTTGGCGGGACTCCACACCGGGGAGAGCAGTGTAGGTTGCTTGGGCAGCTGCGTCAAGCAAGCTGGGATGAACGACATGATTTCGAGGCAAGTCCTTGGGCACTGACGTATCCGCTATGGTGACGGTGCTTGCCGATCGCAGCTCTTTGCCTGACTGGACGATGTTGCTAATGTTTTTGAACGTTGGCCCATACTGAATACCAAGCGAATCCAAGACTTTCCACATGTCGACGGGATCAATTCGTCGCGCATAGCCTGATGTGGGGTCCAGAGCTTTGTACTTGCTGTCGTCAAACTCAACTCTCGTACTAGACTCCTCAAACTCGACTGCAATCAGACCCTGAGAATGCTGAGCCCAGTGATTGTCTACCGTCACGGAATAGACCTCAAACTGCTTCCACCCACGCACACCAATGTGCTTTTCGTTTGCAGGACGCAACACCGTCTGAATCTCGATGCCCTCAGGCGTGTCTGGGATGACGAGGGCCTGTACGACATTTACATCTCGTACTTGATAACCAGAAATCTTTCTCGTTTCCTGGCTCTGGGTACTCGCTATGAACAGCTGTTGCCTGACAGCTTCGATTGCCAGGCTCACGAACCCACAGCCGGGGTATAGTATGTTGGACTGGATGACATGGTCCCTCACCCAGGGCGATTCACTGGTGCGGAGCGTGTGTCGCGCCATGACGGCGCTTCTGGATTTGTCCCAGGTACAAGTGAGCCAATCAAGTCGTGAGGGGGTTGGTCCCTTTCTCGAAGCCCGGTGTTGAATCGCGGCTCGATCCAGTGGCGGGTCTGGTGGTTCCAAGGGTACGAAGGTAGGTTCGTGAGGACTTGTACGTCCTGGCCCCGCCCGCTCGGAAAGTTGACTGCGTCTAGATCGACAGGGTAGCCCTCTCGCAACAAATTCGCGGCGAGGGTCTGTAAACTTTCCACTGCGTTATTATGGCGTACTAGACAGCCATAGTAGGGCAGCTGAATCCCGTCAAACTCTGGCAGCTCAAGAATCTGCTGGATAGGGCCACCGAGAGCAGTGTGAGGACCAACCTCGACCATGATATCCACGCTAGAGCTAGGAAGATCCGAGTCGTTGTCCAGATCTCCCAGAATCATCTCAGTGAAGGCGTCAACGAATTGAACAGGCTGCAACAAGCTACCGACCCAATGATCGGGATGCGCTATCTCTTTGGGCGCTTGAGATCCTGTACCCTGTGACTGGGGAAGCATACGCAATTGAATCAAGGTTGTTGTGTATAGCTGTATCATCCCGCGGCAGGCTGTTCAGAGCCTCACGATACTGGCTAGCAATAGGCTTCATGTGAGGAGAGTGGTAAGCGGTCTCGACTCGGAGGCGACGAGCGAAAACACTCTCTGCTTGGAGCAAAGCCTCGAGTTCCTCAATGGCAGCAACGTCACCAGCCACTGTGGTACTGGAAGGACTGTTGACACAGGCTACTACGGCCTTCGCGTCAGTCGTAAGCCGATCCAGAAAGTGCTGAGAGTCTTGATGCCCGAGTCCAACAGCCAGCATACCACCTTGGATGGGTCCTTGACCAGTCATGTCGGCAGCCAGCTTACTGCGATGGTAGGCGATACCCATAGCCGATCGGAAGCTTATGGCACCAACAGTATAGGCTGCGGCAATCTCTCTCCGCTTGAATGACTGGTTACGGCAGCCGGCGCCACGCCCCAGGTGTGCAGGAGGCGAACCAGGGAGATCTGTAAGGCAACGCAGATGGGAATACTGAAGCCCGTCCCGTTTACTCTGGTCGTTTTTTCATCCCGATGCAGCTCGGCGATCAAGGACCAATCTGCTCCGAGCTCTCTCACGAAGGCATCGGCCTCTTCAAGTGAGGTCTTGAACACTGGGTATGTTGTTATCAATTCTCTTCCCATAGCGTACCACTGTGCTCCCTGTCCGGTGAATACCATGCCGATACGAGGCTGTCGTGTTGTGCGAGTTGGTCGGAACTTGGGTGTATCCAGGGCTTTGATAACTTCGTTGATGCCTTGATTGAAGGGAACTGGGCATGCAGCAACCCAAGGAAACAGGGTACGACGTTGGCCTAGCGTGTAAACCAAATTGCCCAGGAATGTGCTCATGTCTTGCCCCCGTTCTGTATGGTCTGGGTTCTCGAGGTATCCTTTGAGGTTGGAAACCATCTGTCGACAAGCCTGCTCATCTTTTGCGCTGAGGAGCAACAACTTAGTTTCGTCGTGAGATGACATGTGCCCGCTGACACCGTTGGTATGACCGTTTGTGGTACCATTTGCGCCGTTGCTGGTAGCTTTGCCGCAAGTCTGGGGTGAGGATGCATCGTGATCAACGATGACATGCGCATTGCTACCACCATAGCCAAAGTTGTTGATTGAGGCTCGCATAAGGCCACCGGGGCCGTCCAGCCAGTCCTCCAACTCGGTAACCACCTTGATTCGCCATTTTTCCAACGCCAGTTTGGGATTGGGCTTTTCAAAGTTGATTGTAGGCGGGATTTTACCCTTTTCCATGGCCAGAACCACTTTGATCACGCTGGCCAGTCCGCTCGTCGCCTCCGTGTGTCCGATGTTTGTCTTGATTGAGCCGACACGTAGCGCCTCTTGGGCCTTTCTACGGTGGCCCTGGAAGACAGCAGCAATAGCTCCGGCCTCAATTGGGTCACCCGTCGCAGTGCCAGTTCCGTGGGCTTCAAAGTACTGTGTACTAAGAGGGTCGATGCCAGCCTTTGAGTAGCATTCCCGCATGAGCTCTTCTTGCGCCGCTTGACTTGGTGATGTGAGAGTTTCTGTCTTTCCGTCTTGGTTCAAGAGTGTTTCGCGGATGACAGCCCGAATCGGGTCTCCAGCCGCAATGGCATCCTTGAGCCTCTTGATGACAATGGTAGCCACGCCTTCGCCACGCCCGTAGCCGTTGGCGCGAGAGTCAAAGGCAAAACACTTACCATCGGGCGACAAAAAACTGACCATGTCAGTCACTTATTTCACTGGACCAAGGGTGACAGAAGCAGACTTACCCCAATGACCCCATCGTTTTGAAATTGTCAGGGTTTAGCAAGACATTCGAGCCACCCACAATACTCATGTCGCACTCTCCGCTTCGTAGGCTCTGAACAGCTTGATGAAGAGCTACCAGAGTTGTTGAACAACCGGTATCGATAGTCATACTCGCCCCCCTGAAGTCAAAGAAATGCGATATGCGGTTGGAGGCCATAGCAGAGCCAACGCCTGTGAGAAAGAACCTTGGAATGTTGTCTTCATCACGAATCAATCCATCTCGGTAATCGTGAACAAATGTGCCAGCAAACACGGAGGTCTTGGAGCCCGCAACTTGATCCAGAGGAAGTCCAGCTGAAGATGGTGAAGTCTTGTCAGCGATATGAACCTAGCAGCCAGAGCCAAAATCAGACGGTAGATTACGAACCATTCTCTAGTGCTTCATAGACTGATTCTAGCTGGAGCCGAAACTGAGGATCCAATGTCTACCAACGAATTTAATTAGCACATGTTCATTCCTGGGGAATAGTGATAACATAGAAAGCATGAGTATCGCTTACCGCTGCCGTTTCCGTAGGAAACTTGAAGAAAGCCGCATCGAAAAGTCCCACATCCTCGTCCAAAAAGTGCGCGCCACGGACATGTACCTAGGGAAATAATGTGTTAGTCCCCCAGCTCGAAATTATACTGTTGAGTTTTCGGTGTTCTTACTGTGCTCAACTTTTCATGGTTTGGATGGTAAGTACCCTTAGGGTTGAAACGGGAAGTTGGAATCTCGCTCCATGCACTTCGTCCTTCGGAGAGTAATTTCCACAACCCATCTGCATTCGACGCATCCCCTGCAAACTTACAGCTCAAGCCAACGATTGCAATGGGCTCAGTCGCCCACGAGTCTTGAGTATCTCCCATCTTTGATGCTTATAATGGAAGGTTGATTGTTCTCAATCTGAGCTGTTCATGAGAACACAGGTAATTGAGCATATAATTCAAAGTTATTCTGGAAGTTTGAATTGTGGAAAGCTGGCAAGATCAACGGCTGATCGATGATGAAGACGGTCCATCAGCCGTTCCCTTTCACGTCAACCTACGATACCTAAATCTACATGGTGTTTACAGATAAGATGACGATTGAGAGATAATTCCAAATGAGGAAGGTATTTAGATACGGACTTGGAAAAAGTCCGCATCAAAACTTCCATCGTAGTCGGACTATCTTGAACGAGTGACAGATTGATCCTTACGGAACAGGGACATATCGCTTCCCGGCTGAGCCGCACAGCTGCGGCCAGGGTGGATCTATGTCAGCGTCTCACGCATTCACGGATTACCGGATAGGGCTTGCATCCTGGCATGTGTCATCCTAATGTCGTCATTGGATATCTCGCTCTTGTATCGGACGATACTCAGTAATTAAACAGTTAAGCCACAGATTCCGCTCTCTGAGCTACTCGGGGCCGGTCTTGGCAGAAGTTGGGACCCGGGATACTTTTCGTCTAACTAAAAGGGGAGTCCACATAATCTTAGACTTGGCATATCTATTTTCATAAAGTCAAACATTACGTCGTGAGGCATGCAGACACCATCCTTCGACCAATCTACCAGCCTATGTTTCAGATGCGTAGTTACAATGTGAGCCTCTCGACGAGAAAGCCACTCCACCTCTTACAAAGCAACTCCTGAGCTTTCGGATGTCAAGCAGTTAAGCAAGCTCTGCGTGCTGAGAGCCTGGTTCAGCGGACTTTACGGCTCTCCCCTTTGTTGAAAGGTTATAAAGGGAAAATGATTATGAGCCTCTACATTCGCTTGTGACCTTACCCTCGATCTCGCTTGTTAATTCAATTCATTCTAGTTCTTTCATGCTTTGATACTTTCATAACGTGTCGGTCCGTCATCAACATCTGCTACTGGGTGACACTATCAAGCCCAAATCTGGGTTCATTGGAGATTTTGTACTTTTCAGGCCTTCCCATAGCATCATGATTTTGGTCTGCCATCCATATTTACCGACTATTGCTGTCTATCTATGTTACTAAATTGGCATATGGAGATTATGTTAAAATCGGAATTGGAGATGACACGTGAATATGAACTACCAAATCCTGCCGCTTTCCAGCTCCAAGCCTTAATCACCAATAACCTTGGGCAAAAGAGTTTCAGTGAAGTTCCACAACAGGGCTGCATGATTGCCCACAAAAGCAGAGCCGGTATACCACGTGTTCCTGTGACCCTGAAGCCCTTCGAGCTCCCTGTAGAAGCCACCTGCAATGGCATCAGAAGGTACGGCCAGTTGGAAAGGTGTATGGCTGCTGTAGTCAATAAAGCTGACTTTCCCATTACTTGACCCCTCGGCAGTCTTTCGCAGGCGCTTGACTGTGGCCGTAATGTCCTTCTTCACCTCATCTTGGGGAAGAGGCTTGATACCTCCGTACCAGACAGAGTAGATGCCTTCAACGGCTGTGGGATTGACGTTGTACAGTCCAGGGAGAGGGGGATGCTGAATGTGGCTTTACTTGTAGGCCGGACATTCTGAAAGCTGTAGCCCTTGGGAAGACCTGTGTCTGTGATGAGATAGCAATAGAAAGAGCTGCTGGTGAATTGACTGAACAGAGATTCTTCCGTGCCGTCCAAGCCCAGCGCACCCAAGTTGGAGATGGTTGGTGGAGCGCTAATAAGCACTTTGGAGACTATGATAAGCTTGTTACCCTTCGGCGTCTTCACTACCAGCTTAGTCTTCTTGTCACCCTCCTTGGCAGGACGCTGTGCCGCAATTACAGTACTCGACACTAGAGCATCTGAGCCTAACTCCTTCAGAGCCTTGTCAAAGATCTCCTGGTTGTCGCGCCGAGCACTGGTGACACCACCCTCTGTGAGAGTGTTGAGAAAAGCCTCGTCGATGGCCTTGAGCATGTAAATGGTTGGTTGCTTGATGACATCACCAGCACCCCAAGAGTTGGACCAAATGGTCCAGGCAAGGTCCCCAAGGTTGTACTTTGCCAAGAACTCTCCAAACGGCAGTAGAAGATCTTCTGGTACCGGGTCAGGGAGATGATAGGAGTCGCCAATATAGGGGTACTTGGCCAGTTGGGCGGCGTACGCTTGAAAGTCCAGACTGGGCGTGAAGTCGGGAAATTCCTTGCCAGTGTTGAAGTCCGCGTAGATGGGTTCCTCGCTCGAGAGTGTGTATAGCGAGAGTGTGGATGTTGAAGCGAGCGAAAAAGTCACGGACGACGGTGTAGTTGAACCACGTCTGCACACCAAAATCGATCTTGGTCCCTGTCTTAGGATCTGTGTAAGTGTCGATGTGACCACCCAGCAGAGCCTGTTGCTCGACCACTACAACGCTCTGATCAAGGTCTGTGAGCCTGATAGCGGCATAGGTACCGCTGTTTCCTCCACCAATGACAGCCACGTCGCGGGTAATGACATCTTTGGCGGCATAGCTGTCAGGGCTGAATTGGTCTGCACATGTGGCGACCGGCAGCACAGCAGCCAACCAGAAGATTGACGGGTATTTCATGTTTGTTTGAAAGAACGGATAGATAACGAATAAGTGAATAGGAGTGTGCAGTTATAACGGTATCAGGCAGTCTGATGGGGTACCAATGAGTGAAGATGTCACAATTTTTTATACTTACGGCCCCCTTCAGAAGCGGCCGATATCAGCACCTCATCCTCCATGTCTTGGATGAGCGGACTTATTGTTGCCCTCGCCTTGTGAGTGGCTGAGTCTGGACGCCTCACGAGAGTAAAACCCTGTCAAATTCAGGAGTTGGAAAGGAGCATACAAGGGTGTCTGTTAACATAAGCACGAAAGAGCATCGACTCTGCGGAGCGTATGTGTCAGCTCGAAAGACCACCATCGGCACTGACAACCGGATAACCTATTGATTGGTGGTCTGATACATATTCTTGTCTGGGGGCGTATTCCTCTATGTCCACCCGCCGGCTCGTCGGATATATGAGTTACTTTAAATGGACAACGAGCTGCGCCTCTGCAAGGGTAGCGATCCTGTCACCCTGGGATTTCCAGCCAATCAGCCATCAGAAGCTTGCATAGCTAGGCTGGAACGTGTATTGAACACGTGCAACTGTTCGGGAGTAGGCGGGATGACGGTTTGTGTCTTCTCAATTAGGAAACCGAGAAGGCCGAGGGCCGATTCAGCCACTCGGAAGAGACCCATCACGAGCCGGACGTGAGACGCGGATACGGCTGACATAGAAATTTGGAATGAAGCACCTTGTCTCAAGGTCAACTCTGCCGCCTTGGAAAACAGACTTATCACTTTCTGGTAGCGTCTAGATTATGCCATCACGCAACAATGCGGCCCGACCCGACCAATTCTAGTCCTTCGAGCTTGGTGTAGGGCTGGGTTCTAGATCCTTACCTCGACAACGGCGCGTCACAGTACATAGCCTCCATCGTATTACGCAGTCTATGAACTCGTGGGGAATAGTGTATCGCGCCTGGAAACGTTACTGGCTGATCAAGGCTTAGCATACCCACAACAGCACAATGCACCAAGGAACACTTAGGGACTGGTACCTAAGTAAGCGAATCCAACGACGCTTGTTTCAAAAGGTGGTGCCATTCGGCTTGTTTTGTCCACTGAGCAACGCTTCACGCTCGGGATAATCAGCGTCAAAGGGCGGTCAGCTTGACCCAGGTCCTAGTCTACATGGGGGTACAGTGGGGGACAAAAGTTCTGCGCGATCGCCCCACCGGCGCGTCTTCCTTCCAGCCTTTGAATTTTACTCTGCTTCTTTTTTTTTAATAACTTAATAATAATATCTTTAAATATTAAAAACCCTTATTTAAGTTCTTATAAGAGGATAAAGATTATAATAATATATAATTTAGATATTTCTATTAAGTAGATTATATTTTATAAAAGAGTATTACTATATATATAGATTATTACTTTATAGTATATATATCACTCTATAGTATACTTTTCTAGAGACTCTAATGTGACAGGCGGTTAGGGACGCTTGGGCTAGCTGGTCGCTAGCGGGGATGTCTCTAGGGTGGCCCGGATGAGGTTAAAAGGGGAGGTCAGTGCTGTTACAGGGGAGGAATTATCATTATCTATCTTTTATTAGAGATTCTTCCGAGAAGTCAGAGAGGCCAAAAGAGCTTGAGGCTGCTAGGAAGTCTATTAATTTATTGCCTTTATTTTTGAGAGATTTATTTGAGTCTATTTTGACGGTCACTACGATCCTTGTCCTGCCTCCGTCTTCAACCTCCCTTAGATATCGGGCTGCTGCAGGCTCTATTAATGCCTTACCAGCGAACTTTCCTGCAACCGACCCGATATTCTATCTTATTAGATACTTCCCTACTAGAAGATATAAGCCTCAGATTGACCCAATCTTATATATATAATCTGATGTAGCTTTAGGCTGACTAGCTAAAATGCCTGAGTGATGATCCTCTATATATCTTCTTTAGGGTAAGTTAATAAGTTAGGTATTATTTCTATTTCTTCCTGCTGCTAAATTAGAGGTTATAGTAGGGCAGTAAATTAATTAATCTTGCTTATTAGAGTAATTAATTAATATACTTCTATACTGTAAGCTGCCAGACTTAAGAAGAGTAAGAAGAAAAGAAAAAGAAAAGATAGAGAAATTAAGATCTTTTTGAGTTTTCTATAAGCTAAGGGAGCTTAAAAAAGCCCTAATTAATTCAGTTAAGAAGTAAGGATTCCTATTTAAGATATCTCCTATTAGAAGTAATATCTGTAATAAGCTAAACTTTAAGCTATATTGCTTATTACTACTTTAACTTTTTAGCTTTAAGAACTAAACTAAAAAAGAAAGTATAATTAGCTTAAAAAGTATTTTATAGAATAATATCTTTAAATAATTACTTCTATAGGAGGTCTACTTAAAGCTTAGACTGCTAATTCTACTTAGTAAGCTATTAGCTAGATAAGAATATATAGAGGTTAGTTAAATAGAAAGGTATTACTGTAATAATTATAACTTAGTATCTTATAAAGAATTAGAGTCTAGCTATACTAGCTTTAATATCTATCTGTAGTATTAGGATTTTAAAGCTTAGAGGGAAAGATATAAGAGGGGGAGTTTTAACTCTAGAAATAGAAGAGGCAGAAAGTAGAAAGATTAGCAGCACTTAGGAAGAGAGTTATTATTATAACAATCACCCTACTAAAAGAGATTTCACTAGGAAGTATAAAAGGAAGCTAATTAAAAACCTTAATTATTAGCTATAATTCCCCTCTATTACTTCTAGCCTATTTTTAAGAGATTTTTATAACTATTATAACCTATATCTACTTAAGATAGATACTTAATTCTTTTTTAACTTTTATTTATTTTTTATTTATAAATTCTTTCTAGCTATATATTTCTCTATATAAAAGAGATACTATTACAGTTAGATATTTATTTTAATATAGTTAGTTAAAGCTATATTATAAGAGAAGAATTATTCTCTAAGAGACTAAGATTTCTCTAACTATACTTATAATTCTAATACCACTACTAAAGTAAGAAGAAAAAAGAAAGAAAAGAAAAGTATCTTATTTAATACCTATAGATATAAACTAGCTACCCTCTAACTTAATATAACAAACTAGTTTAGTTACAGCTTATAGCTCTTCTAATTAGCCTGAAGTTATCTTTATAAGACTGAACTCCTCTAGAGTTAAGTATCTATTTTAAGATAAATCTAAATGATAAAGGCTACTTAGAGGCTAATAAGAACAGTAAAATAGGATCCCTTATCCCTATCTATATATTTAAATATAAGTTTAAAGAGATTAATATTACCAGCTTTATACAGTTATTTAAAAACCATATTAAAGGTAGAGTTTATACCAATAAGAAAAAGAAGATACTATTAATCTATTTTTTCTATAAGAATATTAAGATAAAGGTAGAAAAAACCTATAAATATAATATTTAGAAGGAAGTTAAGATAAAGCTTCTAGAGGACTTTAAGAGGAAGAATAAAAAAAATAATAGCTCTAACCTTTTAAAAGAATCTTAAAGATAAACTTTCTGTCTATAAGAAAGATAACTAATCTTAAGATACTTAACTAGCTTAAAACCTATTAAGAGCTGTATAAGGCTCTTTATAATAGAGGGAAATTTAAGGAAGGTAATTTCTATACTATCTTCTATACTCTTCCCTAAAAGGTTATTATTTAGGTATACAGATAGAAGAATATCTTAATTTAGAAGCTGTAAGTAAAGACCTATAATAATATAGTTAATCTTATAATATTCTTACTTAAATAGAATTAGTCTTTTAAGAACCTAATTAAGGAGCTCTAGGAGAGAGAATTTTATATTAAATAAAAGGCCTTTAAAGAAGGATATAAAATGTTTATTCCAGCTATTAAGTTAACTAAAGACCAATCAGACTATTAATTCCCTTATTAAGCTAGTCTAAAAGCTGAATATTAATACTGTCTGACACTAAGAGGATATAGAGGCTAGATTAGTTACTATAGTCTAAAGTGCTATAGATAAATAGAAGTTCTTTAACTAGCCTTATTATAATTATAACTTAGCTCCTAAAGGATCTTATAGAAATAACTAGGACTTTATTATTAATACCAGCTATAGTTAGAAGCAGATTAAATACTTCTACTACTATATTTCTAGTTATTTTCCCAATTAATACTATAAGCTGCAGAAAGATTAGAATACTAGCTATTATAACTTTAACTTAAAAGCTAGTATAGCCTAAATAGGTTAAAGGGAAGCTAATATCTCTTTAAAGCTAGTCTAGAAGATAGAGCTTTTTAATAGTATTAAGAAGCTAGTTATTATATAGATTAGAAAATTCCTAAAGTCTCCAGCTATTAGTTTTTTAGATAGTCTAATATCTAGCTCTACAGTCTAAAACTAATCTTCTAACTAAAAGGAATAAAATTTAGTAATAGACTTTATAAAAAGGAACTAAAACCTGCTATTTAAGAACCTAATTGTTAGTAAGATTAGTAGCAGGACTAAAAAGCCCACTAACAGTCAGAAGGATAAGCCTATTGCTAATATTATCCTAATTAATAATAATAGTATTAGTAAGCCTCCTATAATTCTAAATAACAATATTACCTTTAATACTACTATCAGTAAGAGGGCTAGAGTTAAAAAGCTGCTTAAAGAAGCTAAAAAAGATTATTTAATTTCTTCTATAGTTATACTAAAGATTCTTCAGCTAATAAAGCTAAAAGACTAAAAGCTAGTAGAAGCTATTAATAAAGATACCTCTAATAGTAATATCTATCTGACTACTTTAATTAAGAATAGAGCCTCCCTAAGATAAAAAGTTCTAAATATAAAGATCTCTATTTTAATCCCTTAAATAATTCAGTATAACTTAAAATTTAGCTGCTTAATAGCAAAGGAATTAATTAATATAGCTGACAGTATTATTGATACTATCTGGCTAGATTCTGCTTCTTTCTATAAGAAAAAGCTACTAGAGGAAGTTAAAATAAACCTTCTTAAGAAATAGAAAGAGCTAGAGCTTATAACACAGAATAGTCTATTATTCTTTAAGACTTACTTTAACAATTTAGCTCAGTAATATAGAGTTCTTATAGTTGCAATTAGTTAAGAAAAACCCCCTCTATCTACTTAAGATAATACTATTTTTACTCTAGAAGACTATATTATAGTAAATAATAAAACTATAAAGAAGATCTTCTATAGAAAGAAATTAAAAAAGGTCTAACTAGAAAGTATTTAATAAGATAATAATAAAAGCTTTTATAAATCTTATTTAGAATATAGACTTACAGCTATAGTTAATATATTAAGATCTCCTAAAGCTTTAGATAAGACTTAAATATTCTAATAGTTATACCTAAAAAGCTATTCTAAATATAGATACTAAAGGCAATATTATCTCAAACTATATTATTAAGACTAGTAGGCTCCTATTTATATCTAGCTTAGCTAAAACTATATTCTTCTTTAAAAGACTTAGTTCTAATAGTTAGAATTGTCACTACTAATATCTATATAGGTAATATCTTTATTAAATAAAAGATATATATAGCCTCTATATTAAACAGTTTCTATTCCCTTTATTCTAGAGATGCTTTTTATTTAAAGTGCAAAAGTTACTTTTAACTATAGTACTATCCCTAGGGAGATATTAATAAGCTGTAAGCTAGAAACTATCAACCTAATATCTTTTATTACAGGCAGAATATAAAGAGTTAACCTAGTTACTAATAAAGCAGTACTAAAAAAGTTACTATAAGTATACTAAAACCCTCTAAACTAGCTATTAAGAATATCTACAGTTTAAAGGAGAATAATATTAAGTATCTTATTAGATATATTAACAGAAAGACAGTACAGAAAGTCTATAAGATTATTCTTAAAAACTAAATAAAAGAAAA
This sequence comes from Ilyonectria mors-panacis, assembly GCA_002991585.1. Taxonomy (NCBI): domain Eukaryota; kingdom Fungi; phylum Ascomycota; class Sordariomycetes; order Hypocreales; family Nectriaceae; genus Ilyonectria; species Ilyonectria mors-panacis. Next base: position 5,768 of record PPHJ01000106.1, on the reverse strand, counting down.
CAATCTAATACAGTTTAAAATTAAGAAAATATACACTCAGAACGGCAGCCATAAGGATATAACAGTTCAGATCAATATAATATATAAAAGAAAGATAGATAAAATTCAACTTAGGGATAATATTCCTTCTAATAGATCTATACCTAAGGGAAACCTATACTAGTGAGATAAGAAATAGAATAAGGTTAAAAGGGATCTAAAAAAGAACTCCCCCTTCTCTAACTATATTACTCCTAAATTCTTAAAGATTAAAAAGGAATTAAGGCTTTTTGGTAAGAGATTAGAAGCTCTAATAGAGCAGACTGAGGATACCCTTAATAATACTAAAAGGGAAATCTTCTGTTAAATTATCTTCAATTAGAAAAAAGCCTTAGCCTAAACTTTTAAGGAAAAAGGAGAACTTAACCTTAGGATTACTCTCCTATAAGTTATTAAAATCACACCCTATTCAGTTTGACAGTATAGTAATATAGTTATTTCTTATAGAACTAAGCCTAAGGTTATTAAGCTACTAAAGGAAAAACTAAAGAATAAGATTATTAAAGAAAGTTATACTTTCTATAGGAACTACTAGATACTTATAGTTAAAAAGAATAGAGGTCTATACCTTATTAACTCAGCTAAAAAGTATAATACTTATACTATTAGAAATAGTATAATTCCTTTAGAAATAGAAAACTTCTCTACTGAATTTAGAATATATCTTATCCTTTTAGTTTTTAATTTCTTTTCTGGATATAATTAGATCTCTCTAGATATAAAAAACAGGGACTTAATAACCTTTTAGATACCTATTAGTCTATTCAGGCTATATACCCCTCCCTTAAGGGGCTATAAACTTAATAGCTCAGTTTACTAGAATTATAATAAGAATTCTTTTCAATCTGATACCAGATAAAGCTAGAGCTTTCCTAAACGATATTAGTATTAAGAGCCCTCTAGAGAACTATAATAGGAAGGAGTCTCTTTCTAGTATTAGAAGATATATTCTGGAATATCTTATAAACCTCAATATTATTCTGGTTAATATAGAGCTTTCTAGCTGTTTAATTACTATAAAAAAGTCGTTTTTCTGCTAAAAGACTGCTCCTCTAGTAGGATATTTTTACAGTACTTATAGTTATAAGCTCTTAGAGGATAAAGTCCTAAAGATTATTAAATAGAAAGCCTATAAAAACCTAACTAAAGTAAGAGTCTTTTTAGATATTATAGAATACTATAGAATCTAAATTAAAGGGTATACTTAGATTGCTAAGCTTCTTATTAAGCTACTAAAGAAGAATGCCTTCTGGAAATAGAGTAGAGTCTAAAAGAAAGTAATAAGAGTATTAAAGAAAAAAATTATTACTGCTTCTATTCTTATCTCTTTTAATCTATCCAAAAAAGCTAGAAAAGTTATCTTAATAATTAACACTAGTATTCTAAGCTGGGGAGCTATTCTAATATAGGTAATAGAGAGTAAATACCACTCTATAAGATTTAAATCCAGTATCTAAATAGATACTAAGAAAAAGTATAATATAATAAAGCTAAAGTATAAGAAAGCTCTTTATACAGTTAGATATATAAGGATATAGATCTATAGATATCCCTTTACCTTAGAAACTAACTCTAAAGTTCTAGTTAATTAACTTAATAATAGGGCAGATAATATATTAGAATTAATAGTTATTTACTGGATTAGCTACTTCTTACTCTTTAACTTTACTGTCAGATATATTCTAAGAAAGAAAAATATAGTTACTAATAGTCTTTTTAAAGAAGAAGAAGGGTCCTTCTAACCTTTTAGACTGGAAAGCTAAAGGCAATATTAAGGATAAAATAGATGTCTGCCTTAACCTTATTCTTTTTAGCCCTAAGGATAAAAGCCTGAAAGAGAACTATAAGGGTGAATAGCTAGTTTTAGGGAACTACTTAACTATCTTAAAGTAGCTGAAGGAACTCTCTGCTAGAGACTTTAGGCAATTAAGGAGAAAGGCAATATAATTCTATATCTACAGTAGTTAAATCTAGAGATAAAGTCTAAAACTAAGAGATAACTTAGCGCTTGTTATTAATAATAAGAAGCTTTAAAAGTATCTTATTATATCTTCTCACTACAATAGAGGTTATAAAGGCTGAAAAGTAACTGTCTAAATTATTTCCTATTGCTATTTCTAGTAAGGCCTTAGATATACAGTAGAGTTAGTTATCTAAATATGTCCAATTTGCTAGATTTATATAGTCTAGAGGCCTATAGAGATTGCTAAGCCTACAGCCCCTTAGTATCCTATAATAAAGATCTATATCGACAGGCAGTATCTTCCTAATGATAATAGGATAAAGTTCCTACTGAAAGCTAGATATAATATAACGGAATAAATTAAAGCTATATCTTATAAGACTCTAACTGCTATAAATATCAGAAAGTTTATTAGGAGGATTATCTATTGCTATAGTATACCTTTAAAGATTATTACTAATAATAGAAGTAAGCTGGTAAAAGGGATTCTTAATAAGCTGGATAACTTAGGTATTATAATAGCTAAAATTTCCACCTATAATTCCAAGTTAAATAGATTAATTAAAGTTAGTTATATATCTATAGTTAACTATTTTAAGAAGCTTAAAAGACTAAAGAAGTAGGTAGGTTTATTAGACTAAGTTCTGCTTATAAATAGATCTGCTATCTAAAGATCCTATAGTTACTCACCTTTCTAGCTTCTCTACAGATAGAAACCTATTCTTTCTATAGAAGTTAAAGTTCCAACCTAAAGACTTATTAACTAGAATAAAGTCTATAGTAGAGAAGATATTATCTTAGCTTAAATTTAAATTCTAAAAAGACAGAAAGAAGATTTAGAAGCTGTTAGAGTGAAGGTTAAGGAATATTAGAAGAACTTAATAAGAAAGACAACTATATCTAATACTTTTAAGCTAAGGAAAATACTATTATCTAAGGGAGATTTTATTCTTTTTTATAATATTAAAAACTACTATAACCTTTCCTCTACAGTTAAGCTTAAGTCTAAATAGTAAGAACTCTATAAGATCTATAAGATTCTAAGAGAGACTAGAACCTATATCCTTAAGACTCTAAATAGTATAGAAATAAAGAGAACCTACTATAGGAATTAGCTTAAAGCCTTTATAAAGAATAATTAAGAGTAGTAGGCTAGCCCTAAAGATACTAAGGTTTAGAGACTACCTACTAATAATAAAAATAAAAAATCTAATAAAGAATTATCTTATAATAAAATATATTAACTCAATAAGGCAGGAGATTTATTAGATAATATTAGTATAAAGCCTATTATTTATCTATAGAGAGAACTTAAAGGGGATTTCTAGATTTATATTTTAAAGATAAATAAGAAGGCTAAGAATCAGTATAAAGCAGTCTAGAATATCTTATTAGATATTTAGGAATATAGTATCAGCTGGAGATAGTAATATTACTGTATAGAGAGGTAAATAGAAGAGGCAAAATATAGAGTTACTAGAGAGATTTAAATATAAAGAGTCTTAACAGTTAAAACCTAATAAAATAACTATCTAGAGGGGTTTTATTACTATAAATAACACCTTATATTAAAGAGGAATAGTATAGAGGAAATCTATTTGGAAGAGATAAGGGTAGTACTAACTAAGTAGTAATATTATTCCCTAGGTATTTACTATTAACTACCTATTTTATAAGAATAAAAAAAGGGGACTGTTTTTCTCCTTTAATAGGAGAAAGAAACTTATTAAGACTAACTAAAAAGCCTAATACCTATTATAAAAAGCCTATATAGAAACTTAAGAAGTCTAATAATAAATCTTAAGGTTAAATATACTACTAGCCTTAAAGAGATATTTACTAATAATCTAAAGGTAAAAATAAAAGTTAAAAACATTAAAAGTATAAGAGGTTAATATATTTAGAATTATAGCTTAACTACTAAAAGGGAATTTATAAGAATCTTTCTAGCAACCTAAAGCTATATACCCACTTAGATACTTCTAGTTGCAGTCAGTTTGATTATACTAAAGGCAATTAGTATACACTCTATTTAGATATCCTAGAGCTAAAATATAAGTATAGAAAGAGGTCAGAATATACTTATTAAAGCAGGTAGTTATTAAGAGATAACTGCAGATACAATAATAATATATAACCGGATTAATAACCCTAATAAAGGCAATAATAAGAGCCTTAATAAGATATAGATAGGAGGGAAGGTTTATAAGGAAGTACCCTCTAGAATAAGCTCAGTCTGCTAGAATAAAAACCTACTAAAGAGTATAGATAGCTAAAAGCTCTATTCCTACTGTAATAGTTAAGTCTTAAAAAAGAAAGCTGCTTAAGGAATTAGATAAGGAAGGCCTCTCTAGAGCTAGAGGCAGGAAATTAAATATCTAACTCAATATATAAAGGGCGGCCCAGTTGATTAAGGGCTTGGAAACTGCAAACCTAAACTCAGAATATCTTTAGGATCTAGAAAAACATCTTATTAGATAACCTAAACTAACAGAAGGAAAATAAAGAATCTTACTAAAGCTAGAGTCAGATTAAGCTTTAATATAGAAAAGGGACGAAGGAGAATAGTATCTTAACCCTTCTAAAAGGTATCAGTCTATTATAAGAACTTATCTACCTTAACTCTACAGTCTGCTAGATAATAAATATTAGGAAGCTTCCCTTAAGAGAGACTGAAAAGAATGATTAGTTTATCTTAAAGAGATATTATTATAGAGGCTATTTCGATATTATAATAATAGAAAAAGAAGGGAAGTCTGAGGCAGAATAAGGCTAAAGTCCTAATATTAGTAATATAGAAGAGAAAGAGGCTTTAAGCTTAAGAGATCTTACTTTAAGGTTAAACTGGCAGGGTTTTATTATAAAGTATAGAAATTACAAAAAGTAGGTATCTTTATTTACTATAACTTATAAAGAAAAATCAGTAAGAAGGTCTAGAAAATAATAACTACTATCTTTATAATTTACTATTATAAAGAGAACTAAGCCCTATAGTATAAAGACTCTTAAATATTCAGTCTCTTAAAAATACTAATATATATACACTTTTTTTACACTCTAGCTGCTATAGAAATTAATACTGCAACTTATACCTCTATACTGTAATTCTTTCTCTATTAAGCCTAAATCTTAACTACTATCTTATTAGTTACTTTTCTTCCTACTAACTGACTTTTAAATCTATTACTATACTATAGAACTTAATATATAATAGCTACCTCTAATAAGGCTGTAAAGAAGAAGCATAATTCTACTGCAGTATAAAATTACTAACTCTCTATAAAGAGACTATTTAAAGAGAAGGTAGAAAAAGAAACTTCCTCTACTATAATAAGAATCTTATAAAGATACCTCTAATTAATAGAATTAACTAACAGCTAACTCTCTATTCTTCCTAACTAAATTAATTCTATTAGGATAAAAAGAAGACTAAATACTCTATCTTAGGGGATAAGAACTTAATTAAAACTTAAGCTAAGACTGTTAAACTACACTCTAACTTTAGTAAAACTAACTTTAGAACTTAAAAAGGTTACTATAGTAATCTCTAGGGCTTATAATATAAACTTTAATACTAGAATCTATCTGCTAACTTTAGTTTTATTACTTTCCTACAAACTATAACCTATAGAATAAGAGATATTATAGCTATTATACCTTTTAGCTTTAACTTTAATACCTATATTCTTTAAGCTAATAACTGGAGGAAAGAGATCTTTTTAACTAAACTTCTTAAGAAAGGTATTCTAGTTATAAAAAACTATTC
>PPHJ01000105.1:0-13409 GCA_002991585.1 Ilyonectria mors-panacis | reverse complement strand
AAGTACAGAAACTGTTAATGGAAATGAAATAAAAGTCTATGATGAAGGATGAAAAGATAAAATTTAAAGATGAACCCAAATCTATTCATGCTTGATGAAGGAAGCTCGTAAAAAATCTATCTAAGGAATTGGCTAATCCCGTAACAAGCCAGCGGGGGAAAGAGAATTACAGCTGAGGAATATAGCCCTTCAAAAATGTATCGAAAATCTCTAAACAATAATCATGTACTTATGGGTAAATCGGACCCAAATTCAGATACTTTATTTATATCCCGTAGACTTCAAACTGTAATCGCTCTATTATGATCGCCAGATTTACTTCCTCTACTTATATGAGATTATAAACACATTATGAAGGCTTCAGAGTATTGTCAAGATAGTAATGAGGTCCAATGAATTTGTGTACCCTTAAATAAATCTAGAGAAGATCTAATCAGAAGAATAGGTGTAGTAAATATTTTTTATGCGTCCCAATCCTAGAGGGACTATCTCTGGTTTATGGAATGTCTGTAACAACTACTTTCGAATATTTTTTTGAATTCAAGACCCGACAGCAATATATTGGTTAATTAAAAATACTACCAATCTTCATCCCTCATTACTGTAAGTCTATTAGTATTATCATACTTTAAATGATAATTCCCAAAATTTTACCAATGAATTTTGACTCAGGACTATGTGAATATGTTATACTAAGCACGACTATAATTTTTTATGATAAAGATGAGCATTCTATTAGAAAATTTATGATTAATTTTATAAACATGATAATGGGCAATGCTTTTCATATAAATCAAATAAATAAAGCTAATTCCTTAGATTATAAAAGGGGGCTTTTTCCCCCCCCTAATAGATAATGACCTTAAAAATAAACCAATAAAAATATCTGAATATGATTATAGGCGAAATCCTTTAATCATGTATATTTATTAAAAGAGAGTCTGCTAAATGGCATTTAAGCTCATACAGGTGTAACTTTAAATATAAGGCCATATATTATTGAGAATGAATGATTTTGATGAGGAAAAGAGCATTTGAGATGGAGGAGGGTTATTATTGCGAGAAACTGTAAAAAAAAACCACGAAAAGATTCTATCTACAGAAGAAAAGTTAGAAACACTGGAAAAAAAGATGAATTTTTACCTAAAAAATCATAGAAGAAAGAATGTTAAATCTCAACTAGATTAAATAAGAACTTAGAAAAAAAATTGTGATGATTAGAGGATTAGCAATAGTAAAGGTTAAAAGGTTAAGAATGGCCTATCACAAGGCAAGAAGTGCCCCGGTCTAACTCCCCAAAAAGTTAAAACTATTAGGCTGTATTTCTGTATTATTTTCTATACAGAAAAATAAAGAACACAATCTTTAGGCTTAATTTCATGATGTTCTATGAAGCAAAAGCTTATTATATTAATACATAAAATAAGCTTTTGCCTTAACCTGATGTATGCGCAAGCTATTCTTTGTGTATAAGGGATATATTTAACTGTAAAACCCTGTGATTTTGCATCATCATTATTCGGGATCGACTCCTTGATATCTCAATATAAGCGTGTGAAGCTCAATTGCTAAGCGAATGCTGAAGTCATTTAAGTTGTAAGTTCGAGTCTACCACAAGCACAATAAAAAATTTAATTCATGCTGATTTCCCCTAAGCGGAACTATAAAGAAAAAAATAAAGCACAATAACTTGAATTCAATTATATTTATAAGTGCTCTTAATAGAGTACAGCCTTAAAGAAAATTACCAGTTTATATTCAGTAAAGGACTTTAGTATAATGGTGAATGCGTATACTTTTAATCATTAAAATTGTAGGTTCGAAGTCCCTGCCAAGTTCCTATAGTAGTTATATTATAGTTATTAACTGCCGCTTACCTAAGTAGTATGCTTCTATGAAAGCAATATGTTAGTTTAATAGGGACAGGGGTATTATAACAAAACCGTATAAGTCTTATACACAAATTTATAGGTATGTTGAATTGGTAGACAGATCCGAATTTAGTTCGGATGAATAAATGCCCGTGCCAAATTCAAGGTCTCTACCTATATTATATAATAATAATTTATTGTGTAATTATGTATACCTAGTTATACAGTTAGTGTGCTATAAATAAACTAGGGTCTATGTATAGATTAATAAATAAAATTGTAGCTTTGTTTTGATAGAAGCATATATATAAAATAATTATATAGCTGTTACCATATATTGCAATCTATAAATTTAAAATGTTTATTCGCTGCTACTATATTAAAAAAAAAGTCGCTGCTCATAAAAGTATGCACGACGCTTTTACTTAAAGGTAAAAGAAAAGCCAACAAGCCATGTATGCTTCTTCTAACATGCTGTATTTTCCCCTAAGGGAGAGCTATAAATGTGCCTAGTCGTTAGCTAGCCCATAAGATTAGCTTTAATGTATTATAAGCAAAAAAATTACTATGATTATCCTGTAGACCAATGTAGGCTCATTAAATTTTGGTATTAAATTTGAGTTCGAAATCTTCCAGGATAATTAAATTCATAGCTTCAAACCTGCCTACATAAGCTATGTATGTTATGTAATAAGTATTAATTAAATAAATATATAAATAAACACCCCGTTCTAGCACTTGCTTCTGTTAAGTACGTATTAACTGTCTAATTTAAAATAAAATCATAGGATGGGCAAGCTATTAATATGGGAATTTCAACATTAACGAATATAGCGTCAATAGCGTGGAGCAACATTTGTGCATAGTCTTTCTCCGTCATTCCGAGTATTTACCCATAAATAAAAAAATAAATAGAAGAATGTCTAGATTTTAGTAATGGTCTTAGTAGTTTAAATGGTTAAAACTCTTAATTTCATACGTAAAACGTAGATAATTCGATTTTCTCCTAAGGCTGAATATATAAATAGTTTATTCCTTAATTAATTAACGTTTATTAGCAAGCAACAATATTATATATCAATATTATTATTTTATTAATCTAACCTCCGCCGCCCTTCAAATAAGACGAATTATTCAATACTATTTAAAGAATAGCATATTAATATTAATTTATTGTATTTTACATTGACAGTCTCTTTAGCTTATAACTAAAGGTATAGGTTACACGGTGGTTTTACTACTTAAACAAATATTTCACAAATTTTCATATTATTTATTTTTTAGTTAGTATATTAATACTACAAATAACTATTTTTATCCGAGAAAATATTGAGTATCGGAATATTCTTCTATAATAAAATTTATATTACATTAAATTTGTTTATTACAATACAAAAATTAATCAATAAATGGCGAAACAGTTTAAAAATATAAATATCCCTTAATAATATTACTTATTAAACAGTCAATAATTAATGTCAACTAATATAGTAACTATTTTCCTTCTATAAATTACCAAAATTATGTCTTTATATATTAAGTACATTCTATAGAAAATTCTGAATTATTCAACTACAGGGGTTAATCTAACTTTTATAGGAGATTAATTCATTGTTTTATGCTATTTAATACTAGTTTTTAATGCAAATTCATACTTACTTAAAAATTCTTGGACGTCTATATATATAACAAGTATAATGATATTTCTACAAATTATGATATACACCTTATTATATTTAATCTTTCTTTAGTATCATTTTTACATAGATTTTTATTAAAGTAAGTCCACACCATTCCCATTTGAGTCAACCGGATGTTTATGACGCCATACCTACATAGTTACCTACATTGTAAAGCTATATGGCTAAAATTTCTTATCTTTCATATTATTATTACCCAAATTATATATTATACTAAAATATTAAGAGGTGAAACACCTACCAGAAATAGCTGAACATTATTTTATTAATAAGTTCATTTTTTCAATTATAATAGTACTGAGTAGGTTTAACTCAATTTAGAATAAAAAGATTATTTGCTTATAGTACAATATCTCATGTAGATATTATAACTTTACGTTAAATATCTATGTTAATCACTCAGCATTATTTTTATTTACATAAAAAAAATCCGCAATATTCTATAAAGTAAATAATGTATCTTTAATTAATACTATAGATTCTTATATTGTTTATAAGCTGAAAATAAGAGCATCTGAATGAAAAATTAATGGAAAAAAATTCACCTATACAATTAATTAAGCCAGATTAAAAGGTTATTTTATATAAATCCTTTTCTTAGCAATAAGTTTACTATTACTATCTTTCTCATTTGCAGGAGTTCCACCTATTATTGGAATTCCTTTGGAAAACAATGTATTTAAGTCGCACTTTAATAAAGGTCTTAATTCTATCTTTAGTTGCAATTATAACTAGTGTTATAGGAGGAGTAATCTAATTTAGTATAGTAAAAGAAAATGTTCTTAGCTTACCAGAATATAAAATAAATCCCATATTAGAAAATTATATTAAAAAATATATTAAACTGCCCAAGCCGCCGGTACACACAGATAAAAAAAGACATAAAAAAATAGACTTTTAAAATATAAAAATATAAGCATATCAAGCCCTATACTCTTTTGTGATTTCTACAATACACTTGTTATTCTATTATTTTTTATTTGATGAACAAAGAATATAAGCATGGGTACCATATTGCTAAAATATTATTTAATAATTAAAGATAGGTAACTTTTCTTTTTTGTATTTTAGTCAGCTATTTTAGCTGTAGTTTTTTGTACTTCTTAATTTCATACTTGCTCCTCCATAATCCTTATCAAGAACAAAATAATATATTTGAATGCCCGGTTTTTCACAGTTTTCTTGGTCAAAAAATTAAACTCCCAATTCGGTGTAAAATTTTTAATTTGCATTAGTATCTATTATTAGATTTAGAAATTTAGGGTTATACCCACTATTATTATTTTATGAAAATGGTATTATGGGATTAATAGTTGTACTTATTTATAGGTATAATAACTGCGGATTTTTATTCGGAATTAGGTAAAAAATGCCTTAAAAATAGACAGTAGACAACAAATAATTATTTTATAAATCAAAAAAAATTAGTAAAATATGTTTACTGAATATAAATAGTGCCGTATTTATATCTATCTATGTCACTGTGATATAGGATTTTATAATGGATCCATCTGTTGTAGCTATGTAGCTTTTATTTTCTATACAAAAAATAGAGTACTTGCTGCTATTGTGAAATTTTTTTATTGTGATGTGTGCATGCATGTCTTACACACGCAATAGGCCTAAATTAAATATAGCTAGTAAGCTAAACCTATCAATAAGCATTTAGCTTTTAATAAATACTTAGACCACTTTATATTTATTTTGTAAATTGTAATTTCTAAGTTCAAAATAAAAACCAATAATAAGCTTTAGTATCAGATCCATATAATTAATAATATAAAATATAATGTTAGATCACAAAACTTATTGAGCCAGGATTAGCACTATAGGCACTAGCCGGTGCAGATGGAATTGAAGTAGTATTTGATGTTTAAATTAGGTATGTTGCTAGAAATCCCTTCACTAGAAAAATCAAATTTCTCATTATTCTAATAAACTAAGGTTTTGCTTTTTCAGAGCAACAGCCTTATTCGCTTTAATGATGGCTTATAACTATTATAATGTTGCATAATTTATATTGTGGCATAATTTTTTCTCAACTCAAACACACATTAACATGTAAAGATTAGCTTTATTTCAAGCACATATAAATAAATATATAGGCAAGCTAAAAGCTAAGCCTTCATCATATTAAAGATACCTATAACTGGTGCCAATTCTATTATAAAGTATTGGCTTCTATGTATGTTTACAATACCCTACTAGTTAAGAAGAGAAGCTGTATGCTGCTGCTTCTAAAAATATAGAAGTAGAGCTCTGCTGATTTTTGATGTGATGTTGCATGCATCCACTTAAATAAAATATAGCTATATAATTAGAAATTTTAATTAAAAATTATATGAAACAATATTTAATTACATTTATTAATTTTGACGCACCGTATCCTTGAAGTATATATTTTCAAGATATTGCTACTCCACAAAGGAAAGGATTAGTGAACTTCATATAATATTATGTATTATATTAGTTTTATTTGGTTACATGAATACTATTTTCTATAGTAAAGAATTTTTCATACACTAAAACACAAAATATCAACATAAATACTTAAATCATGGAACTTAATTGAAATAATATTAACTATTAAACTCCACTGTTTATATTAATATTAATTGGCAATTCCCTCCTTTTAAATTATTATATTAATGATGAATAAATAACCCCTCTATGGACTATTTTAGCACGGAAGTCACCATTGATATTGAAGTACCAATATCTCTGATTTCAAGATTCTAATAAGAATTTATAAACTTTGATTCTTTATATAGTGCCTATGCTATTTAGATACGGTGGATAAAGAATGTTAGAAATTATAATAGATATTAGGTCCTGATATTAACACTATTAGATTTGTTATTACATCTGTGATGTAATTCATTCTTTCTGCTGACCTTCTTTAGGTATAAAATGGATGCAATACCCTGGAGACTAATCAAGGTTTCAGTCTTCATAAACATAGAAGATATTCTATGGACAAGTTCAGAAAATATGTGGTATCCCTTCCATAGCTCAAAAATCGCCATATTTTATAGAATCTGTAAAATAGATAAATTCGTTTCATTGACTTTATTCTTTAATATAAACTTGAAATATTGAGTTTATATTGCTCTGTGTACAACCAAGCATACCGAATCCTAGTATGTTTAAATATAACTAGTAAGGGATTATAGTTTAATGGTAAAACTTGATGTAGGCATCACAATGTAGTTCTCAAATCTACAATTATCTCTATTAACTATTAGAAACTATACGTGCCATTGCAAAGTAATGTAGTATTTTCATAACGTATTATTAATATTGCCTGGTACCCAAAGTCCCAGCCCCTGTTTGTTTTCTATAAAAGCAGATTTTTTTATAATATAGCTAAAGCTATCATTGCATGCTTCTATGAAATTAAAGCAACCGGCTTGCTACAATTAGCCACCGAATAATAATAATTTTACTAAAAAAATATGAATTTTAACTTTAGTACTTTTTTTAATAGAATCTTAGGATTTGTATTAATAGAAAAAAATATAATATTAAGCTTATTTCAATAGAAATAATGCTATTATCATAACATTCAATATGGTAAGTTCTGTTATTCTTGATGACATAATAGAACAAAACTTATGCTATATACCATTATAGTCGTTCTGGGCAGAATCTGCTATGTTTAGCTAATTAGTAGCTTTTATAGACTAAGAGGAAGATTGCATAGAATATAAATAATGTATTTAAGTATAATAGTATTACCTTTATTAGGTTCTATATAGTATCCGGTTTTTTTTTTTTGTAGAAAAATTGGTTTACAGTAAGCCCTTATTTAGTTTTTAAGATTAATGACTACTACAATATTAGCTATAATTAGTTTTTTTGAAGTAGGATTAATAAAAACCCTATTTCCAATAAATTTATTTAAATATTAGACACATGAATCTATTTTAATATGGCATGAATTTCCAATTTTGACAGTTTAACAGTATCAATGTAATACTGTGTTGCATATTAGTCTTTAGTTCATTTTTATTCAATAGATATATGACCACCGATCCTCATAATCAAAGATTTTTTAAGTTATTTAAGTTTTATTCACTTTTAGATTCATAATATTTATTAAAGTAATAATTATTTATTAATGTTCGTAGATAGAGAAGGTGTAGTGTTTCTGTTCATACTACTAGTTAGTTTTATGATTTACTTAGAATAGCCGCCTAAATCAAAGTTCCTCTATCAGCCTTTTTACAACTAATAGAGTGGAGATGCTTCTTAATAATAGGAAGATTTATATTTATTGACTTTAGTTAATTTAGTATTATAGTCTGTATTCTCATTACTCCCTATATGAATAAAATGATTATAATACTATTATAGTATATGTTATTAATAATCTATGGCTAAAAGTCTCTCAAGTATTTTAACATATATATTACCTATGACTATGGAAGGAACCTACTCCTGTGTCTGCCTCTAATACATCTGCTACTATGTACAGCCTGTGTTATTGTATTTATAATTACGTTCATCTCCTTTAATTGAATATAGTTCGAACCCTTCATTATAATATTTGTTTATGTTAGTGCAATTACCAAAACCGTATTTAGTTCTCTTTATAGGATTATTTCAAACCAGGATATTAAAAAAAATTATGCTATTCTACTATGAGTCAATTAGGTATATTTATAGCAATAGGTCATATCTTCTTATAATGTAGCTATATTCCATTAATATAATTCATCTTTTTATTAAGGATTACTATTCTAAAGGGGACTGTGCAGTTATACATGCTGCTGGCTGATAATCCAAGATTTAAAAAATATTGAAATATCAAATTCTTACCCTTAACTTATTCAGTTATATTAATAGCTTATCTATTAGTGCTTTTCCCATTCAGACTGATTCTATAGTAAATTTATATAGGAATCTGCTATGGACAATTTAATTTAGTAGTTAGTGTGTATATTATTGCAGTATATAGGTGCATATTACTACACTTTACTCAGCTAAAATTAATATTTAAACTTTCTTAACAAATCCTAATGGACGGTTAATTATTATTAGAAATGCTCATGAAACATATATTATTTAATTTACCTTTGGCTGTATTAGCAGTATTTCTATATATTTTGGTACTCATTACTAGAATATATCATAGTTTAGTTCCAGATTTCTTTGTAGATAATAGTTATATTTATCACCCTATGAATGAATATAATGATTAATACTGAATTGTGTGCCAACAACTATATTAAATTAATTCCTTTATACTTACTGTTTCTTCTCAGCATTATCGTAATATTCAAGTTATGCCTAAAATTATACTATTTAAATTATCCTATTAGAACTAATTTATGGTTTCTTTAACCAACTGTTCTTATAGAATCTTCTACCAATAAATAATTGTTAATTCAGTTTAAAATAGGGGAGGTCAAACTACAAAAGTTTTAGATAAACGCTAGTATAGATATCAGTATGGTTCCTTAATGATTTGGGTGTAAATTTTTTTAACTAAATTCAAGGTAAAATTATTTCTAGTTGAATAATGGTTTTACTAACTATTGCTCTTTATATTTAATAGTATTGTTTTTATTTATCAATATTAACTTTTGTTCCCATTCCTTCTATACTGTTAATCATTTACAAAATCTTGGTTTGCTATATAATTAATAATGTTATTCCAATAGGGTCAATTCACATATAAAAATTAAATAAATGTATATATATTACATATAATTATAGTATAGGTGGCTTCTATAATAGAAAAAAATTAGCTTTTGCATAATAAAATGGGAATATATTAAATACTAGGACCAATTATATTTAATTCAAATGTGATATTGTATATAATACCTTAGAATGATCCTAGGTAATAGTATGACTACATTCTATTATAGAAACTCTTAGGAACGATAAATGATATAGTACGGATTTCATTCTAGGATTTACAAAATCCCTCCCGCCTAATAACTATATACGGCTAATTTCTATATATTTCTTTATGTATCTGTACTGGATTTCCCCTAAGGGAAATAAGCAGCTATTATATCTTAAACTAAAACAGTATGAATGTATGGCTATATTAAAGGTTAATAGATATCTCTAAGGAATTTATATTAAAATAAAATAACATTGTAAATTATACCAGTTTTAGCATGGGCTAATTAGTCCTCATCGTGCTTTGGCGCCAGTCCGTATTGTGTCCTTCTAATTAAGTTTATAGCATGATGCCCTATCTATTGTATTTATAGAATAAATAAAGTCATTAGCCTTATCTCACTCAAAAAATATAAAATAAAAGTATATTTATGTTATTGTCTTAATTATATTGTTATATAGTTATGATTATGTATTTATATATTATTAATTATTACCCAGGAGAATATTAAAATCATGCCTTTATTAAAATTAGCTAGATTATCTAATAGATGCTTCACAGCCCATTAATATAATTATTTATGAAATTTTGGATCTTTATTATTACCTTTGTTTAGTTAACAAATGTAAACTTGTGTTACTTAGAGCTAGTGCATTATAATCCTTCCTGTATT
Organism: Ilyonectria mors-panacis; assembly: GCA_002991585.1. Taxonomy (NCBI): domain Eukaryota; kingdom Fungi; phylum Ascomycota; class Sordariomycetes; order Hypocreales; family Nectriaceae; genus Ilyonectria; species Ilyonectria mors-panacis. The sequence continues at coordinate 3,308 of PPHJ01000105.1, read as the reverse complement.
AAAAGGCATTAATCTAGAACATATCATGCTATTGAACAACGGGTGACTTAACTTTACTACATAGTAACACTGCATCTCCTTTCTTTACCTTTAGTGTATTTACACTATAGAAGAGTATGTATAGCATCATATAGAGCTCCAAGAACATTAACATGAATTATAGCATACAATAATACTTATATATATAGTTACAGTTTTCCTGGTTATGTTTAACCTTACGTCAAATCATATGAGTCTACAGTTATTACTAATTAATAATGCGTGTACCATGAATGGGCAAAGATATAGTCAATCATTGAGGGAGTTTCTCAGGTAATAACGCTACCTTTAAACAGATTTCTTCGCTTTATCATTATTGTATTACCTTTTATCCCTAGCCGCAGTAGGTTTTAATGCATCATCGAAAGCCACTACACGATACCCACCCCGAATCAAGTAATCCTTTAGTGTTACCAGGGTATACTATGATAATTGCCTATCGGCTCCATATTTCTTATTTAAAGATTTAATTACTATATTTATTTTTATATTTTATCTTGGTATTGTTCTTTTACCTAATATGTAGGGACCAGTATAATTATTATAATGCCAATCCTATGCAAACTCCTCCTGCCTATAGTAAAAAAGAATATATCTTTTACTTTCTATCCTACTTTTAGATCCCAATACCTAAAAACTATTAGGCTGTTATCAGCTATGTAGCCCGCTATATTAATTATAATGTTATACCTATAAGGTGATTTAAGGTGCAACTAAAGTTACAATTTAACCTTTAAGCAAGGTATAGTATTCTATGATTCTTGATAATTCTTTACTTTAATATGTCAATTTAGGGCTAAACATTGGAAAACTCCATTTATAGAAATAGGACAATCATAAAGTACTGTTTTATATTTCTCTCATTTCTTATTTATATTACCACCTTAAGTATATTAGAAATCACTCTTGTAGACTTGGATTTTAGCAAAAATAGTAAAAAAATACATATAAATATTTTCTTTTATTACAAAAATTAGCTTTAAGTATATCTAATTTTTCTTATTACTATTATAACTCTCTATTATATGCTGCTAAACGTCCATGTACACAGAGGGCTATAAATAATTATGTCCTGTTCTCTTATTTTTCTGTATAGAAAAAAAATACAGAAATACAAGCAGCCTATATATTTGTTATGCAATAATTATAGATAAAAGATTTTTAAAAGTTTACACCCGTGATTGCAATCATTTTCCTGAGTTCCCAATTCCTCCTTAATCTATATATAAGTCATAGGGTGCATGTATATTTACGACAACCACATTTAGTTTTTAGTTCTTATTAATAATATATTAAACTAATATTTATAAAATACAAAATAAGTTACTATTAAAAATTATAGAATAAATATTCCTATAATTTACCCTTTTTATAAAAAAGCCTAAATATTTAGTTTGTTATGGTATTGTATGTTTGCTGCTTCTGTAAAAACAGATCCAATCAAGTTCATATATAGTTTCATACAACAAAGCTATTCACTATAATATTTGTTTTAAATATTATATAGGATAACTTAATTGTAGGGCAGCGGCGCATTATCGGTTTACATACACGCGGAATATTTCTGCTTATTTTTAATAGCTTTATTTCATAGCAACATAAAAAAATAATAGCTAAGTGTTGATTACATACATTCATTTACATGATGGCGGCTTTATAAGCCCAGCCATTAGCCTGAAAAATAAATATACAAACAGTTTATATAATTTTATTTAGATTTATCAGCTTTCTTTTCTCTGCTTACTGTATTTTATAGAAGCACGACTAGAAAAAGCGCTGCTATATTAAAATCGCCGTACATGCTTTTACCTTATAAATACAAGCAGCGTCATGTTTTACCGGGCTGAAAAACCGCATGTTACAGCTTTAAAAGCCATATAAATATCAATGATAACTAGATAATAATTATTAACCAAAAATATGGTTAAAAACTTTATCGTGAAGAAATTAGCTGTTTACAAAGTATCAAATAATTACCTAATTTGTCTTAGTCTCGCACAGAAAAGAAACTTCTCCCTATACCATTAAAATCCAAATGTTATGGTTTTGGAAATGTGAATTAATTCTACTAACGCTAACAGATATAGGTACATTTAAACTTAATATTTGCCCTTTTCTTCAGGTTATTAGTACAGCCTTTCAGTTTAATAAATAGAACCAGTGGACCAGTGGGTTCAATTTATTCTAATAATTCAATTAGTAATAGTATTATACAGACTCACGCTATCTTAATATATTCTTTATGGTATGCCTGCATAAATAGGAGATTTGTAATTCTTAATTCCTTTAATCGGTCGGGACCCTGAGTATGGCACTTCCTAGAATTAAATAATATAAGTTCTGATATTACCTCCTAGCTTACTATTATTACGTCTCTCTATGCCGTGTATTGAAGGTGGCTGACAATAACCACTCTTACCCTCCTTTAGCTGGATTACAAATCATATTGTCCTAGGTTAAACTTAAGCCTATATTTGCTTACAGTTTATCAGGTTGTAAGTATGTTTATTAGGTGCAATAATTTATAAACTACTATCTTAATATGAGAACACCAGATAGAATTACATAAATATAGCACTATTTGGTGAGCTTTATTATTACTGCAGGTATTACTTATTATTACATTACCTTGTTACTGTGCTATCATAACTATGGATATAAAGATAGAAAATTTAACACATCATCTTTAATTGCTAGGTGTGGACCCTAATTATTCCAACATTTATTCTATTCTCTGCATCCTAAGTTTATTATAGTAATTGTGCCAGCTTGCTATAATTAGTACAAACTGTTTCTGTAACTCAAATAGAACAATATTTGTTATATCGGAATTTTACTATGATCTCTATTGAATCTGGATTTATACTCATGATCTCATCATATGTACACTGTAGATTAATGTTGATACAAGATGCTTACTTTTACAGCCTGCCACATTAAATAATGCAGTTCCTACCTGCGAAATTAAAATTCTCATGATTAGCACTTGCTATGGAGGATCTATTAAAAATGACACCGTCAGTTAATTTGCTTAGGGTTTATCTTATGTTACAAATAGAGCATTAAGTGTGTTGTGTTACTAACGCCTTCACCTTCATATTGCATTCCCATGATAACATATTATGTTTCACATTTCCACTATTATTAATATGGGTCTTTTTCGCAATTGCCAGATATATTTCTGAATCCGAAATTTAGGTTTTAAATTATAAAACTTAAAGCTTACTAAAGTACCCAATTCGGACTTTTATCATAGGAGTTAATCTTAC